>VWZE01009690.1:635780-690990 GCA_013396675.1 Eubucco bourcierii
CCCCCCTTTTCTTTCTCAAAGCTTATTACTAATTGGTATTTTTAGAGCAGAGATTCATTTTCATACACTAAAATTAATGGACCATATCAGCGGGTGTGAATCAGGATAGCTCCATTGCATTCAACGGGTCCTATATCATTTACTCCAGCAGAGAATCTCACCTACTATTTCACCATGCATTCTCTTTTTTTGTAACTCACCAAGTAATTGCATTTTCAGTCTTATGTCCTGATCCTGCAAATAATTGTGCAAGACATTAACTTTATGTAGATAAGAAGCACTGCTGATGCCATTGCAGCTACTCGTATGAAGGGAGTTATGGTTTTGCAGGATCAGACTTTAAAATGCAAATTAAACCACTGCAAAAATCTAATGTGCTCACAGTCATATTTTACAAATGGCAGCACCTAATATGTAATCTGTCCTAATATCTAACATTTCTGCAAGTAATGTTGTACAATAAAGTGACAGAAATTATATTATTTAGGTTGCTTAATACTTTTGAACCTCCTTTTTTATTTTTTTTTTTTTCCTTCCCCTGGAAGCTCAGTATCCCACATTGTCTGCAGCAAGTCTTTGAAATTCAGCAGGGGGATAACCTTTGGTTTAAAGATGTGCTTTCTTCCTCAGCCCCCAAGAAATTCCAACTCGAGTTTTGCTGAGATAAAGTGTTTTGAAATAGCCAATTCGCTTCTTGCTAGAAAATTCGGCAATGAGTACTGATTGAAACAGGAATTTAGAAGACTTGCTTTCTTCAGACCCCTTTCCAGGGGAAAAAAAAAAAAAAAAAAAAAAAAATCCTAGGAGTCAAACAAAGCTTATTATTTATCACAAGGGATACCAACACTTTTACCACATNCCTTGGATCTCAGATGTGATGTGTGTTAGCTGATGTGCTAAGAGTGCAAGGTTAACCCCTGCTGATTGTGCACAAAGGACAGGGTTACAAGAAGTTCTTTACACAACAGGAAAACAGGGGATGGAATTGTATTGGGGGGAAGGGGATAGTTGTAAAATTATCAACCAAAGTTTAAGAATTATTCAGGATCTTGTGTTACCTGGCCACAGTAATAACAATCACAGTATCTCAGGCTCACAGGATGTTAGGGGTAGGAAGGGACCCAAAGAGATCATCGAGTCTAACCCCCATGCCATAGCAGGACCAGACAATAGCTCAGGTCACACAGGAACACATCTAGACAGACCTTGAAAGTCTCCAGAGAAGGAGACTCCACAACCTCTCTGTGCAGCCTGTTCCAGTGCTCTGGAACTCTTACAGTAAAGAAGTTCCCCCTTGTGTTTAGATGGAACCTCCTGTACTGCAGCTTCCATCCATTGCTCCTTGTCCTATCCCAGGGAGCAATTGAGCAAAGCCTGTCCCCCCTCTTCTGACCTCCAGCCCTCAGATATTTATAAACCTTTATTAAATCCTCTCTCAGTCTTCTCCAGACTAAGTAGCCCCAGGTCCCTCAGGCTCTCCTCATCAGGCAGTGTTCCGGTTCCCTAATCACCCTCATAGCCCTTCCCTGGACCTTCTCCAGCAGATCCCTGTCTCTCTTCAACTGGGGAGCCCAAAATTGGATGCAAGATGGGGTCTCACCAAGGCAGAGTAGAGGGGGAGGAGAACCTCCCTTGATCTACTGGACACACTCTTCCTAATACACCCCAGGATCCCATTGGCCTTCTTGGCCACCAGGGCACATTGCTGTCCCATGGATGTTATCCACCAGCACTCCCAGGTCCCTCTCCACAGTGCTGTTCTCCAGCAGATCACCTCTCAACCTGTACTGGTGCAGTTTATCATTCCTACACACACAATTTTCCATGTCAGGATGCTGCACCAAGTGCTTACGATGGGCCCAATTAACACAGTGTGGGCTTGAGTTTACCATGGAGATAACAATTTTCTTCCTAGTTTTTGTACATAATATATACATTACCATGTACTTTGAGGGTTTTTCTGCTTTGAGGCAAATTGAGTTTGACATTTATACAAGAAGCAATAAAACTGATGCAGTCAAAGTATATTCCTAAAACAAGTTCAGTAATGTCTCTTCCAAACTCCGTTGAGTTAGTGGAATAAATGCCTTTTCATGTTTGCAGTTGAAGTACTGGCCAATTCTGCCAAATGGGTTTTGGAAAATTGCCTTCAGAATTGACTTTCCCTGGGGAATATTTGCTTCTATGGAAAGCAGAGATACTGGGAGAATTTGAAAGAGAGAGAAAGCGAAAGAGAAGACGGAGGGGATAGGTTAAAGGCTAACTTTAGACAGGTGGCTTTCATTTCTTTCCCCAAATTGTTGTATAATTTCTTATCCTAAAAATTCCTGGTGAGCTACAGCAAATGTCATTTTAGCCAGAGCAGGTCCTTGTTAATCCCACTGTGCTATTACCTCAGCTCAGGTTAGGTGTTTCTCTCTCTGGGCTTCCCATTTCCAAAGAGCAAATGCAGTTTTGGGAGGTTTGTCGTCTCAATTCAGTTTATCCATCTGAGAGCCCTGAGTAATATTGGATCTCATGGATTTGCTTCATCTCAGTTAAGAAGGTGTGCTGGTTTGAGGCTAATTGGAATATTTTAATTAAAAAAAATAGATTACAGGCTGTGAAAAGCTTTACTCATAGGCTTGTTGAGGTGTATAAAAACAAGCACACAAATACAGATAAGAGAGGGAGTCTTGCTCTCTCTGGGAGCTGGTGTGTCTGTTGGCCTTTCTGCTGTGTGATCTAATTAATTCTGCTTCTAACCTCCCTGACCAATCCTCCAAACTCACCTTGTATGTAAGGCAGACCCTGGGGTAGGGTAGAGGGGTGGGAAGAAGATGGAAGGGTGGTTGGGAGCCCCTTCTGGGGACTCTGATTTCTGGGAGAGGAATTGTGTTTCTGTATTACCTTTAACTTGTCTATTTCTGTAAGTATTCCTGTATATTGTGTAAATATCTACTTGTAAATTGAGCTAAACTGTAAACAGAGCTTCAGCCCTTAACTTCCAGCTGGCTGAGTCTAGTCTGGGTGATTTTGGGGGGGAGGGGCAGGTAACTCCCAAACCATCACAGAAGGGGAAAGGTGTGGCCTATTTTTCACCATGTAGTTGGCATTAGCTGACATCAGTAGAGATGCCAGTTTGAACTGCCATTAGTTATCCCACCTAAAAGTGGGCAGAATGTGGGCTCTTTTCTCCAGTTCGCATAATTTCTTTTGCTATCTGAAGAACATCCACATAGGACAACACAAGAACCATTAAGTATGGTTTAGCTCACATATCGCCCTTCTGGGCTACTTTACAAGTTGGCAGACTTTGGGAATCAAGCAGGCAGTTATCTGCTCTATCTCATATGAGTTAAATGATATTTCCTGGTCTATCTCTGGATGACCTGACAGAAGGAAACATATTGCAAATGTGTGTGTCAGATATGATCAACTCCAACAAATATCTTTTGCAACACATAGAATTTTCCATCTTGCATTTTGGAGGCAACTCACAGGCAGAATGATTTTTCACATACTGCTACTTTCTGATGCTCTCTGAGGAGCAGATCATCTACAGCAACATGATGTCTTCAGCTCAGCGGGCAGAGCTACAGCAAGAAAATATTCCAGTGAGGATTCCTCATGTCAAGTGCTTGTGCTTTGGGCTCCTCAGTTTAAGAAAGATGTTGAAATGCTCAAATGTGTCCAGAGAAGGGCAACAAGACTGGTGAGGGGTCTGGAGCACAGTCCCATAAGAACTGGCTTGAGGGAGCTGGGGTTGTTTAGCCTGGAGAAGAGGAGGCTCAGGGGGAACCTTACCAATGTCTGTGACTACCTGAAAGGAGGTTGTAGGCAGGTAGGGGTTGGTCTCTTTTCCCAGGGAATCAGTGACAGAAAAAGGGTACACAGTCTCAGGCTTCACCAGGGGAGGTTTAGGCTGGATGTTAGGAAGAAGTTCTTCACAGAAGGAGCGATTGGGCATTGGATTGGGCCGCCCAGGGAGGTAGTGGAGTCACTGTCCCTGGAAGTGCTTAAAAAGATGTGGCACTTGGTGCCATAGTTTAGTTGATTAGGAGGTGTTGGGTGATAGTTTGGGCTTGATCTCTAAGGTCTTTTCCAATCTGATTAATTCTGTGATACTGTAATTTTTGCTATGCTGTACTGGGACCATCCCTGACCAGGCACATTTGTATCACCCAGTTGTAACATTTGCTCTGCATCATTTGCCTCTTGCAAATGAAGAACACCCAAAGGGCACTGGGAGTTTAGCCACAAAGTCCTTGAGATTTTCTCTGAGGTGTTAAGACAAAGCTCCCTTCTGCCCTTCAGACCACGTGAAGTGGACTGTGCCTGCCCTTGAAACTCTGACCTGTTACGTTTGACATCTTGAGTTTGCAATGGCACCCTTGAAACTGATACGAGCAGTAGGAAAGGAGGAGGGAAATTTATTTTTAGGTTGCACCAAGAAAACAGCTGCAGCATTTTCTTGGTGGGAGAAGATCTCTCACAGGACAGAGGGAGACCTGTGTTATTGCCTCAAGATTTTCCCCTCTGAAGAGTTTCAACCTCCCAAGACTCCCCTCCGTGCAAAGCTCCAGCTCATGTGCACTGATGAACGTAATTCTAGAGTGTCATGGAGGAAACCACAACTATTTTTATTTTTGGTTGAGTAAACCTTTAGCATTTAACGGTCAGGTGTTTATTTCACTTCCCATACTGCCTCCGGCTTAGTCTGATCCTGTTCTCAAGGAGGGGGAGAAAATAGGGGATTGAGTTAAACACTCTCCTAATGGAGAGGCCTGAGGAATCACAAACTCGTATCCACTGCCACACATCCCACCTCGCCCCCCCTCCTTCCTTGCTTCAGCCCTCCTTGGAAGGAACCTGACAGGAAATATTTTAGAGGTAGAGAATTTTGAATGAAAATATTATTTCTTCATCTGCCCACTTTTCCGCCCTCGCAGGTTGTATGGCTAAGTGACACTTAGGAATGTGTATCCTGCAGCCCGCTCCGTCGCCTCTCTTCTCACATGTTGCTTTCCCATCAGAAGCACATCAAGGCACCAGGTTCTCCTGAGTGGCACAGGAGGTGCTTGACCTTAAGACCATGCATGGGCTTCTTTGAAGTAATTTCTAACTTTGGTGGCTCCTGTCAATGAAGGAGGCTGTCCCCCTTTGGATGAGCTTCCCAACAGTCTTTCTGGGAGGCACAGGGAGGAGGGTGGGGTCCACCACTACTCCAGACCTCTGGGATTACAAAAACCAACAGCCATGAAGCCTACAGAATGTTGGCTGATATTGCATGCACTGAGCTATTCAAACCAGATGCTTGCATGCCTTCCTGCCCACGCTACCTTACCCACACTGATCCCTTCCTAGCCTAACAGGAAGCTTCAGGTTTTTGGACCTTGAGCCATTTTCAACAAAAGCCATAGCAGGAGAGGGACACATGTGCTGCGATGACCTATAAGAGGCCACAGTCAGCCAGAGGCATACTTGCTCCTTCATCCAATGGATGCCATGTTGCACTTTTTCCTTGGGCAGGCTAAATAGATTCCAGCTGGTTGGAAAGTGTTAAGGCAACATGGCTTGAGGAATAGTCTGTATCTAAGAGGGAAAAGGAAAATGACAGAGGTTAATTTGTGTTGGGGATTAACACTGGGTGGGGGGAGGGGGGAAGTGAGCAATATCTGGACGTGTTTTGGTTGTCCCATCATCCTTTTTTTGAACAGGTTTGGTAAAAAATAAATAAATAAATAAATCTTTAACCTGCATCTCATTGTGTCTTGCTCTTCAGCCATGATTGTCTGGTTAGAAGAACTCCATCTTCTGCCTCAAATCTCCTGTGTCTAAACTCCTCTTTCTTAAATCTTGGTTTTAAAAATATAGCCTTACAACTTTGACTATGGGATTGGGAATGAGCCTAACTCATTCCCAATCAAATCTTGCCGCTAATTCTAACTGGGACTTTGCAACATTAGACCATCTTACCCATGACAACATAGACTTCTTGGGCTACTGTTTTGATAGGTTGCAGGAAATACTCAGTCCAGACTCACTAAAAGGTAACCACTTTGCTAGTATTTCAGTTTATTTTTACTTTAACTGATGATTGCACTTCTCAACCATTCATTCTCTCTTCACCCCGAGTCTCCTGGCAATTATTTACAAGGTCTTGCAATGACAGGACAAGGGGCAATGAGTTTAAACTGGCAGAGGGGAGATTTAGACTGGATGTTAGGAGGAAGTTCTTTCCAGTGAGGGTGGTGAGACACTGGCACAGGTTGCCCAGGGAGGTTGTGGATGCTCCCTCCCTGGAGGTGTTCAAGGCCAGGTTGGACGAGGCCTTGAGTGAGCTGTGCTAGTGGGAGGTGTCCCTGCCTATGGCAGGGGGTTGGAACTAGATGATCCTTGAGGTCCCTTCCAACCTTACCGTTCTATGATTCTATGATTCTATGAATTACTCTCTTACAGATAAAGCATGATCACATGGACACTTGACAGAAGAAAACAGTGTGAAACTGCTAACAAAGGAGGTTGCAAAACACTAAAAAAGTTTTTACTCCCAAGTTAACAGTTAATTATGTTTAGACCTCAAATCCACAGCCTTATATTAGTGGGCTTTCATGGGATCTCACTGGTCAGATCAGAGTCAATGTTTCATAACCATAGCTATGATGTTTTCATGATACTTTTTGATCAGCAGTGAGTCCAATGGTCCTTGTGCCTATCCTGCCTGTGTGGTGCAGCTACTGTGTTGCACACTAGGTCACTGAAATTATTTTGGCTAGAAAGAACTACAGAAAGAATCAGTTATTTATCTCCACAGACTGATGTAGCACCACAAGGAGGAAGAGAAGGCTGTGGAAAAGGGGTGGAACCAAAGTGGGGGTCCTGGAGGAGATTCAGACCCCATGTCACCTACACCTGTGCCAAGTACCTGGCTCTTTCACATCCAGAATACATTAGTCAGTGTGATTAAAACTATAGGAAAGACACATGTCAACAATTTTCTTATTGCAAACTTAATCAGGTTTTTATTTAATACATTTTACTCCCCATGAAATATGATTATTCACTGGCAAAATTTGGAGCTTGATGGCTTTTTATAATGAGTAAGGAAGAGAAAAAAATAAAATCCCTTTGGGTTTTTTACACAAGTTCATCCAAATGGTGATCAGCCACACAAACACCTACACCCCCACCTTTCCCCATACCCATGCATTAGCTCACAGCTGTGTGGATATAGGCTTTGAGAGCTGAAGAACCCATTAATCTCCATGTGGAAAATCAATAAATGAAAATAATTAGCTGGGTATGAGAGGCAGCAAAGGATCAGACAGCTGTTACTTAAAACATGACATAGACATGTAGAAACAAGGTACAACAAGACATACAGGGAGCAGAGATGGGAGGGGGAAAGGACAGGAGGATGTGAAAGAAAGAATAGAGTGCTGAATCCCAAGGTGCTGAAATGTGTGTTTATATATAACCTACTCTAAGTAACTCCATACAAGTGGTATTCTGCAGTGAGAACTGTGGAAGGATCAGAAGGGCTTCTGGAAAATGCAACTCACTGGCTGAAATTGCTCACTACCGAGACTGGAAGAGCTCCAGCGGTTACCAGCAATGGAAAAAGGGAACAAAATTCCAGCTGCTGTCAACAAGCATTGTCATGATTTTATTTGCCTTCAAGCAGGCAGACAACAGGGTCTGCAACAAGAATCAGAGTGGCAGCAGCAGAATGGGCACAGGGATGACCTGTGCAGTCACAGTGATGTGGACCCTGAATAGGTCAGGCAGAATATGGGCTCCTTGCTCCTGTTTCATGTCATGTTGACTTGGTGACAACTGCTGAATAAAAAAACTCTCTGAGAGAAACAAATGAAGTGAATGAGAAGAATGTGCCTCACCAGTGGGGAGACAAAAACAACCTAACAAACAACGTGCTGAGGCAGATCAGCAACGTACCAAACTGCAGCTCGACTATGACAGGTGGTCTTGTGGAGGGATATTCCAGATGAGCTTTTGAGTGCATTATTTTTAGGCTGAGATTTAACACCCATGTCCCAGTCCAAACCAAGTATTCCAGGTTCACTTTTGAGTTCTGAAGCACCAGAAATTGTGCAAATTAGTTTGTTTATGGTGGAAGCTTCGTAGGATCCGTTATGACAAAAAGTACACAGGACCTGAAGTAGAAAACTGCAAGACAGGCTACAGATCCCAAATGAAAGCAACACAGAGAAAATTCCTTGTGGAGATAGAGGTTGTTTGCAGGGAGAGACTAAAACAGAAGTACTGCAGGTCATACACAAGGCTTTGGGAAGGATGTGTTAACTGGAACAAAACATGTCACTTCTGAAGCAAAAGTACCTCCCCTTCTCTGCAAGTTGCTGATCAAAGCATGAAGCTGGTGGCTAAGTCTGCCAAGAGCCTGAAACAAGATCTTTGAGGGATATTAAGCCCTTTATGTGCCTCATTGCCATTTAAACCAGATTTAACTTCTCCAGGGCAGCCTACCAAGACTTCTGCCAGTCCACCTAACATAATACAGTAGTAATGCAGCTCTGCATCTCTCAAAGGAGAACCCATAGTCACCCACCATTTCTGTGTGTGGGGAGGCATAGCATGTCAGGGGTTTCCTCATTTCTTATATCTCCCTTCCTTATAACTGAGCTCAGGATATGCTATTCTCCACTTGGACTCTGTGCTGTAGGAAATCAATGAAAATGGGAAAAGAAATCTAACAGGTTCCAGCGAGTAAATAAACATGACTGTGATATGTGAATCTCATGAACTGTAAAATACAAGGACTAAGGAAGAGAAGGTTGCAGTAAGGACTAGGGTGACTCAGGCAAGTATAAGAATGTCAGAGAAGGCTGTATCACCTTGAGGAGGAATCCTGGTCAATTCCAGTGACTTCAAAAACTGCCCCTCAGACCTTCTCCTCAGGTGAAGAGAAATTGCTCTGTGGACCAAAGCAAATCTGAGGTTTGGAAGGCTCCAGTGCCTTACTTAGAGATACAATCATGTTCAGAATTATCCTTTTGCTGTTTCTAATTCAGTGTCACTTCAAGCCACTTTGGAGAGAAAATATAGTATGATTAAATTACATGGGAAAAAAAAAAAAAAAAGAAAGAAAAAAACAAAAAACCCTGGCCTGGATAAGAACAAAACATCAGATTCCTGCTTCTGGAAAGCAGAAAACTCCCTGAATACAGTTCTGTCTGGGTGACAAAGCCCAAGGATGTGCTGAAAAGTGCTCCCTGGGAGTGCAAGTCTGGACAGCTTTACCAAGCCTGGGGAGCATCAACTGCTCTCCCTGAGCAAGCCAAAGCCCAGCAGTTTCTCCAACAGCAGCCGGTGTCAGGCTGTTACTGAGCGTACCCTGCTCCTGTGCTCCAGCCCCTGGGCAGCAGCACGGCTGCATGTAGAGTCTTGTGGTGGAGGGAAGAGAGAGACGAGAGAGCTCCCAGACTGACAAGCAGGTTTTGTGGTTTTGTTTAAGATGCTGAATCAGAGTTTCACCTGGAGGGGAGGCAGAAGGGGCTGGCTGCTGGTTGGCAGGTGTCTGCAGGAACACTCGGATTCGCTCGCCTATCTCTGGGGCTGGCAGACAGCACTGCTTGGCTGCTGCCATTGTTTCTGCCACTCCAAAGGTAGTTAACGTCACTGGCAGACGGGAACGTGCTGGTTCTTGTCGTGTGGCCCAACCAACAAGAGAAAGCTCCTTTGAACAAATCTGCAGCAATTTGGAGAGATAATGAAATGCAGCATCCACCCAGGCTGCTCAGCATACTGAATGATGGAAGGTTCAAAGCTCAGTTTTGTCCTGCCAGACTGTCCTCTTTGCCCCCAACAGCAGCTTCTCACATTGACTGCATTTATTCCACAGTGTGGGCCCCTAGAAATCACTTTGGAGGGGTGAACAGTTCCTCTGTATAACCACAAATGGTACAAACACCGGCAGCAGGCCATGATCATTGAACATGCGATGGAAGAGCATCACTCAAACCAGCTAATAGCTCAGAAGCAGCTGTTCCATATCAGAGAAAATGCTAAACATCCAAAGCAGGGATGGGCCAGGTTTCCATCAGCAGTGCATTATTATTCTCCCCACCACAGTGAGCGCTGGTAAACTTCCCAACAATTGGCAGCACTTTGATCATTCACTCCCTTGAGCTGTCTGTAATCTCCTGCCTTTGACACGGATCCTTCTCACCTGCCCTGTTTTGTTGCACCAATGGATGTAGCTGTGGTGCTGTGCTGGGTCACTGGATGGGTGTGCATCTGTGCTGGTGCAGAGGAAGTCAGATCAGGAACAGGTTGAGAAGAGGAAGTGGAAATAAGTTGTTTTCACTCAAGCAGAAGGCTGGAGCAGTAGCAGTGCCTTCAGGTCAAGATTAGGTGCATGAGCAGAGATGATTGAGGAAAGCTTTCATAGCTTCCAGTGACCACATTAGGCCAAGTTTAAACCGATCAATTTTTGCCCTCCCTTTCCTGTGTATTAAAATTCACCACGAAGATAAATAGTTACTTTGTAGCCATCTGCTTTTATTTTGCTAGAAAAATGTGATCAAGACTATTCTATACAGGAGCAGTATGGTTGAACTAAATACCACCCAAAACACAAATTACAGGTTTTTGAATGTCACCAAGGATTTGTTGGCATTCAAGACCAAAGCAGCCAGATCAAGACATGGAAGGTTACACACCAGGAATTTCTCTGCCTCTTCACTACTGCTTGACAAACTCCATGAAATATATTTAAATAAATAAACAAACAAACAAATAAATAAACAAATGTTTGGTGAAAGAAAAAAATCCTTTCTTAATTTTCTTTTAGAAATTGCAGTTCTTGGTTTAATGGTGATTTATCTTAAATGTTTGGTTTCAGGAAACTGGAAAAAAAAAAGAAGAAAGGAAGAAAAGAAATATTTGTGTGTGGGAGAAAGCTCTTCTAAAAATGTAATTTCTCTTCCCTTGTTAAAAAAAAAATAAAAAAGAGGGGAAAAAATGAGTGTACATTAAAATATTGCTGTGAAAAAGGTTTTGCACTGGATGAAATCTTCATTAGAAACTAGCAAGCACGTAAATGAACACACTATCAATCAAATTCAACGACTTGCCCAAAGCCACAAGGACAAAGCAACAAAGCAAAGCACTGAGTGCTTAGATCCAACCCCTACACTCTGCTCTGGCCACTGGACCTTGCAGATTGCAATTAGGAACAAGAAAACGAGATCCACCAAAGATAAGTGGGCCCAGCTCTGGCTCTGGCCCTGCTAAGTTTGCCTCAAAGTGGTTATGTGGGTGGTGCAGAATTTGTCGAACAAGATGTTCACAATGATCTCCCTAAGCGCCGCTGAGAAAAAAATGAAGACAACCCTACCATAAAGTGACATATAATTCAGCTGGAGTGAAACATACTGATGTAACAGCAGAGAATAACTCATTCCCCTTAGGCAAAACTCATCCAAAAAGCTAATAATGAAAACTGGAGGACTCCAAACCATTATTTTTCCTTTCCAGGCCAACAGCAGGGATAGCTTATGTGGTTAGCAGCTGACTCCTGAGTTTCATTCTTGTTTCCACCACTAATTCACTGTGTGATCTTGTAGCATCATTTCTCTGGGCCTCAGTTTACTCATTGGTGTAATGTGGACATGGGTTGATTATAGAATATTTAGCTGATAGGAACAAAATATTCTGAATGAATATGGATGGGGTTGGATGTTCAGGTAGATGCTAACGACCTTCTTGGAGCCTGTTTTCTCTCTGCGGTTTAGGAGAGGGTAAGAGAAGGAAACATCCATCATGTGCATATTTAAACTGGGAGGAAGGGAAAGAAGGAAGAGGAAGGACAGAGGTGTGATTTATGCTGCCATTCCTGTTCTAGGTGCTGTGAGAGGTATCAGGACCACATTACTGGCTGGGCAGGAGCCAGCTTCCATCATGCCTGCTGACTGCAGCTCCTAAGGGATGACTTCTAGCAACACAAAGAGTTGTACCGGTACCAGCCAAGGAACCAGGTAGACCTGGGGTGGAGGCTCTTGAGCTTGCACTCTTGCCAAAACATATTATGCTAAACCACAAATGTAGTGCCATTACCTTCTCTGGCCAGGCATCTACGGATATAAATCACTCAGCCCTGGGAAGTCAGGGCAGCTTATACCTGGTGAAAGAGTATCCCTGGATCATCTGTAAACTACACTTTAGAGTAGTCCCTTAAGGGCTGCATCATGACACCTGTTTGTTCTCAGCTGATGGCTTCCAGTTCAAATTTGCTTACTTAATCAGGAAACTCTTAAGAGCTCCTTCCATTCATTATAAGGCAATTGAATTGAATCTGTGCTTCTGTGCCTCTTGTCCAGGCAGATTCTTGAAATCTTAAGGTATCATCTATGCTTCAAGGTTGTGTAAGAAAAGAGAGAGAACACAGCTGCAGGTGCAGAGCTCAGGTTTTCTGATGTAGGTGATTATGCCTCAGCAATCATGGGAAAGAAGTCAATTCCTTGACAAAGGCCCAGTTTTACACCCACACTGGTCAGTAACTTGGGAATGGAACATAAATGCAACTCTTTCTTGGAAGGTCATTGAATTCAGCTCAAGTGACCCAACCAGTTTCAAGTTGCCAGGTTATTTTTGCTTCAGCTATTAGGTGAGGTTCAGATCTGTTTGGTTTCACATTAACTGAGGCATTTTGAAAAATAGAGGATGTAGGAGAGGTGTTAATATGGAACTGGTTCGTGTAGTTGAATACTTCAGTTAATGGTTCTTCAGGATATTTAGGGCCACACAGGTGATGAGGGGACTGGAGCATCTCTCTTACAAAGAGAGGCTGAGAAGGGCTCTTTAGCATGGAAAAGAGATGACTCAGAGGGGGTCTTATAAATGCTTCTAAATATCCAAATGGTGAAGGTTGTGAGGATGAGGCTAGTCTCTTCTCAGTGGTGGCCACTGATACAGTGCAGCAACAGGTACAAAGTAGAACACAGGAGGAAAATTTTCTTTACTTTGAGGGTGTTGGAGTACTGGACCAAGCTGTCACCTTCTCTGGTGACTTTCAAAACTCACCTGGACGTGTTCCCGGGCAACCTGGTCTAGATGAAACTGTTTTAGCAGTGGGGTTGGAGTAAATGATCTCCAGAGGTCCCTTCCAACCCCACCATTCTGTGCTTCTGTGGTATTTAGATGCTGATGTTTCTAAATTGTCATGGTCAGATAGACACCACAACTGCATCTGCAACAGTGTAAATGCACAGATGTGAAAACTGCTTTCATGGCAGGTATGTGGCTGATGCACATCTGTGGTGACATGACTACTTTCATGAACATGTGATCCTCAAGGCCCAACCATCTTCAACATTCAATAAACATCTTCAGGTATCCCTTCAATGCAATGTCTGGGAATTTACCACAAACTCATATCAATGCAAACCCAGCACTAAATCTTGTCCAATCGTACTGGAAATGACCCTCTAAGGAGCACTTATTTTTCATAAAGGGATTTCTTGCAGTGCTGGTTCATAGGCCAGTTCTGAGTCACCACAAACCCTCTTCTCAGCTGTTTCAGCAGAGCAGATACAATCACTGCACAGGAAATAAAGCATTGTCAAAGTTTCAGGACAAGCATAGCTTTTGTGTATTCACAGATACCACAAAACCACTAAGTAGTCAAGTTAAACATAGATACTCTGGACATAAAAATGTGAGCTGCATTATCTGTCCTTTGGGGTTATTTTGGTAGATTTGGGGTTTGAAAGTAACTTAGGCTACTAAAGTCTGCTATGCTGAACTCTGCTCCCATCGTTGTCTTTGAGTGCTATACATAGCTTCCTGGACACTTAAAGGACACAGGGGAGAAACATTCCTCTGACAGATTTGGCAGGAACCTGTTTTACCAAAGGCAACAAAATTAGTGGAGAAGGTAGAGTTTTTCAAGTTTGAGTCCAGATGGGCCTGAAGAGTTTGTTTTACTCTCAGAGATGTAAATGCAGAAGCTTCCATAGGCGGTGAGCAAACAGGACAATAGCTCAGGATGACTTCACCCATTTTTTCCATTATTAGCAAGTATTCTGTAACAGCACTTGCAGGCTATAACCACAACTGAGACCTGCTGTGCTAGCACTTGTATGGACAAGCCAACAGACACTGCTCTTCCCCTGAAAGGTTTAGACTGAGATCTTGAAAGCAAGGTGATTTCAACCTTAAGGATGGTATGACAGACACAGATCAACAAAAGAGAGAAGTGACTTGACATCAGGAATCCTTTGGATGTCTTCTGCTGCCTGCTCTGCCAGTTTAGTCACTTATGGGCTGTCCCAGATAAACATCACCACAAAGTGCAAGTCACTCAGTGAAATTAGAAGCAGAAGCTGCTGTGTTCACTCTTAGCCTGCAGTTACCAGATATCCCAACAGTTCTTTATCATTCCAAATTTTGGTTCTTTGGGGACTGGTTTCACTTAGCATCTCTCTCTATTCCCACCACACCCCTTATGAAGAAATCAGACATTCGGAAAATTGTAATCTAAGCAGTAGTAGTTGCTCCATGTCCTGGAAGTGAGTTTTGATGCATCTGCATATTCTTCAGTTTCATTCTGTCTCTATCATGATATCTGGGAGCATTTGCAAATCAGTTCAAAACATTATACCATATCAGATATGAATAACTAGGTTCCTTCTTACCCATCCCCATCCATGCTCCAGGCTTCCCTAGGCATATTTCTCAGGTGCAATGTGAACATCCTTGCTGGATGCTTTGGAGGGCAATTGAGATTAGCTATGCCAAACCATTAGGGAAAGCAAGGTGTTCCTTAAGCTGAAGGTCCTGATTGGGAAATTGCCTTCATCCACAAAGGTATATGACAACTCCACCCTCACACACAGCAAGTTCAGATCACTCAGATGCAAGATTACAGCTGATCTCAACATCAGTAGAGATGAAAGGAGCTGCAGCATCCAAACCATGCTGGCCTTCATTTAGAGAGATCCAAACTTGGAATTTGGATCCCATTGCAACTGGAAACAAACAAGTAACCAGTTCAGCCTGCCAAGCGATGCAGCAGTTAATGAATGTAACAATAACCTCCCTGCTAGGTTATCCCAGCAGCACAGTTTGCTCTGTGTTTGGTTTGCTAGGGTTTCTTTCTGGACATTTAAACACCACCAGCTTGATGAAGTCTCAGTTCAGAGACTGGTGCTGGAGAGTGGAGAGGGTCACAGAAGCAGCCTTGGAAAGCCATCCATGGCCATTTTCTGTTATGTAGGACATCTCTTCTCTCTTTGCCTTGCCAAGAAACTGCTCTCCAAGTATCTCATGGTGGGTAGAAGCGGCATCTTCAGATGAAAGCTGAGACAGAAATGGGACTTGGCATCTTCTGCTTTTGCCCACTGGATTTTAGCAGAGCACCTGTTCTGTCAGGGAGCTCTTTGCCTGGAGCTCTGAGACTGAGCTGGGAGTTACTCTTCTCTGCCATCGGCACCACCAGGACTCCCATGTGTCTTTTTCATACCCAGAGCAAGAAGGACTTTCAACTTCCTATTGATTGAACTCCCAAACAGCCTACAGTGATTAAAGCACACTGAAGTTAAATACCTTCTTAAAACATTCTTTGTCCTTTTAATACTCAGCCCACTTCTTGGATGCCCACACTGTCTGGATCCCATGACACATCTCTAGACTTCTCATGCCCTGACATCCCTTGCCAGTCCCTACAGCATGTGACTCACATGTATGCATCTTATGGACTGCAGGGCACTGTGTTCTCTCTAGTTCTGAAATTCTTGGCTTGGTACATTCTGAAGTTAGCAGCAATTCTGCTCCGATTTCTGAGGAGTGCTGAGGAATGAAGAGCTGAAGTCCTGAGTACCTCACTGCAGAGGACCAAGGGGGTTCTCCCATCTATATATTTCTTAACAGAAAAGTGTCTGCTTTTCTGGGCAGACCATCAGGAAAGAAAAAGTAAAAACACCTCCTCCTCTTCTCATCCCACTCACTTCTGTGAAGGGATTTGGTTGGTATTTTTGAGGTCCTGAAGTATTTAGAAACCTTCCTCTTTATTACAGTTTTGGACTGAGAATTTCCCTTTTTGCTCCTCTTTATTGGTTTCAAAGAATTCTTCCTGTTTACATAAATTAAGGACCTGGCCCCTGCTTTCCATTCCACCCAAGGAGGACTCAAGTACAATGAGACAGATTGTCCTCACAGGATTTCTAGCTGTGTAGAGAATCCAAAGTGCCAGAAAATTTGTGGGAAGGGCTGTTTGCAGGGAAATTCCACCCCCTGGTTTCCATACGTGTCATGTAAGCAATGTCACCCTAGACTATAAACCTTTTGAAACCAGCCTGCTGCATTCAGTGCTTCTGGCTATAAAGTAATATTATATAATTATATTATTTTCTTTTCCCTTCTGCTTTGAACTATCTCACTTAAATTTGCACTAGCATTTCTCATTCCCTCTGGAAGTATGGGAGGACAGGATTCATTTGGAGGGTGTCATCCTCAGCTGGTGTAAAAAGTGCCACTGGAACCAGTTGTAGTTGTGACATGATGTGTAGTTGTGACATGTAGTTATTGACTACGACTACCTGAAGGGTGGTTGTGGCCAGGAGGAGGTTACTTTCTTCTCTCAGGCAAGCAGCACCAGAACAAGAGGACACAGTCTCAAGCTGTGCCAGGGGAAGTTTAGGCTGGAGGTGAGGAGAAAGTTCTTGACTGAGAGAGTCATTGACTGCTGGAATGGGCTGCCCAGGGAGGTGGTGGAGTCACCGTCCCTGGAGGTGTTCAAGGCAGGTTTGGACGTGGCACTTGGTGCCATGGTCTAGTCTTGAGGTCTGTGGTATCAAATTGGACTTGATGATCTTTGAGGTCTCTTCCAACCTTTGTGATACTGTGATACTGTGATGAGGTGCAGGTGCTGCCAAGTGGCCTCCTAGGTGCTTAGAGGGCATCCTTTGGGGCTCAAGCTCTGAATGCACCAAATGATGAGGAGGAGCAGGAAGATAAAGACTGAGATCCATTTCTGCATCCCTCCTTGTTGCAAACTCCAAGCAGCCGGTAGTAATTTTAATCAGCAGAATTCCTCCAATCAGGAAGAAAGGGAACGTATGCTGCTACTTTAATTTCATTTCAATTTGCTTTAGCAGAGATTTATAATTATTATAAGGAACGATTTTGTAATGTAATTCTGTGTTGTCAGAGTGGGTTAGCTTTATGACCTGCCTTAAAAAATAAACGCGGCTTTAATTAAAACAAAACCAAAGAGAGAAGTGCAGTCTTGTACCAACGCGTTGCTGTCAGCACCCTGCTAACTGTCTGAATGTAACTGTAAGCCTTGGTTCAGAGATACCAGCACCAAAGCCCAAGCTCATGGCGTATTTAAAGGTACCACTGGCTTATTTTTCATTTGTATCTCAACTTAGTATTGCTGGAGGTTTTCTAATAGCAATTATGATGACTGTCAAAAATCAGACACTAATGAATAGCAACCTTTAGTAGGCTGTCAGCTTTTACAGGAGCAGAGCTGGATACATCAATAAACCAGACACTCTCTCTCTCTCTCTCTCTGCTTAGCAGCACCACATTTCCATTACCTGAAATGGAGTCATTTTTGGTTTAACCTAGTACGAGATCAGAATCAGACTCATTAAATTTAGCCTTCAAGCTGCCATCTTTCATGAGGTAAGATGATTTTGCTGCTACATAATGGATGTCACAGAGCTCATCTTCAGTACATGCTCACACTACTTGTAATTTTCTGTATTTGCATTACCTGACATGTGAGACAATATTAATGTTATATCACACTGAAGTCTCTCTGACATCAGCAAATAGAGTCACCACGCAAACCAGATACTTTCCAGCATGCATGTACCACACAGAGCCCCATTTGTGCCCTTGGGTCTCTTTCACAAGGTCAGTGATACTAAGCTGACATATTAAACCATTTTAGCATCACTTCACCAGAATTCTTCATGTCTTAGTGTCCATCTTACATCAATATCCAAAAAGCTGATGCTACATGCCTTGAGTAGGTCATTATGCGATATTCTGGGGGGTAAAATCTGACTCCCTGAAAGTCAGTGGAGATTTGGATTTTGATTTTGCTCATGTGAGTTTTAATATTAATAATTCTATTTATTTTCTCCTCATTAATTCCAGAGGTAGAGAATTATCTAGTCCATAAACTACATTTGGGGATAGGCATTAATTTTTGTATTATTTTTATTCTACCTCATAAAAATTATTTCACAAATGAACGAAAATGCAGTGATGGAATTAATTCAGGGTCCTCAGTAAACACTACATACCCAGCACAAACAGGTGACAATTTCTAGGTGACTAGGAAGAATCAAATGGGGAGGGGGGAGATTGCATCTTTGCCTCAACCCCTCCATGCAATATATTAACCTGGGTATTGAGACCTACACAAGAGTCCATTGTCATTGAGTTTCCTGATGGGAGAACTCAAGGAAGGAGTCTGTAGTATCTGTGAATATGAAAGACTAGTGGTCATGTGTGGGAATGTAAAGCCAAGCATTTGAAGGATGATTTTTAGCAAAGAAAACCTCTTCCCTGGCATACATTTGAAGAAAAATGGGGAGGGGGGAAGGAAATAAAATCTACTGAATACCTGGGGCGAAAAGTCAAAAGAGCTAACAGTTTAGGATGAAATTCTTAAGTAGGTGTCTTGGGGAAAAACTGTACTTTCCAGCTAAGATTGTCTCATCTGACATTTAGACAAGCAGCTTCAGATATTATAATGCTTCCTTTAAAATTGCTATACTGAAGCCTGCATTTCTGTCTTCAAAGATGGATGAACTAAAGGCTTCCGACTTGGTGTCACTTGGGTGACATTCCTTTCTGTGCCAGATCAGAGCTTGATTTGAAGTCATGTCCTAAATGTTTTGTTCCATTAGAGAGCTGGTAAATCACTCCTTCTAAACATTTTAATACATTTCTGGTCTTGGTAATTTACGAGACATCAGAGTGGTGAATACCAAAGAACCTTTCCAGAAAATACAGTCATTTACAAAATGTATTTGTTGCCATTTCTCTCTCGTTGGTAAATACCTGATCAGAAGGCCAGGTTTAAACAAGTGTTCCTTTTTCTAAAGGCCAAATTTTTGAGAGAGCTCAGACTACTGTGTTTGACTCTAGAGTGCTGCTCGTGGCTTTGGACACCTCCTGGCCAGGGGCCAGCTCTCTGCTCTGTCTTATTCTGTCAGGCACTGATTCACAACTATATTTCAGGCAGCACCATGCAGTAAATAATAACGATCATTAGCAACTGTACAAATCACCTGAGGCACCAGAACTAGTCAGGAGAGATATAAAGTTAGTTTTAATAATTCCTGAAACGTTTCTCAAACACATTTTTAATGCTGCATGCCTGTGATAGCTTTGTACTTGTAAAATATTATGAGGATCCATCTGAGATGGCTTTGGACTGCAGCCAGGGAGAAGTCTGTGTGTGTGAGCACACACTTGCGTGGAGCACACACCACATCTGGCACAGCAGGCTGCCTGGTGTTCCTCTCACTCCCATTAGTTTATTAAAACACCCAAGATAAAAAAGCTAAGCTATATCTCAGGAGTCATTGTCTGGCATCAGGCTTTTCTCTGGAAGGCAGGATGAGTGTCTAAGCCACACAACATTAAACTTCATCATGTGCTGTGCAGCTTCCCCATACACTGTGCAGCTTCCTCATACACTGTGCTCACTAAGGTCACCTTAAGCTAGAGGGATTATGGTGTAAAGCATGGATGAGAAGGAAGTCCTGATCCTTCTACCTGAGTAACAATTGAGAGACATTTCCCCAGATAATGCACTACTCCTTTTTTTTCTCACCACATATAAACACATTTTTCCTTCTGTCCTTCTCAGATTTTAGTGTGTGTAAGTGTTCAGTGGAACTAGGATGCTGGATTAGCCTTAATACAACTGCATGTGCAATGAATAGTTAAATAACTGTTTTCTCACTTGGTTCTCACTAGTAGAATAGCTCAATAGCAATACAGTGGCTCACCTTGGTCTCACTCTGTTCCCTAGAAACTGTGGTCAGATGTTCAATACTGGAACTTCAAGTGATGCTTTTACTCTTGGATCAGAGACCTGCACAATTGTCCCAGGAGTTCTGAGATAATAAAGAATGAAATAAACTCAAATTCTTTCTGGTCCTTCTGCACATGTCTGGCACAAATAAAAGACAATCCCTAGACTCTACATTAGAAGTAGTGCTAAAACTAACAAACAAAAACCCAGCAAACAACAAAAACAACAAAACAAACAAGCAAGAAATCAAATCAGTTTGAAGCTGAGTCTCCAGGCTGAATTCAGTTTTCTGCAAACATATGAAAAAACCCATGGGAGGGCACAGGGGACTCTTCCTCTTAATGCAGTCAGTCAGAACTACATCAGCTTTGCAGTGAACAAGGTTGGGAATGGTGCTGGGAGAAAGAGGAGAAAAATGTTTTTTGCTGTCCTGTCAGCATAATTCCTCCATTCCTATTTTTTTTCTTGGTTTGGTTTGGTTTCTTGGTTTGGTTTGGTTTGGTTTGGTTTGGTTTGTTTTTTTTTTCATTTCATAGCACAGGTAGTTGAAATAACCACATTTAAAAATCTCAGCCAGCTGAACTCCTTTCAGTTGAATAACATCTCTCTAACAATCTCTTTGCATTTGGAAGGATAAAAGGAAGAAAACAAAGTAGTTCTGTTTTCCCCATTCAAATTGAAGTGAAACAAAATGTCTTCCTATTATCCCATTGGACAAATCTAACCTGAGGTATTGAAGAAATTGCCCCTCCCCAAGAGCTCAATGCCTCTGTCTATAATGAAATACAAAGGAAAAGAACTGCTAACACAAGTAGACTTTGTACTGCGTGAATGACTTCTCCTTATTAGCAAAGCAGACTACTAATAGGATATGATAGGACATTATTAATGCAACAGAGTGGAGCTAATGCAAACAAAATATCTTGGAGTGCCTGGCAGAACTGAATAGAGAATTTGCTTGCCTGGGACCCAGATTCTGAAAATCAAAGTAAATCTCACAGAAATAAATCTCACAGAAAATTCAATAACCAAGCCCATCAGATGCACAGAGCTGGTTCTGGGTGCTGAAAGTATAGATGGATCCAACAACCTAATTCCCACAGTGACTTTTGAAGAGAGTTGGGTGCGTGGCTGTCCTTGGCACTTTGGAAAAATCTCTTCTTGTATAAATAATAAATGATGATAATTTGCATTGACATAATAACTAAGTGTGTGTGATTATCAGTAAAGGCTGTAAAAGTGCTGTTGAAATCTTGGAGAGCACTGCTGTCATTGAATTCAAGGCTGCATGTTGATAGCAAGTTCATCTCTCAGAAAGAGCAGCTATAATGCTCTCTTAGAAGAGTAGCAGTGATTATTTTGTTGTTGCTGTTGTTTTATTTTTTGCCTCCTTTCCCCAACTCCCACTCTCAGCTCTTAATGACGATATTGTCTGCTGTAAATGGGGAGGTTTGAACAAGTGAGAGAATTCTATCCCTAGTTTCAGCTGAGGCTAATATCTCCCACAGCAATGGGTCTGCTTAGGCTTTGATGCATTTCACTCAAAAGAGAGGGTCTATTAAATTGAAGACTTGTGTACTCTGCCTCAACCTTGAGGGCTCTGTGCTTCAGTGGGAGCTGCTTTGCAGGCAGCAGCAACTAGTCGCAATTTGTTATTAAAACTGCAACTCCCCACTGCTTGCTGCTGCTGACTACCATGAGGCTGGAGTCAGCTCGAGAAACGCAGAGAAAGCAGAAACTGACAATATTCCCAAGCTCACCTTTTAATGAAGGCATATGGCACTCAGGATATTGTTATTCATGGAGTAATTGGCCACGGTGTGCACATATTCATGGTACCGCTCATCACGCTTAGGAAATTTTGGAATTGCTCCATTTTAATGGGCCATAAACATTTACCTGAAATAAAAGTATATAGCAAATAGAGAGAAATGTGAATAATTCTTTCTAATTACACATGTACATTTATGTACACACACAGACACACATAGCCATCAGGCAAGGCAATTTTTTTTTTTTTCATAATTATTACTGAATGAGAGAGCAAACTGCACCTAAATTGGTCTAAATCCAGATTAGTAAATTTGGCTTCTGTCAAGTGGAAAAAAAAAATCAAATACAAGGTCCTGAGATTTTTTCCAAGGTATTTGAGGCAGTACATCAACTGGTGAGAAATGAGAATTAGGCTGCACTTAGCTGCAGAACTTGATTTAAACATTTGAAGTGAAACTGAGGTTTGACAAAAGCAGCAACTCCGAGAATTAGACAGGGAAAAGCCATTTATAGTTGTCTTTCTGTATCAGAAATATTATACTTTTATATTAGAAAAGGGATTTGTGTATGTGTGTGTTTGTGTGTTTTTCAGTGCAATGAGTACCTAGAGTTTGATTTGTCTAGCTTGTAGAGAAATGTGAGTGCATGGTTTGCATCCTTGCTAAGGAAACCTTCTGTTCTGTAATTGGAGAATTAAACTTCTGCTGTTATATCCATAGAGCTATCTATATGGGTTTTCTAGTTCCATTTTTATTTTGGAATATTTGTCTTTTCAGTTCAGTTGACTTACTTCCAGTATCTGAAAGGGGCCTACAGGAAGGCTGGAGAGGGACTATTTACAAGGTCTTGTAATGACAGGACAAGGGGCAATGGGTTTGAACTGGCAGAGGGGAGATTGAAACTGGATGTTAGGAAGAAGTTGTTTGCAGCGAGGGTGGTGAGACACTGGCACAGGTTGCCCAGGGAGGTTGTGGTTGCTCCCTCCCTGGAGGTGTTCAAGGCCAGGTTGGAGGAGGCCTTGATTGACCTGTTCTAGTGGGAGGTGTCCCTGCCTATGTCAGGGGATTGGAACTGGATGATCTTTGAGGTCCCTTCCAACCTTACCATTCTATGATTCTATGACTTAAGCTAGAAATAAGAAGTCTTATGCAAGATGGAAAGATAAGGAACAGGGGTTTAAAACCACAAATTTAGTTTTCTGCTACTTAGAAGTTTCATCAGTTTGAGTGTAGACTCACTGAAAGGAAAACACCTGTTTAGAGGCCATAAAAATAAATTTTACAGTATTATTTTACAGTAACCCTGTTCTGTACACTGGAGTTAAAGACCTCAGTACTGCTTTTGAGGATCTGCAGAGGAAAAAACCTCATTAATTCTTGTACTTAGTTTTTAAAAGTGGGTGTCTAAGACTCTTCTCCCACAACCAGAATCTCCATGACTTCAGGTCTGTTGTTCCAGTTTATGTATGTGAAATATAATGATTGGCACAGTGAAGTTGCTTTTGTACTCCTCTATCAGAACCAACCCCCCTCTATCTTTGTACTTTGAGATCTGGTGTTGCAGGTAGGATACTCCGGCTCGCAGCATCTGGGCTGAGAAATGTTTTCTCCCCTCAGAGTCCCAGATACTTCAGAAAAATCCTTCAGAAACCATTTATAAGACTCAGTGCTGAGATGTTCAGTAAAATTTACAGTGAACTACCTCCTTCCCCTTCCTGCACAGTTGCCCCAGACTCTCTCCAGCAGAGCAGTTGTTAGCAAACTGGTTAATTGCTGGCGCTCTGCTGATGTATGCTGTTCTGAATCAGGAGTAGTCAACTCCATTTGCATCCATCTGGAAATGACCTTAGCCATTGTTCAAACCTAACCTAGGATTTGGTTTGAAGTTTAAAAATCTCACATGCAATTATTTCTTCTGCAAACTAACTTTCAGCAACTGTACTTGTGATTCCTCCCCCTCTGCTCTGCCCTGATGGGGCCACACCTGGAATATTGTGTCCAGTTTTGGGCTCCTCACTTCAAGACAGGGAGGGATTTGCTGGAGAGTCCAACAGAGAGCTACAAGGATGGCTGTGGGGTTTGAACACTTTTCCTATGAAGAAAGACTGAGAGAACCTGGGCTGTTTAGTCTTAAGGCTGAGAGTGTATCTTATTAAGGTCTATAAATATCTGAAGGGTAGGTGTCAGGATGAAGGTGCTAGGCTCTTTTTGGTGGTGCCCAGTGACAGGACAAGGAACAGTGTGTACAAGCTAGAAGACAGGAGGTTCTGCTTCACCGTGAGGAGACGTTTCTTTACAGTGAGGATGGTAGACCCCTGGAGCAGGCTGCCCAGAGAGTTTATGGAGCCTCCTGCTATGGAGACTTTCAAACCTGCCTGGATGAATTCCTGTGTGGCCTGCCCTAGGTGATCCTGCGTTGGTTGGGAGGTTGGACCTGATGATCTCTGGAGGTCCCCTCCAACCCCTGCCATTCTGTGAATCTTCAGTGGCAAAATGAGAAAATGAAGAGTTTCGGCATTGATGTGCTTGGATGTCAGACACCTGCTTCAGTCCCTGGCTCTGTCACAAATCGCAATCATGATCTTAGGCAAGTAATGTCATCTTCCCATGAGGCTGGAGTGATGTTATTTTTTTTCCTGCTCTTTAAGATGTTGGATTCATCAAGACTGGAAGCTCTTCTTGAGAAGGGTTGTGTACCTAGGTTTGGATGGAACCTGCTGCAGCTGAACCTCATTGCCACCACAGGATTCTCAGGATGACATAGAATCATAGAACGGTTTAGATTGGAAGGGACCTTAAAGCTCATCCAGTTCCAACCCCCCACTATAGGCAGGGACACGTCCCACTAGAACAGGTCACTCAAGGCCTCATCCAACCTGGCCTTGAACACCTCCAGGGAGGGAGCAGCCACAACCTCCCTAGGCAACCTGTGCCAGTGTGACATGATAATACAGTGACATGATAATCATAAAAATAAGTCATGGAAGAAGCAAAGGGATATCAAAGAAAGAGGTGATCTTGAAGTTTTCAGCCCTCAGCTCAAGACCATAAATGTCAGAACTCCTGTGAAGCAGTTTGCTCTCCAGGATTTACTACTTGACCATTTTGAAACAACAGTGTTTCACTTGGTTGGCTACAGCCGGAGAAATATCCAAACCTTTGGGTGCTGGCTGGAAACCTCCAAACTTTCTGAGGCTTATCTGTCCTTGCACAGATCACTGTCTGTGGCTTTCAACAATAACATTTGTGCTGATTTTAGCAATTTGAATCCAGATGCAGCAACTGAGCTTGGCAGCCCAAATGCACCACAGACCGCTTCTATCTATCAGAATTCACAGTCGTCTTTGGTAGCTGCTTACCCACACCATCATGGACAAACAAATCCTCACATGGTTTCTCTGATGTGCAGCAGCAGCATCAGTACCACAGCAGTTTTTGCTTTGGAGCACCTTGTTCGTGTATGTAGTTGGACTGACTTCAATATATAGTTCAGTGCACTTCTGTAGGGCATAATTTGTGGGCATAATTTTTCTGCTCGGAAAGGCTTCTCCACTCAGTTAAAAATTAAACCTGCCAGAAGAAAGAGACCTGATTGCTGTCTACAACTACCTGAAGGGACATTGTGGAGAGGATGCTGTTGGGCTCTTCTCACAGGTAGTTGGAGACAGAACAAAGGGGGAATGGCCTCAAGCTGAGACTGGGGAGGTTTAGACTGGACATTACAAAAAAATTTTTCACAGTGAGAGTGGTCAGGGACTGGAATGAGCTGCCCAGGGAGGTGGTGGAGTCACCCACTCTGGATGTGTTTAAGGGTCATTTGGATGTGATGCCTAGGGGTATGGTTTAAGGTGAAACTTGTAGAGTAGGGTTCTAGATTGGACTTGGTGATCTTCAGGGTCTTTTCCAACCTGGATGTTTCTGTGATTCTGTGGAGGGCAAAGAGCATCTTCCAACAATACCTGTAGGAAAGCAGTTCACGGAGTGAAGGTAAATACAATGTTTTAAAGGTGTGCAAGTATCTAAGCTCACTGAGATGTAACACTTGCTTCTGCAAGGTGAGACACTCTATCTGCAGAGGTTGTGTGCAGACCACTGTCAGCCTCTACTGGCAGGTGCCAGAGTTGCCCGGCAGATAGCAAAGCCCTAATCCTCCTCGGGTCCAAATGTCAGGAATCAGCAGCAGGTCTGTTGGGAAGGGCCAAGCAGAGAGTTCATCTCATCGGCGCACCTGTGAATGCCTGCAGCCTTCGGATGTGAGATGATATTGAGGCCTTCAAGGGAAAGTACAATAATAATACACTTAACTGAAGCTTTGACTCAACTTTATGAACAGGAGAGAGGCAATTCACACTGCTCACCCAGAAGCTATGCTCATGCCAGGGAGTTGGAGGGTGATATTCAATTAGAAGTATCACTTCACAAGAGAAAATCCTTCCCAGAGAGAGATATGAAATGTGAAATTTCAGTGGGAGCTGCATTTTCTTTGGGGGAGTTCAATGCAGAGTTTGTTTTGGTAGCCAAGTTCCTAATGGAAAGATAACTTCATCTTTAAATCTCAAGTGATTTCTGCCAATTCATAACAATTTACACCTACAGGGCATCAGCAAATTAAGTCCAACTACATCACTGTCACACGAAGAAGTATTGGGTACACTGGAGCATGGAAAGACTGACTTATGGAATGACATATGTTAAGGAAAAGAAATAAAATTCAAGAGCTCCAACTCCCAGACGCCTGCTGTAATCACTGTACCTTGTTTTTTAATACTCTTCCACTGCTGGAAATAAATGAATTATTTAGGTTCTGCCTGGTCATTTTTCTCTTTCCTTTTATTTTTTTTTTTTTTAGCATTTTATGCCTCAGCTTTAATTCATTCCCAGTATTTTTATCTTTTTCTTTTTTTTTTTCCATTTTAGTTTCTAGCAATAACATTATTAAATTTCATGTCTGCTTCCGTTTTTATTTCCATCTTTCACCAAAAAGATATAAAGTGAAATGAATCCAAATGAGAGAGCTTTTCTCTTCAAACCGCTCTCGGTATCATCGTTTCCTTAATTAAGTAATTGAAGCTCTCCCAACACACACAACGTCATTCAATCTACTGCGGTCTCTCATCTATGCTGGCACTTAGATTTCTTCCTATAGGGGAGTCTTTTTCCAGTCCATCAGCCTCTTCTGTATCTTTCCTCTAATAATCTCTCAGGCCTATTCCTCCTGGTACCCCGTGGCACACAGACAACACAAGGAAACAACATCAGGAATAGAAACTGCATCAGCAATAGTGTGGCCAGCAGAAGCAGGGAGGTCATTCTCCCCCTGTACTCTGCACTGGTTAGGCCACACCTTGAGTACTGTGTCCAGTTCTGGATGCCCTCAATTTAAGAGGTACTTGAATGTGTCCAGAGAAGGGCAGCGAGGTTGGTGAGAGGCCTCGAGCACAAGCCCTATGAAGAGAGGTTGAGGGAGCTGGGATTGTTTAGCCTGGAGAAGAGGAGGCTCAGGGGAGACCTTCTTGCTGTCTACAACTACCTGAAGGGTGATTGTAGCCAGGAGGAGGTTGCTTTCTTCTCTCAGGCAAGCAGCACCAGAACAAGAGGACACAGTCTCAAGCTACGCCAGGGGAAGTTTAGGCTGGAGGTGAGGAGAAAGTTCTTGACTGAGAGAGTCATTGNTGATTAGCTTTAAGGTCTCTTCCAACCTTGGTGATACTGTGATACTGTGATAACATAAGGACAAGATGACTTCAGTGTTATTCACAAGGCTTTCTATCCTGCAGCTCGTATGGGACCAATCTCACTAAATCTGACTTCATCACATCTCTGGCTGAAGAGTTACAGTCATTGCTATAGTTTTGGATTTGTGTCTGTGATGGTTGGGAAGTTACCCACACCCCCCACCTCCCCCCCNTACAGCTTAGCACAATGTACAAGCAGAGATATACACAATAGACAGGAATAGTTACAGAAATATACAAGGTAAAGGTAATACAAAACCACAGAAATCAGAGTCCTCAGGAGGGGTTCCCAACCACCCTTCCACCTTCTTTCCACTCCTCTAAGTTTACCCCAGGGTCTGCCTTACTTGCAAGGTGAGTTTGGAGGATCGGTCAGGGGAGTTAGAAGTAGAGTGGTTAGTTAGGTTACTCGGTAGAGAGGAGAAGACACACTGGTTCCCAGAGAGACCAAGAGACTCTGTGTTACCTATAGAATCATAGAACGGTAAGATTGGAAGTGACCTCAAAGATCATCCCATTTCAACTCCCCACCATAGCCAGGGACACCTCCCACTAGCACAGTTACTCAAGGTCTCATCCAACCTGGCCTTGAACACCTCCAGGGAGGGAGCAACCACAACCTCCCTGGGCAACCTGTGCCAGTGCCTCACCACCCTCACTGCAAACAACTTCCTCCTAACATCCAGTTTCAATCTCCTCTCTGCCTGTTCAAACCCATTGTCCCTTGTCCTGTCATTGCAAGACCTTGTCAATAGTCCCTCCCCAGCCTTCCTGTAGGCCCCCTTCAGGTACTGGAAGGTTGCTATAAGGTCTCCTGGAAGCCTTCTTCTCTCCAGGTTGCAGAGTCCCAACTCTCTCAGTCTGTCCTCATAGCAGAGCTGCTGCAGTCCTCTGAGCATCTTCATGGCCTCCTCTGGACCCGCTCCAACACTACCATGTCCTTCCTATGCTGGGGGCTCCACAACTGCACACAGTAGTCCAGAAAACAAAAAAGTTCTCTGCATTGTACAAGGCATACTGAGATGAAGAACCTTCCTCCCCAGTGTAAACACCATACAAGGTAAGAATAATTTGTCTGGGCATTGCAAAATTGGACATTTTGTAGATTCATGCAGACACACACAGGGTCATTGCATGGTAAACCTTCAGTGTTCCCTCTCTTCTGTGAACACATCAACCTCTTCCTCTCTCACTGCACTCCCATCCTTGCAAAGCCAAGTCTAGTTGAGGGTGAGGAAATTATTGTCAGTAATAGTTTTATTCCCTGTAAATGTAGAATGATAAAGAAGGAAATCTTATTGCAGCTGTGTTGTAAGCCTGGGAAGAGGTGAAAAGCACAGGAGAAGGCAGAGAATGAGACCATACTGTGGACATGGTGCTGGTGGAACTATGCAATGGCTAGAACGGATTTGAATTAGTTAACTGCATAGGTGGGTGGTTAGGAAAAGGAAGGCATGAACTCAAGTTTGAAGTTTGAGGACAGGAAGCTAGTAAGAGTTGTATTTGTATTGAGGAGATGTTCTGTGCTAAAGCACTAAACCGGGATTGAGTCTTAAAATCTCATGACACATGTAATTGCACGATAAAATTTCTGAGACCCTCTGAATCTCAGAGCTTTAGCATAAAGATCCTGAAGTCTAGCATCCAAAGCCATTTTCTTGTCATCATTCTTCACAATAAAGTTTTCATTCTCCTGAACAGATCTCACTAAACTCTATCTGAATTATTTCTGTTCCACGATTTTTATCAGATTACAATTGTGAGAACCTGACGGTGAGGAGAGGATCCAGATCCACTCAGAAGAGGTAATTCCAAATGTAATTAGCGAGGTGGTGAGGGTGGTCTGTATGACATTAGAAGGAATTCATTCCACTCTTCTCCTGCCCAGTTTTTCAGAATGGATCTGCCTGACATCTTTTGTAGGCTAAGCATCCATAAGCACAACCTGTGACAGTTCAGCTCATCACATATCTGGTGAATGAGTGGCCTCCCAGCTTATGGCCACTAAAGCAGAGGAATTTCACCATCGATCTGGAGAAGCACTTGAGACAATGGGAGTAACAGGGCAATAAAGACCGCAATATATCACCAGTCTCAGCTGCTGGCTTGTATAGATCAGAGCTGCATTAAGAACATTACAGCCTGCCTTCAACTGATCTAAAGAGAGTAAGGCAGATCTAGAGAGGGAAAAAGTTGCTGTTAAAGAAACAAAACCATACTGAGGAAAAAAAAAAAGGGGGGGGGGGGGGGGGGGGGGGGGGCGGGAAAGTGTCAACACGACAAAATTTCTTTTGCCAGCCTGGACAAATGCCTCTGAATTCCTACTCTGCAGTTAGCCTGTGTCAGTGAAACACCCACTAAACTAAATTTCAGTTCCACCTTGCCCCCACAGGAACATCAAGCTTCTGTAATCATGAGCTACACTCAAAACAAAGAGAAAGGCAACCAGAGAACAGGAAAGAAATAAAAACTAGGAATCCACCTCCTGCATAAATCCATACATCAGCAAGGTGCTTAAGCTGGCCTCATACACAAGCACAAAGGCAAGCATCACTGTCCTGTCAAGGCTCTTGTGCTGTGAGCTCTTGGAAGGTGCTTTTGTGCCCTGTTTGCTCAGTGCAGCCTGCTTAGAACACCGTAGATGTTCAGGCTGGTCCGACCCTGTGGTGAGGTGTTCATAACCACTGCCCTTCAGCCAGAAGCCAGCCCAGATGTGTTTGAAGTGTCCCACAGGATCACAACCCTATGATCAGGGTTTTGGGATCCACCTCCAGATGCATAGTTGGGAAAGAGAAACTTGTGATGAACTTTGAACTGGAGAAGAAAAATAAAAACCGCCAAAAAATAAGTAGAGGAGTAAATCCCAGCAGCCTAAATCTGTCTACATTTACTCCTGTGGAAATGCAACCACTTCTACCAGCTGAGGATTGGCCTGGAAAGTATTTAGCTTTTCAGGGCACATGTTTGTCCCCTGGGCATTTTCTTCTTTCATGTGCCTTTAGATCACTTGGATCATCTGAGGCTTTTCCTATGTAGTAGATCCCCTGATAACCTGTAAAGGAGCCAAACTACAAGCAAGAGTGATTGCAAAAGCCAGGTCTCAGGTGGTGACTTTGCCACTGCAGACAAACCTAAGAATAAACTCCCTTTTCTGGCCCCTGGTCTGTAAAGAAACGTGCTGTAATTGTCACCTTCTTATGGAGGTCACCTTCTTATGGAGGAGAGAGATGGTATTTGACACTTTGTGTCACTTAAAAATCCTTGTTAACAGAGGAGGAAGAAGAAGGACTTCCACTCATGTGTCCCCATGCTCTCAAAGTCTCTTCCACCTGCTATGGATTTACCAGTACACATAGGATGCTTTTAACATGCAGAAACTTAAACAGCTACTTACAGCACATTGAGCCAGGTGTGCCAGGCTAATGAAAGGTGTTTTTTACCAGCAGGCAAGGGCATCTAGTCAAACTGGAGAGGGCTTCATCCTCCTAAACAGAGAGAAACCTCCTCGCAGATAAAAGACTTGCCTGGCTTGTTCCAGAGGGAGTTGGTGACACGGCGGTACCCTCGCCTCCTTCTCCCTTAGGAATATACAGCCCTGAGGGAAGAGTGGGGAGGGACGATCAAAGGGAGCTGCAGTTTAGCTGCCTGCTTCCAGCACCTGAAAGGCTAACCTGTCATTACTAGGGAGCAGAGCTAGGAGAGGTGAATGGTGAGTGGAAGGGGTGCACAATTATGATCTTTGGCAGATGGAGGAATTGGGGCTATGCCACTGCGTAGGAGAGGTTTGGGTTTGGGAGGGGACCTTGTTTCTTCCCACTCTTTTGGCAAGGTAAAACTCAGGTGTGTCCCTGGGAATCCCTAGCTTTTTAACTCACTTGAGAGCATTAATGAGTGGATGGTGGTTTTCACCTGCACAACTCATGGGTAATTCTGGACCAGATTTTTCACTGCCTTTTGCCTCTGCAAAATCTCCTGCCCTTTATTTCCCTTTCCCCAGGAAACACAAAGCAAGGGTCCTCTTTCAGACTTGCTGCCTTACCTTCTTTTTTCCTCTGGCTTTGGAATACAGGGAGGGAGAAGGGTGAAAGGGCAAACCTCTTCGAAGTTTTACAGCAGGACTAGGAAAGTCAGATGTTTCTCCCAAAAATGCAAGTAAGAGTGGTAGAGTGGGAGCAGGCTGGGCAGGTTTTGCGCTTTCTCCTCTGGGGAAGTGTTGGCTGCTTTGGAACAGGGTCTAGATAACTATCATTTTGCATGAGTTTTAGGGGTTGAGTAAATAGTCTTGGTGACATGTTGGAGGGTGTTGGTAAAAACATATATTTCCCTTGGCTTTTTAAGACAAACTAAGTGGATATCGATCTTTTTAACAGCTTGCCTGCATGAGCTTGAAGTTTTACCTTGAGTGTAACCATGTTACCTGTTCTCTTACTGCAGAGCTGGCAACTCACAGGTTTCCAGCATAAAGCTGTGCTGCCGCTCCCAAGAATCAGACACAGGGAGCTGAAGACAAACTGTGGAGCAAAGAAGAGTTAATCAATTAGTTATCCTGCAGCCTACTGGGATGAGAAAGCTAGATAGATGTGGAGAGAGTGCAGGGAGAGGGTTTGCATTCGCCTGGGAGATGAATCTGCCTCTGGGACACATATTGAGTGTGCTCAGACTTTAAAATGTGACTGTTAGGTAAAGACTGAGTACAGCCTCGGGTCCTCCCTTTAGAAAAGGGGCAGAGTGCATTGCCTACTGCCATGTCCAACTGCTCCAGCAGCTACATGAAGCAGACAGACCCCTGCCATCCCTTATAACAGGTTGGATCATGCATTTCCCAAAGGGAAATCCACTTGTTCTGGGTGCAGTCTAGCAAGACACAGGACCATGGTTTCCCTGACTCTTTTGGGTAGCCCAGCATTCCTGTTGCATCCAACCTAGAGCCAGTCCTGCATGTGAATACAAGGAATGGGGTTGAGTAATGCCCTTTTGGGAAGCCTCCCAGTGTTTCTAGCCCTCCAGACCACATGTCAGAAACAACCTGCTTTGCACAAAGTCATTGTCAGCACATTAGTATTTTGCCTGTCCCAGGGTTTGACTGACTTTTATCCACTTTGCTACACAGGAAACTACAGAGTTTGATTTTTGATCCCTCAGACTGGAAGCTTCAAACAGGGAATTTCCAAGCAGGCAAGTGGTTATTAATAATAAATAAAAACAACCTCTTACATGGCTGAAGCACCTCTCATATAAAGAAATAGATCCCAAGGTGTTATACAGTCATGTTTTTGCTTTTAGAAATCACTCTTTCATACGGATTTACAGCACACAGACATTTCGTCCTCTACCAAAGCAAAATCGTGTTATCCATCACTGAAGGCAGCTGTCCCTGGGGTTGACTGAAAGTGATACTCACCAGAATTAGCAGCTAATAGTGTGTATGACTTGTTTTGTGTGTTTTTATCAATATACTTTAATCTCCCTTAACAGAGACTCCGAGTTTCTGTTTGTCATCCTGAACTTTACATCTGAAATTTGGTTTGAGCTCAGATTCTACTTTTATTGAAACACTCCAAAACAGACAACTTTTTAGCTTTCCCTGGTGAGAGCAATATTTGCTTTCTGATAGGCTGAATCTACAGACTTTTTCTTTTCATGTGCGTGTTATGATGAGAAGTCTTAAAACAAACGGAGTTATCCCCAGCTGCTAAGTTCCGACATGCACTTCAAATAAGTAAACCCAGGGATGTGGCAGGATATGAAGGAAGAGGGAGCAAAATGGTCTTACATGTTACACTGATCACAGAATTATCATCTGCTATCACACAGTTTACCATTAGACCCAGCTGCTGCCAACCTGACCGGTGCATTTCTTCAAGCTAAGCTAACAAAGCACTTATTTGTTATCCAGGGAACTACCTCTAATAGACTTCCAGTGAAATAATATTTGCTTTCCAACCCTACTTTGAATCCCACTCACTTTGTTAAAAAGATTGCCTCTGGCTGTCTCCACTGGTCTAATCTAATAGTTTCTAGTTTGTACAAGCAAAGCGCTTTCAGCCAACTATATAAATAACTTAAAGAGAAGAAGACACTTTTACAGCGCTCTGTGCCGGGTGCTATAGAACATGACAGATTAGTAAATGACGCCTCAGTGGAGCTCATCTGGGAACCTCTGTCAGCTGAATATGAGCAATTACAATATTGTATTTGGGCTGAAAGGGTTGTCTGTCTTCTTACAAAAAGGCTAACAAGAAAAATAATTCCTGCCTTACTTCTCCTGTGTATGAAACTGATCTAAGTGGTTCTAGCCCCTTTTCGCTTCCCCTCCCATTGCTGTCGCAGCAGCAGGAGGGGAGAGGTGGGGGGAAAGGGAGCAAGGAGAGAAAAGAGAGTTATTTTCTTTCTGTTTTCACTTTTGGTTTGAATTGAAAACGAAGAAAGAATAATATTAGGAGAGGGGACTCCCTGAGGTTTGAGAGAGGACGTTATATCATTATATCAAAGAGCACTTTCTGCCACCCGCCTCTTCTGCTCCAGCAGTCCAGAGTGCTGCTTAAAGAGCAAGTGCCCCATGTCTGTTGGAGCAGCTCTATTCATCTCAGCTCACCTGCTAAGATCACCAAGGGCCTAGAGTTTCAAAGAGATGCCCAAGGTTTACCCGTGCTATTCCCACTGTTGTTCTTTTTGATACAGAAATGCTGAGGCTGAGCATCACGTGACAGAAAATATATCATACCAGCTGTGAGTTCCAAAGGAAAAAAATCCACATCCCATCGAAATGTCCTTCAGGTTCTTTTGAAACTGCCTGTAGGACTAGAGATCTGGTACCTTGTGTGTTCCTCTGGGATCAGTGAAGTTAGACCAAGGAATCTGCCTTTGTGGTGGTTTGTCAAGGGATTTTGGAAACATCTACAGTCAAGACTTTTTTTNTGATGAGAAGTGACCAAGAAACTGACATCCACTGAAAGTAGGTCATGATCCCTGGGAGGAAAATAAGGTGAAGATATCAGATAGTTGGGATAATTGCCAGGAATTATACAATGACAGAAATCTTCATTTGTAAGAAATCTGATATAAGTGTAATGCTACCATTCAGATCTAAAATCTGCCTTTGGTTTTGCTCATGCTGCTAGACCTGGTGCTAGAGGGGAAAGTGCTGGTAGCAGTGGGCAGAATCTGACCTACAGTTTTCACCCACATTAGCTAACCATGCTATAGGAATGCTGAAAATATATCTGAAAACAGATCTGTGAAACTGAGATGACTACCAGCAAATCGAACAGTTTTCATCCTGAAACACACACAATGCCATGGGCCCTACTCAGGGTTCAGGCATGTGACTGCAACCCCTGTGAGATCAGAGCTGCAGCCATCACTTACAAGTTGCCAGCTCCTGGCACTTGGGAGGTGTTTAACAGGATTTTTCATATCTGATTTCCTTCTCTGTTCGCTTTGTTTGATCCCACTCGATTCAATCACAGATTATCTCCTGCCAGATAGAAAGTACCTGCGCAATGAAACAGCTGCACTGAACATAACGTTACCTCCTGAAAAATAAGGCCTGGATGGAAAATTAAAGAACATGTCAGGAGAGATGGCTGAAGTGAAAAGCCACTTGATCCAGAAGTTCTGAATCAAAGGGCCTGGGCCTCCATCTGCAGATCTGGCAACAAAGTTAGGGTTTGATCATGAACGTATTTCATCTCTCTTTGGTCTACTTAAACTGTGAGCTTCATGGGGCAGGGCTCATCACTCTGTAGTGGTGTAGCATGCAGGACATGGGAAGTATTTGTCTTTTAGATTGAATTTGCCATTGCATTTAAAAAATAAGAAGAGTGTATCCCCTTTCTATTAAATGAAAAATACACAAAAAGTCTCCAGGTTTTCAGATCTCACAGCTTCAGGTCTAAAAATGGAGAAGTTCTAAAAGCTGATAAATCTGTGTGTTTTCAAAATGCTGATTTCAATCTTGACTACTTTTATTTAAGCCTTGGGCACCATATTCTCAAACAGAGGTGAACGCAGTTTTTGAAAGCCCCGAAAAGCACATTTCAGAAAGGAAACGTTGTGGGAAGTCTCCCTGTTCCTGTGGGAGGTGAAACAGGCAGAATTTGGCAGCCTCGTCAGAGTTTGGATTGTGCTGAAGGGATCAATCTGTTTCAGACTGGATGCCTTAAACACTTTGCAGTTACTGGAGTGGAGCATTGGTAGCAGGATAGGAACTGCCAAGGCTAAACAGCCACAGTCCAATGTCCAGTGAATTAATCAGCATGGTGCCAACAGTACCACAAGCAAGGGCAGGAGCAGCATCTGGGCATAATTTTCCCATGAAGCCTTCATAAATTCCACAGATTGTTACAGGGCTGAGTAGAGCCACATCTCGTACTTAGTATGCAGAGGTTACCTTTTAGCTATATCTAGTCACAGAGCTCCAGAGAGACACATCACAGCCTGTGTCCACTCACTTTGGTTACATTATGCTCCTAATGCTTTTATGGATCTGCCATTTATGTTTCTGTGCAATGATATAGTATATTTTCTCTTTTCCTAGACTACAAAACTTAAGGAAAAGCATTCTAGTGCCATTTCCCAATAATTCTAGTGCCATTCCCCAATCTTCACAGTTCTCAGCAGGGAGAGGTGTCCCTCTGAGCTTCCAGTTGATTATCTCCCAAGCCTGATTATTTCAAGGCCACTCACTTGCCCTCCCAGTGCTCAGCTGGTGCACTGCTCCTTGGCCAGCCAAGGAACAATTCAGCCTCTGTTTCTCAAACTCAGGGTGGGATGAAAACCAGTGTCTATATATCTTTCACATCCTTAATTGTAAAGTTGTTAACCTTGCATTGAGTGCTTGAATACTCCTGTGATGGGCACTAGAGATAAACCTCTGAGAGCCAGACTTTGAAATAACATTGGGAACATTCTTTTTTTTTCAACCTGGGAAGCTGTTATTGACAGGGTGTCTGTCAACTGCTGATGAAGTACCCTGCAGTATTTTATGAGATGTGGCAGCTAATAAAACAGGTTGCTGTTTTTAATTGTTTGGCAGGTAGCAGTGAGTTGTGAACAGATGTGAACAGAGGGCAGAGGAGGCTGCAGGTTTCCCTGAATTTCTTCCACGTTTCATAGCCACCACCAAACACAGATGAATATTAAGAATATGAGTCTCCTAATTTTCACATTGTGCTTCACTGCTTTGGCCATGCAAACAAAAGTGCTTTGCAATACTCCTGGGTCCCACTCACCCAAAGTAGGGGAGTTTGCTTTCGGTGCAGGAGGTTCTCCGGCCACATTCTTCCACCTAAGTCTTAGGAGAGAATCCTGTCACAGCTGATCTGCTGAGTGCTCAGATGGTGTGCCTCTGCTGCAATAAACACTGCTCGAAAGCATCCTGAGACCTAGGTCTTTAGGAGACTGCCCAAGCTACAGAGGCTCTACATTGCACTGCAGATGTGCATGCACACTGCATGACAAGAGGGGAAATCAGGGTTCTGCACCCCACTGTGGGAAGCTCTGCTTTCAGCTTCCCAGAGTTGCTTTAGGTGCAAAACTTTGTTTCAGCCTGATGCCTTGGCTGCTTCTGCCTGCTGCATAATTAACTCCCAACACTTTCCATAGCACAATGTACTTTTGGGAGCTTATTATATCTCTGTTTAAGAGACCCAGAGGGACTGTGCAGGGCTTGCATTGTCTGAAATGAAAGATGTCTCATCAGGTTACACCTTTTAGCTCCCATCTGTATAAGCATGCCGACAAGTGGTGCTTTTTCTTTCTCCATCCCCCCTGCTCCCTTTCTCTCTAACATATTATTTGCCAGATCAAGTCAAAGCAGAATAGCTGCAGGGGATTCATTAATCCTAGTCTGGAGCTAACCACCACCACCACCACCAAATCATAAAAATAAAAATTTAAAGCACCTTAGTTTATTATTCATATACTCTCTTGTCCAGCCTTTTCTTCCTGCTCCCAGGTTATGTTCCCCCCGTGCTGGGACCCCTCCAGTCGCTCCATCCTCTCCCTGATCTTCTGTTAAACAGTTATCAGTTCCCGAGGGAGACTTTGGATAAAATGACACTCCTCCCATGTGCCGAAAGCTGCCAGGGTTGTGTACACTGGCACAAGTACAACAGAAACTAAGCCTTGGCCTCAAGCAATGTAACACCCAGATAAACAAGTCTGCCAGAAAGAGGCCGGGCTGAGGCTCTGCACTCGCAGCACTCCGGGAGAGGTTGATCCAAACACTCCTGAGCTGCAGATAGCTGCAAGACAGGGTGTACCCAAGGAACCCAGGCTGCTCCGTGCTGTTACGTCCCTCCTGGCGACAGCCCAGCACATCCCCCACATCCCCAAGCTCCACTTGCCAGACAGAGCTGATCCCAAATAACACAGAGCAAAAGACACTACCAGTGCTTTGGTGCAGACCCAGGCAGGGCAATCCTCCTGCTCCCTTACCTTGAGGTGCATTTGGCCACAGAAATATGCTCCATGTGGGGAGAGAGGAATCATTGGCTTGCTCAAAACCTTGGCTGAAGTTTTGGCACATCTGGGTACACCCTGCAAATGGCAGAGGCAGACCCCAGCTGTGCCCACAGTTTGTGTGCAAGATTGAATGAACAGCAAAAATTCTGTTCTCTGCTCTACAACATGGAAGTGTTTCTGTCTTTTTACTCTTGGGCTTCAGCAAAGCCTCTCTCCTGCTCCTGAGTGTGGACACAGGGCAGGACAGCCCTGCCTGCAAAGGGAACAAATGGAAGAGGTCTGGGCTAGCAGAGTGTCTCCCAGAAGAAGAGCAGGCTCTTTGGGCTCAAATCAAGGACGTGGCCTGGCTGTGGGTGATGGGGATGCTCCTCTAGTCCCTGGCTCCTGATTTACCTACGGTAAAACAAATTTGGTTCAAGCTGAATTGTGATTTCTCAATGCCTAAACACTGTACCTCTTTCTTCTTACACCCACAAGAGCAGACTAGACCAGAAGATGCCCCCTCACCTTCCCTCCTTTGCTGAGGTCTGAGTGCTGCTAGTCCTTTGCTTTTCCATGGCCTAGGGGAAGATGTGCAAGGATCTTGTGCCCAAAGAATGATGATCACAAGCCTTCCAGAAATAACAGGCACTCTCCAACTGCAGTCTTCACTGCAAGCCTCCCTAAGGAGACAGTAGACACCCATCAAGGGCACTTTTGGTTGTCCAGGGAGGGGAGGCTGGGCTGTAATCCCATCTTCCACATACACAGAGCAGCTGTTGCAACTTGGGGTATGGAGCTGCTTGAATGTTACTCACAGCCCAAATGTAGCTGCTACTGTCCATTGTCAGGTTGTACTCCACTAGGGTTTAGACAGATTAGAGGTGCAAGAAAGGACAGGCTACTCTAGGCACCCACTCCTGCTTTTCATGTGCTGGAGAGCTGCAGATCATCAGGATGGGCCAGAAGCTTCAGTTACTATCACCTGTTCCTCTTCCACCAAACATGCCAATGGTGGCAAGTGGGGAGGACAGTACCCTGAAAGGTGGCTCCAAGAGTATCGAGGCACTCTGAAACTGGGGTTAGCCTCTCTTACCATCAGAAGTGACCTGCTTTATGAAAAACCATGATCAGCAGTGACTTTCAAAGGCTCTATCTGCAGATAACCTTGAGGAATGCATGCAGTGGAGGATGTTTGTTGACTAAACTGGCACTCTTCACACAAGGAGGAGGACAGGCCATGTGATGCCTTTTACACCACATGTGTTCAAGATAATCATTTTGCAAAACTGTGCAGGATCTCTGCTCATAGCCCCCGCTGCAGAAAGCTGTAATTTCCTTATAAAGCCTGTCAGAAATACCTGGTAACTGGAAATCACCAGGCCAGTTTTTCTATGAAGATTTTTTTCTTCTATCTTCAAACTGGAGAGGATGCCAAAGTACACTTTAAATCAGAAAATAAAAGGGGGAGGAAAAAAAAAAAAAAAGGTACATTTGGGAATTTAGGACTGATGAATGAGTCAGGAAAAAAGTTTCCACAAAACTAGACTCTGATTTCATGAGCTAAGGGACAGAACAGTGTCAGCTCTGTCACAGGCTCTGGCTGGAGCAATCAAACACAATCAAAATGTGAGTTGGAGGTGAGTTGCTGTGAAACTGAGGGATAATTGATACCTAATAAGTTTAAGTACTATCAGTGGTATTGTTAAATATAGTTAAATGCAGTTTATCCATCTCTAATTCAGTATTGATCCACTTCTGTACAGCAAGGAGGCTGGTGTACTTGATTTTTAGTGCATCACTTCAGCATCACTAACTGCCCTGGAACCAGTGGGACCTTTTGGAAGCTGTGGTTGACCTCAGTGGTATCCACTCTGATTAGCTTCACACAAGATTACTGCAGTTTCATTAGTAAAGCTCCAGTTCCTTGAGTCATGCAACCATGTGAAGATCTCTCTTCTCTCCTTGTTTCTTTAAATATTTATAACCTCCAGCATGATGCTGGCTCAGAAAGGCTCAAAAATCTGAGCCCTAAAATCTCAGGATCTGAAATTCAAATAAAAATGCTCCAGCAATTATTATTCTCTAAAGCTACAAGTTTTCTTTGAAACTCTCTGCCTTTTTGCAGCCTGACTCATGCTGCCCAGCTGCCTGAGGCTGGCAGTATTGCTTCCTCCTGCCTTCCCAGTGTCACGGTTGGCTCTCGGACATGGGGTGGAGAAGAAGTGTTAAAGCTGTGGAGGCTCAGCTGCACCGAGCCCCTGAGTGCTGCCTGCAGCCCCAGCACTAGGGATGGTGCAATCCAAAGCTGGACCAGGCAGTGCAGGTGTAATCATTGCAAACGGTTTGCAGTTTCCACTGCCAAGGCTTTTTTGTCAGTTAACCACAGGCACAGAGAAGAGTTGGCTTAATGTTGGCAGCAGACCGAGTTGTTCCTAATTTCTGCTCTCTATCATCAGCCAAGCTAACTCCTCCCCAACACAGACTCTGTCAGGGGGATGTGTCAGACTGGTCAGGCTGCTGAGACCTCCTTAAAGGATGGCATCATGTTTGTGGCTTTATCATATGCTTGTGCTTTCCTGCCTTCGCTTTGGAAGCTGTGTACCAAGCTGGGGCAGAGAGAGCAGCAAATGTGGAAGAGATGAGTCCCGCAGCATGCCAAGCACCCTCTCTTCCCTCTGGCTCCCAATTCTCAGCACCTCACAGGATCAGGCCCTTTCTTATGAACTGTCAAGTCATTATCATCTCTCCCTGTTTGGCATTTAACGTCTCTTGGCAAAAGATTAATGAATTGACTGGCTTTCAACAGGTTTTATGAAGCAAGACAAGAGCATGCCAGCACAGACAGAATATTAAGCACGCTGAGCAGGGCAGCCTCGCTGCCGGTTGTGTGTCTGTGCAGCCAGTGTGTGTGTGTAGGCATGAAGGGCTCCAAGGGAACCGTTGGCTCAGGATGGCAAGCAAGGGGGAAAATTGCAATAAAAGCAACATGTGGCCTTTAGCTTTACTGCCTTACCTCAGATGAACCTTCATTAAAACTGCTCCGAGTCTGCTGATTTCACACCACGAAGCTGATGGTCACATATATGCACATGATGGAAACATGATTTAGGGATTGGGGGGTTTAAAGCATCATTCAGATCTCTGCCATTCTTTAGCCCCAGTGTAAGTGCCCTGCCAGCCAGGCCACCAGAGTGCAGGTGCCCCAGCTTGCAGAGGTGTCTGTACAGGAGAGGGAACAGTGAGAAGTGCCTGAGGGATTTATGCAGGAATAATTCAGCCAAAGAATGCTGGTGACTTCAGAAATGACCGAACCAGAGACACCCCCAAAACAGATTTCATGCCATATAACATGTCCTTTGGTTGTTTAATTTTTGAAATATATGTATTGAGTGTTGACTTAGATCTTTAAAACAAATGGACCACTTTATTGAAGTAATAGCTGTGTTAGCAGTGGCTGAAACTACTGCAGTGCTTATTTGCATGCGAGGGTAAAGTAATGGAATTTCAGGCCTCATAAGATCAAGCCAAAATACTCCTGAGTGTTAGAGAAATTTCAGCCCTGGACCAACTTTGAACTCCATGACTCACAATCCAGACCCAGATTTTTAATCCTCTTTAGTAATTGGAAATATGTGGCAGAGCACATCTGCTTTTGGAAAGTTTAAAGACAGAAAACCATAACCCCTTCTGATGTTAGAAGGTCTTGACCCTGAGAAGTGCTGAGAGGTGCAAGGAATTCCTGATTCCCATGGATATGAATGGGAAATAAATTTGGTCAGCATCTCACAGGTTTGGGCTTATTAAGCCAATCGGAATGATGTGATGGTTTAGTAATTGTTGCCTCTCCCCATGTAATATTGCATGGTTATTTTTTGAATAGAAGTTAGCAGTGCCAGATCCTCAGCTGGAGTCAGCCGGACTAGAGCCATGGGAAACTAAGGGTGAGACTGGATAGCATCTCTCTAAAGCATGTGGGATTTGTAAACCTCTCTGGATCCTTGGCCTAGTTCTGAAATACCTGCTCAAAATAACTGAGAAAAGCAGTTCACAGTCAGAAGCTCCTTTGGAAAGCACCTAGAGAAACCCAGGGATCACAAATGGTGATAGCTAGCTCTCTAAGAGGTGCACCAAGAAACACAGGAGCTGTCCTGATGCTTGTGACAACTTGTCAGAGTTAGCTGTTGCAAAGATGTCACAGTGTGCTGTGGGTTCATGGTGTGACACACAGCCTTTCTCCTTGCACAGCCTTTGCTGTAGGGCTTTGAGAGTATGTGGCACATTCTGTGCTAGGAATTAGATACATCCCATTTCTTTTAGTATTAATGAGGAGGAATTTCTTTACTCTGAGGGTGTTAGAGCACTGAGACAGGCTGCCTGAAAGGCTGTGGAGTCTCCATCACTGGAGTAATTTGAAATCCAGTTGGATACTGTCCTGAGCAACTTGCAGTAGGAAAACCTTTGCTGGTGGGAAAGTTGGAATAGATGATCTCTAGAGGTCCCATCCAACCCCTACTATTCTGTGTCCTGTGATCTGTAACGTATTTTCACTGGAGAAGGACCTGCAGGAGTCCTTCCTAACTGGCTGTGCTCCTGAGACCAGCTGTAGAGTGTTGAATCCACCATAGACACATTTATCACTGGGGACCCTTCTTGGCAGGCTCAGGGGTAGCTATAAATTGCTGAAGAGATTAAAAGACACTTTCCCCTCCACACCAGCTGTCTTCTAATGAGATTGCATCACCACGTGAAGATCTGCTCGCTCCCTTTCTGCAGCCAGGAACGGGAACACGAGGTGCCACATGGGTATTTGACGAGGCAGCCAGGCACAACCATCATGTTCTCTTGCACAGGGTTCAGCTGGCAGTCATTTTGCAAGCGGTTTCCTTTGATACGACATTGCAATCAGCGTGTTCTAACTGGAAGGAGGACATCGTTCCACACCTTGAACCACCCACACGTATATCACCACAGCCTCACCAGCGGCAATACCTGTGCACAGGCAGGAATTTCCCAGGAGAAAAGAAAAAAAAAACAACAAAAACCAAAACAATCAACCAACAATTGACTGAACCTACTTCAGGAGCTTGCAACAGCACATTTTCTGTCATGCCTTTGATGTTTTCTGCCATTACTGCTATGACCACGAAGTGAAGCCTTTAGTGGCAGAGAGCTAACAAGTACAAGGCATGGTAAGCAGGCATTGAGACAACTCCCACCAGCAGGAAGTATGAATGACACAAATGTAATGTTCTGGTTTTCCAGGGCCTAATTCCCCACAGTTGTCCCAAACTTGTATTTTCTTACATGTATTCATTCAAAACTACGTTAGTGCAGTAGTAGTTTTCATGCTAACAGCAGCCCTGGGGTACACTTATGCATGCATATACAACCTTTTGAGCATTGAGATTAAGCTTTTGTCTTCTAGAGCACTGAGTTCAACAAGGACAAGTATAGAGTCCTGCACCTGGGGAGAAATAACTCCTGCACCAGTGCAGGTGAAGGGTTGACCTGCTGGAAGGCAGCTCTGCAGAGAAAGATCTGGGAGTTCTGGTGGACAAGTTCACCATGAGCCAGTAATGTGCCCTTGTGGCCAAGACCATCTTGGGGTGCATTAAGAAGATTGTGACCAGCAAGTCAAGAGAGCTTCTCCTCTCCCTCTACTCTTCAGTGGTGAGGATGTATTGTGTCCTGTTCTGGGCTCCACAGTTCAAGAGGGGCAGGTACTGGAGAGAGTCCAACAGAGGGTCATGAAGATGAATAGGGGACTGGAACCTCCTACAAAGAGAAGCTGAAAGACCTGGGGCTGTTTAGCCTGGAAAAGAACAAGCTGAAAGGGGATTTTATAAATCCTTATAAATATCTAGAGGGTGAACGTCATGAGGATGGGGCTGGGCTCTTCTCAGTGGTGGCCAATGATAGAATAAGGGTAACAGGCACAAACTGAAAGACAGTAGGTTTCAGATGAACTTAAGGAGAAACTTCATTTGAAGGTGCCAGAGCACTGGGCCAGGCTACCCAGAGGGGTTGTGGAGTCTTCTGTTCTGGAAGCTTTCAAAACCTGCCTTGGCATGTTCCTGTGTGGCCTGCCCTAGATCATCTTGCTCTGCCAGGGAGGTTGGACTAGATGAAATCCAGAGGTCTCTTCCAACCCATACCATTCAATGATTCTATGAGTTCAGAGCACTTTCCGAGCTCAGAAATAGAAGACAGTCACAATGTACATTTAGTGGCACCTTGGTTATTTTTGCATTTGTTTTCCCTCAGTATGCTTGCTTGAGTCTCTTTATCAGAAAGACTAGCACCCAGAGCTTGCCTGCTCCACTGGTGGCAATGACCACATTACTCTGAGGCACTTGTCATACCCAGAGAGACAGGGTTCTTTGCACAAGGGGAAGATGTGAAGTTATGTATCTGCATGTAAAATGAAATCCTCCCTCTGCATTTTGTGCAGGCAAGCGATGGCGCAAGCAAACTACTCCACATCGCCTGCCGTCAGAAGTACTCACTTCGAATGTCATCATCCACTCTGCATGAGGTGTGCATGAGTGCAGCTGCTGTCACGCAGGTGAGGTGGAAGCTGTGGTCTCAGCAAGCCAGCTGTGCTCCCTGCCACTGCTGCGCCTTGTGCCTGACCTCAGAGACCGCAGAGCTGCTGCTGCTCACCCCGCCGAGAACGCGCAGAAGGTGTCACTATGCAACAAGTGAAAGGGGCACTTATTAGCCAAGCAGGAGCACCAGGGGCAGAGATGCGATTGGGCAGTTTGCACACATCCACACGTCTGCAGCGTGGCCGTGGTACAGAAGCACAGCTTAAGGGCACATGTGGTCTCTGCTGCACAACGAGTGGCTATTCCCAGCCTCCTGCAGCAGTGACAGATCTGTGTGCCTTTGCACTGACCCAGAAGCCAACAGTTTAAATACAGCTTACCTACTTCACTTGGAGCCTGCTTCACACCTATCCACACAGGGTTAACTGAGACTAAGATCCCTACAGTGCATACATTTAAAACCTCCTCTGTAACACACCAGCATCACTTTTCCACCAAGTTGTGCTGTGTAATTCTTACTGTCTTCAGCTTTCTGTTCCTACCAAACCCTTCACTAGAGAGAAGTACCCTGAACATGCCACTCACTCCCAACTCCCAGCAGATTTTGCAGCATGAATGCTAACAAGATAACAATTGTTGCCATTTGATAGCACCCCAGCAACTTTATTTGTCTTAGAAAGAGTCAAGTACACCTGACATCCCGGGAAAGAGGCATCTCAGGCAAGGGAAGTTTCTCCCTTAGGTATACCAGCTCCTTGTAGCATCCCTGCAGAAACAGGTTGCTTGCTGTTCAAGTATGCTGCTAGAAAAAAAAAGAGGATAGTCGCAGTTGTGAAGTCTCCACAGCTCTGTATTAAGTCGACTCACTCTGCTCCCTGCTGAAACATAAATGATCATCCTGAAAGACCCTGTAAAACCTTTGTGCAAAGCAATATCTGAGACAATTTCTGAAGTTTCTGAGAAACTATACTAACTCTAAGGTGGGGAAGGTGCTGTAGCCAAAGCAGTTGTTGGACTGATTTCAAGAGTATTCCTTGAAAACACAAGAAGGAGCAGGAGTGTCTGAATATGTGTACACATACATATACATCTCTTTCCTTCCAACAGCTTTTCCTGCTTATCCTCTCCCTTAATTGAGATTTTTTAGTTCCAACAGTGGATCACAGCAGCAATTATTTTCTTGATCTCTTGCCACACGCTCTCTTTCATCTAAACTATTTCACCCACTCACTTTTGTGCAACTAAATGAGACATAGCAAACACCTGAACAAGGTATTCACTCAGCAGAGGGAACTGGGACATTCAAATTGGGGCAGTAGAGCTCTTTCCAGGCTTGCAGGACTCCTTGGGAAGTGCCTTTTAGGTCTTACACAGTTTCTTCTCCAATTGTAATTTAATTTCCCCCTATTCAAAAGCCTGTGTTTCCAGCTCTCATTGTGCTAGAACTCTTTGTGACACTTAGTCATGAACCCAGATACTCTGTTCAAATTACTGGGAGAAGATCAGAAAAACTCCTGAGCTCCAGAGTTGGTATCTATCATTTCCCAGGATGCCATTTCCTGGCATTTTTCTTGCTGCTGTAACCTGAGCAATCTGTCCAAGATAACTGCCATTAATTAATTCCTGTTTTCAGTCAAACAGAGCTTTGATTCTTTCTGGTGGCAAAATGTTTTGTCAGAAATATTTCTACTTTATTCCTAAACCATGAAACATTTGTTAATTCCTTTCTGTCATTAGTACACTTTTTTTTTTTTTTTTACATGTCAGGGAGAACACAGAAATGAAAGGGATGTACTGCTCTTGGCAAACCTGATCTTCTTTCCCCATTGTTTCTTTTCCATAGCCAAGGGAGAAATATATCATTTTATTCAAGAAGGGAAAATTCCTGCCATTCTCAGTGCTGTGAAAGCTGGGAGTTCGATGACATGCACTCACTGCTCTTGCCAATGCAATGGGACACCAGTTCAGCTGTATTTTTGGCTCAGTTCTATGCTTTCTAGGAACCACTTTGTAGCAGCACCACCGCTGATTAGGAGTCTGATGAACAGGGGCAAAAGCCTCCTGTTGTAACAGCCTGTCCCTTTTTTTTTACACCTGCACTGAACTGACTGTTAGAAAAGCAATGAAAGGGCACACAAGACTTCAGGGAGTGCATTGGCAGCACAGACTGAGGAACCACAAACCTCCTTCACATGGGAAGTTGTTGCAGAGATCCTCTTCAAGTTGCACCTCAGCTCCCTGGCTTTGCTCCTGCATGCTGAAGTTGGCACAGTGGTTTTCCAGCTACTGACACCTGTGCATGCTGACACTTGTGCTTGTTCTCAAGCAGTTTAACACCTGCAGCAGGCTCAAACATCACTACTCACCCTTGCAAAATCTCTCCTGGGGTCATCTGTACTTGTTAAATGTTTTTCTTCCTCTGTTCCACTTTCTGGCCCCTGTGAGTGGTAATGACAGAAGCCAGAATTTAGTTCTAGGCTTTGGTATAGCATCTGCTTTTCAGCTGTGGCTTTTTAAAAGGTGAGTGATAGCAGCTGAAACATCCATTTCTGCAAACCTCCTACCAGACTCCAGGAGCAGCAGCTCTATGAAAGGCGTGAAGTTTTCACCAGCAGTTGTCCTTTAATGGCACTCACCAAATACTACTTGGAAGGAGAAAGCAACGGGTCTGGCACTCATTGTTAGGCTCATATCTGTTAGCATCTTCATCTTTTCTGCAGAGATTTTTGCTGTCTGGGAAAAAAACCTCAAACCCTGCCCTCAATAAGTGCAAACAAATAAAAAACCACCACAAACCCACCACAAAATAGACAATTTAGTGACAGAAAATATCTTTAGCTTCACACAAATATAATTAAAAGCGTCACTTATGGACTCAGAAGTTGTTACTCTGGCCAGATAATCATTTAATCTATTTTATTCAATAATAAGCTTGTCCATATGGAGGACTTCAAGCCTGAGAACGTAAAGGTTCTCAGGAAATGGGGGGGGGGGCGCGGAGGGGAAGTTAAAGTAGGCTGCTTCAGCTACAACTGACTAGCAAATGCAAATTATAATGTTTCAGATTTCCATTAATGTCACAAATTGACTTTTCTATAACCATAAGGAACCAATCAGATGCTACTGGCAGGTGTGCCAAGGACAGTGCTGACAATCTGCACAGTCATCAGAGCTCATAGAAACTGCTTCCTGCAAAATGACTGAGGTTAGGAGAGGAAAACCAGGTGAAGATCTGGACTCATGTCCTTCAGTAGTGTAGTACTGCTACTGGACAGGCTATTAAACAAAAAGGGAAATTAGTTCTACCAATAATTTTTTTTTTTTCGTGATGATAGAACCATTTTGTTCATTAATTCTGGCTTGCTGGGGAAGTAAAACATCTTCCTTAGCAATAAAAACCCACCAACAGCAAGACTGAGCAGAAATAGGATCTAAGAGGCAATGCTAATTTCACTTTCTCCCACTTCCAGCTCCAACTCCTTGACATCAGATTGGCAACCAATCACCCAGCACACAGGCAGGACACCAGCAAAATAAGAGAGTATCACAGCATCACAGTATCACCAAGGTTGGAAGAGACCTCAAAGATCATCAAGTCCAACCCATTACCACAGACCTCAAGACCAGACCACGGCACCAAGTGCCACGTCCAAACCCGCCTTGAACACCTCCAGGGACGGTGACTCCACCACCTCCCTGGGCAGCCCATTCCAGCAGTCAATGACTCTCTCAGGCAAGAACTTTCTCCTCACCTCCAGCTTAAACTTCCCCTGGTGCAGCTTGAGACTGTGTCCTCTTGTTCTTGTGCTGGTCACCGGAGAGAAGATAGTAACCTCCTCCAAGCTGCAGAAAAGATGTTTACAGTTTTGTTTTTAAAAAAAGGCTCTTCATATGGAATTTCTTGGGATGAATTAAAGCAGTCTGGTGCCACAATAGCACAGGTGACCTCTGCAAACTGCTGAAAACAATCAACATCTGCCTTACATGTTGAGGTGCAAAAGCAGGCAAGGACTTACCCCAGTGAGAAAAAAGAAGTCATCTTTGCTGAGTGCATATGCTCGACTCAGGCTGAAACCATCTGCTCAGAGGAGTGTGTCATCTTACAGCACGAGTGAGTGCATGCATACAGGACTGTGTTTCCTGCTCCCTGACCTAGAATCACGCTGTTGCATAAACCCTGGGATTATCAATAACCTCACATTACAAACCAGCTCCTGTTCAACTCATTAAAGGATTGTCTCTGCCTGTTCTGACTGATTTAGCCTCTCTGGCATTCTTTCTGTTAATGAAGATAGCAATTCATTACTGAAATACCCAGAGGTTAACTGAGTTTTCCCTCCTGAAACAATTCTTTTACAAGGGTATTGCAGCAGTTGCTCCTGCCTTGTCAAAACAGGTGTCAGACCAGCCAGCAGCAAGCTGTTCTAAGCTCAAGTACCAGCTTCTGAAATTATGGCTAGGTGTAGCTGAAATTTAACCCAGACCTGGATTAAACCAATACACTTCCACCACTCTCAGCCCAAGCTGGGTTCCCTCACTTTATGGTATATGACATTATATTACCACCTTTCAATGAAACATGCAGTCAGAAACACAGGAACTGACTCTCTCTAGGGGGGTTAGAAGAACCAGTCATTACAGAGAAGCTGAGATGTGACTTTGTTTCCTTGAGGTTTTGCCATATCAAATAAAACAGTTTGTCTGGAAATCTGGAAACAGTTTCACAACACTGCCTTTTTTTTTTTTTTTTTTTTTTTTTTTTTCCTTGAAACAAATTCACAATTTGACCAGGTCAAAAATTCTGCAAGAATTATTCCTTGGAAAACCAGGAATTTTCTGTTCTGGTTCTTAGAATCATAGAATCATAGAATGGTAAGGTTGGAAGGGATCTCAAGGATCATCTAGTTCCAATTCCCTGCCATAGGCAGGAACACCTCCCACTAGTACAGGTTACTCAAGGTCTCATCCAACCTGGCCTTCAACACCTCCAGGGAGGGAGCAGCCACAACCTCCCTGGGCAACCTGTTCCAGTGCCTCACCACCCTCACTGGAAAGAACTTCCTCCTAACATCCAGTCTAAATCTCCCCTCTGCCAGTTCAAACCCATTGCCCCTTCTCCTTTCATTGCAAGACCTTGTCAATAGTCCCTCCTCAGCCTTCCTCCAGGCCCCCTTCAGATACTGGAAGGCTACAATCAGGTCTCCTCGAAGCCTTCTCATCTCCAGGCTGCGGAGCCCCAACTCTCTCAGTCTGTCCTCATAGGAGAGCTGCTTCTAGCTCTCAGCAATTGTGCAACCTGCCCTCTTGGATAGACCTGCTGTGAGGGCTGAAATTCTGTTGGATGGACTGAAAGGCTCCTGCAATTTCTCACATTTAATTTTTTCTTTTTGTTTTTTTAATTTTATTTAATGGGTCTTAGTAAGATTTACTTCTAAACCCAGACAAATTGGCCAAACTTAAAGGTGTAAAATTCCCCAGTGTCAGCCAGTGCCCCATGAGTTTAAATCCCAAGTTAGCCAGGATGGATTTAAAGATGCTTCCAGTCAGAAGTAATGTCTCTGTATGGGTAGCATCACCTGAAAACATACCACATACAGCTTGGAGGGAAATGCATTTTACTGGCTGAATGAACATCAGTCTAAACAGGTGAATTTCCAGGTCACTTTGTAAAAGAACAATCTGGACAAAACCACAGTAAATAAACAAAAACGAAATCAAATCCTCCAGAGATCAGCCAGGGTTAGAGGGCATCATGGTTGAAAGTTAAAACAAAACAAAACAAAGAAGAAGGGGGAAAAAAAAGAAAAAGAAAGGAAAAATAGGAAGGAAGAAAGAAAATTAAATAAAAAATTGAGGCCAGAGTTGGATTTGGTTTATTTTTCACATTTTAACATTTCTTTTTTTATAATCATAGAATGGTAAGGTTGGAAGGGACCTCAAGGATCATCTAGTTCCAACCTCCTGCCATAGGCAGGGACACTAGAACAGGTTACTCAAGGCCTCATCCAACCTGACCTTGAACACCTCCAGGGAGGGAGCAGCCACAACCTCCCTGGGCAACCTGTGCCAGTGTCTCACCACCCTCACTGCAAACAACTTCCTCCTAACATTCAGTCTAAATCTCCCCTCTGCCAGTTTAAACCCATTGCCCCTTGTCCTGTCATTGCAAGACCTTGTCAATAGTCCCTCCCCAGCCTTCCTGTAGCCCCCTTCAGATACTGGAAGGCTACTCTAAGGTCTCCTGGAAGCCTTCTCTTCTCCAGGCTGCAGAGCCCCAACTCTCATAGCCTGTCCTTATCGCAGAGCTGCTACAGTCCTCTGAGCATCTTGTTGTTATTTTTTTTGTTTTTAAAAAAAAACCCAAAGCTGTAGGACTGCAGGCAAACCTCAAGGAAAATGATGTTGCTTTTCCTGTGGAAAAATTATGAAACTCAGATTGAGAGAGTATCCTGATCCATCTGAGGTTGGCATTTTAATGGGGTTGGCTTCTCCAAGGCAGTCTATTACAGCTCCATTCAATCGTTCTAACCATTGTGGAAAAATGCCACGTGCCAACAGCTATTTTCCACCTTTTTTTTTTTTTTTTTTTTCAAATTTTTGGGGCTTTTTTTTTTTTTTTCAGAAAATCTGAAAGAAATGCAGAAAATTGATTTGCAGCCCTGGCACAGAGATACAGAAACAGTAGCACAAGGCTGCGGGCCAGTAATTTATGTTTCAAATGTCATAGAGTGCTTTGCCTATAATTTCAAGGGAGAATGATAATAATTAAAAGCACAAACTCTCCAGTCATTTCTTACAGGGAAAAAAAAAGCTGCATGTAGTAAGCATAGGGATTTCTTTAAGTGCTTAACTTTTCCAGTGGAGTTTCAAAAATTAAATATAGTAATAATATCTGTCATCCAGAATTATGCCAAGGAGCTTTCCAATGTAGACAGGGGAAGCACTTCAGCCACCACTAAAATGCAGGCACTGCTTGGATGAAACGTGGCAGCTGTTTAACAACAGGCAATCCTCCACAACAGCCTCTGCAGCACAAAGACAAGGACCAGCAGCCAATGCTCCCCTGGGTCATGTATGAGGGCTTGGTGACTTCAGCATAGAATCATATAATCACAGAATGGTAAGGTTGGAAGTGACCTCAAGAATCATCTAGTTCCAACCCCCTGCCATAGGCAAGGACACCTCCCACTGGTACAGGGCACTCAAGGCCTCATCCAACCTCACCTTGAACACCTCCAGGGAGGGAGCAACTACAACCTCCCTGGGCAACCTGTACCAGTGCCTCACCACCCTCACTGGAAAGAACTTCCTCCTAACATCCAGTTTCAATCTCCCCTCTGCCAGTTTAAACCCATTACCCCTTCTCCTTTTGTTGCAAGACCTTGTCAATAATCCCTCCCCAGCCTTCCTGGAGGCCCCCTTCAGATACTGGAAGGTTACTATCAGGTCTCCTCGAAGCCTTCTCTTCTCCAGGCTGCAGAGCCCCAACTCTCTCAATTTGTCCTCACAGCAGAGCTGCTCCAGCCCTCTGAGCATCCTCGTGGCCCTTCTCTGGACCCGCTCCAACACTTCCATGTCCTTCCTGTGCTGAGGGCTCCAGAACTGCACACAGCACTCCAGGTGGGGTCTGACAAGAGCAGAGTAAAGTGGCAGAATCCCCTTCCTTGCCCTACTGGCCACGCTGCTCTTGATGCAGCCTAGGACTCAGTTGGCTGTCTGAGCATGTCCCTACCCAGTGCTGTGAAGGGTGGGTGAAGGGACAGCTGAGCCAAAGGCAAATGCCCTGCACCATCAACAACCAAGTGGGTATGAAACTTGTATCAGGATTTGTTCACTTGGCTTTAGCCTGGGATCCCATGCTTGATCCTGTGTTGCACCACTAAATGAGTGCTCAGGAGAAACCCATCTGTAGTAAACCTGGACATACAGACCCAGCAATAGGAGGCAGAGTGTTATCAGAGCTGCCAGCTCTATTTCTGGCTTAAAGTTCATGAGATGTAAAAGACAACCTCTATATAGAGCCTTGGCTTCAATTTAATGCTGACAGTGATTGCTTGGAAATATATTCACTAAAATGTGGTTATATATGGAATATTTATTTGTATCTATATCAAGCCCAAGCTCCCCCAGGACTGGTTTTGTAGCTAGTTGAGATACCAATTCAATACCAGAACTCAACCGAAGGCAAAGGCTACTTGCTTAGCTGCAAAGAAACAGGGAAAGAATCACTGCAGCTAAAAACAGTCCTCTGATATGCTTCCTATCTACAGGTTCTTTGACAATGGACATTTTGTCACACCTAGATTTCCACAAGTGTCTCTTGTAGGAATCTGTGAACAGCTGAATTTGCCTCCATCCCACATTTGAGTGAAACTAAGTGTGCAAATGCCTGTGTAATGGTCCAGGAGGATGGTTGCTCACCCTGCAAATACAATGTACTTTCCTACCAGTGGGAGCAGAAACTCAAATAGTGATCAAAATTGCAAAGGACACATATGAGCCACATGAGCCTTTCCACTTACTCTTGATAAAGTTAATAGGAGCATGGACCAAAGAGAAAGCTTTCTCTGTTTTGCAAGTCACTTAATTTACTGATGACCTTAATGAATACAGAGACAAAATGCACTTGTAATTTTCCACAGCAGATCTGACAACCATAAGGACATTTCTCAAGGCATTTATTACAGCCTCTGAGGTTAAAAAAAAAAAAAAAAAAAAAAAAAAAGTACTCTGCCTTCTTCAGACAACTAAAGGGATGGTCATGTTCCAGTAGATGATCTTAAATGGAGAGTAAGAAATAAACCTTGTGTTTATGAAAAGAATAAAAACAATAAATAGAATAGAGAATGAAGGAAAGATTCTGGATGTTTCAGCTCTAGGTTTTCAGCATTATGCTCACTGTATTAAGGTTAAATTTTGGCTAGATTTTTTCAAAGTAAATCACAGAATCTTTATGGATACAGGCAATATCATTGCAGAGATAAATGGCTTTAAGGGTAGACATTGACTCTGACCACCAATCATTTGTCTAGAAATCAACATATTTACTGAAACACAAAGAAGTGTAGGTATTGCCACATATATTCACCCCTTTGCAACAGAAAATCCTCTGAACAGTACCTCATATTGACCATGAACAGGACTTGAATCAGGATGGTGTACAGCAAATTCATACATCAGTGCTGCTTTCAATGGCTCTTTCTTCCTCCAAAAGCTAAATCTTCCTTAAAAACAAAAATCGTTTTATACCTCTTCCAATAGATACCAGATTAGGTATTCCTTTTATAGGAGAAGGCTGTGAACAAAATCATCTATGTCTGCCTGAGTTTGAAGCAAGCCTGAAGAAAGGTACAAATAACTAAGTTCTGTTTTCATCTCTATTGGATATCAACTCTTTTTGCTTCTTAGCAACACATATAAGAAAAGAGAGGCTGACCTCACAAACTGATGTGCTAACATGTAAGAAATCCCCATTGGGATTTTGGGAAAATTATCCCAAATTATTGCATTTTGAACTTCCCAGCAGATTCCCTGGATACATTTAGATTTGTGAAGGAATAATAAATAGTAGTAAAACAAACAAACAAACAAAACCACCAACACAAAAACAAACAAAGAAACAAACACACACACTCCAAAAAAAAAAAAAAAAAACCAAACAACAAAACCCACCCAAACAAACAAAATCCCCAAACCCAGAGGAATACAAAACCCATGGAAAAGGGCATCTGGGTCTCCCTTCTGTGTGTTACCAAGTTGGTGGTGTGCTTTGCTGGACACAGCAATCCCACCTGAAGATTGGTATATACTGATAAAATGTTGGTAAAATAAATAGGCAAAAATATATATTGGGAAAAATATAGAGGATCCTACCACAGGCTAGCCCTAGGATCCTATTACAGGCTAGCCCTTTTGTTCATTCTTGGCCTGGTACGCTCCTCAAAGTGGCCTTTAGTACTAGTTCTTGATTGCACCAACACAACTGCACAAATTGCTGATTTAACTGAGGCCAAATTTTGATCCTCAAGCCTCGTTAGCACCATGCAATGTCAGAGACTCTTCAAGCACCGGATCTAAGTCCCAAGCCCTATACAGTATGTTATCATACAATAAATATGTGATGAATGATTACTAAGCATCCCTCAAAAATTTTCTTGCTTTTTCTGTGTATAAATTGAGTCTTGGATAATTAAATGCTACATCAAATGTTCCAATACTACCAATCCTGAGAGTACCTTTTGGAACACTTGGCAACCTTGTGGTGGTTTGTTATTAATAAGCACACCCTAATGCGACATTCCACTTCAGCTGCCTCTCTGTCTTTTTTTTTTTTTTTTCCATTGCAGCAAGGAGAGGAAGACTGAGCTATCCAGAAGAAGCAGGTGTTGCAGCGTTGCTCCCTGTGGAGGTGATTTCAATACCCAGACGTCATTAGCACTGAGATACAGTACGTTGTAGTACAGTAAATGCGTCACCTTGCACTGGCTTCCATGGTACTCTAGTGCATCCTGCCATGTATCATTGCAGGCTTCTGTCAGCAAAGGTTGTTTGAAAGGGAGGGACTAGTCACCATAAGCAAGAACTGCAGAGGAAAAAGAAAGACTAATTTTTTATTATTTTTCCCCACCCTTTTTATAGACACTGTCTTTTTTTTTTTTTTTTTCTTTTCTTTTCTTCTTT
>VWZE01009690.1:691025-732024 GCA_013396675.1 Eubucco bourcierii
TTTTTTTTTTTTTTTTTTTCCCCCATGATTGGGATGGAAATTGAAGAAAAACACTGCAAACCCAGGAGGCAGCGGTTGCAGTTTGGTATAATTGCATAAACAGTAATATTAGCAAGAAGAAAACAAAGAGCTTTTAAGTAATAGTGAGTCACAACAATGTCTCTGATGGTTACAATCAGTGCTTCAGTAGTTTCAGCAGGGAAGGCTTTAGTCCTGCTGTTGTGTGACTGATGATGCTGTTTCTGAACAGGTAGCTTCTTACCAGGGAGGAGGTGGATGGGACATGGCTACAGGTGTCTGTGCAGCCTCTTTCTTGCCATGTGGATGAGGTTATACTAATTTTGAGGATCTGCAAGTCCCTTAAACTCCTTGTCCCCAGTTTTACAGCACAGATACCCACCCTAGGATGACGAGTTCAAAAGGACTTCAGAAGGAACTGACAGATTGGGTTATCGAGGGCTTTATCCACTCTTATCTTGAGAACTTCCATGATGAAGATAGCACAGCTTCCCAGGGCAAATTACTCCACTGTCTGTCCTCCTTGAGGAGGCTGCATGTGGAACCGGTGAAAATCACACCAAAATGAGTACAAAGCGATGTAGTAAGAAAGGAATTAGCACAACCATGCAAAATAAATCAGAGGTGAATTAGAAAGGTTTGTCTGCATTGCTGTCTTAGATCACACCTGGCACAGATACTATGATCTGCCTTTAAACTTACATCTGGTCTCTAATGCTTGTTAGCTGAGTGGACACTGATCAGTTTTGGCCACAATCTCTGTTGTTTTAGATGTGACTGTTTAGTTTAGAATCACTGTTTTGTTATTCAGCTCCCTCTGTCAAGCTACCTCCTCCATCATCACATGAGCTAATTCCACTCATTTTTACACCCCCGAATAACGTCTCAGCTGGAATGAACAGTGAAGTGTCTCCACTGAATTAAGCTGGGTTTGTGCAGTTTTCAATGAAGTCTGGACTGATTTAGTGCAATCTGAATTCAGCAATGCATGAGGAATCAAACCCCCTTACCGTGCATGATGGAGTAGGAAGGCATTGCTAATACATCAAGAAGGACAACACAGACCTCTGGTAGGAGAAGCAAAACCTGTTCAAAACAAGTACTCTTAATGAAACAGTTCAGAATGAGATGCTGCTTCAGCTTCCTATCTATTGCTGTAAATCCAGAGTAAGGGAAGGGCCCTGCAGACACCCAGAGCACTGATGGAGCAATCTGAATTTACTCCAACCGACATCTGTTTCCGTGGGAGCAGAACTTGCCTTGGTGTTGTTAGTACAAGACACAGTTTACACGGCATGAAGCATTTCAATTTCATCATGAGGTTTGCATTTGAATGTGGGTCTCTGGGAACACAAGAGGATAATTTTGACTAAACCGATTTATCCACCCCTAACAATTCCACCCAGTAGATCTCAGATGGTGAGTGGAGATTCACCAGTGGCTCTGCCTGTGTATTTGCAGGACATAGCTGTTTTAATTCCTTAGCAATTTCTTTGTTGCAGGAAGAGGAGAATGAAAGGCTGGCTGAATGAAGGGAGGCATGACCCCTGTGTCTTAATAAAATCAAGTCCTCCAGGGTTGGCCCAGAGGTTATTCTTCCATCGCCATGGGAGAGACCTGGATTAATTCCTGCTCTGGTCCTTTGCTCTGAGGACCAGCAGCAGCGGCTCCGGGTGTTGCAGGGGGTTCGGGTAGTGATAGTCAGCAGTGACCTTTCTGATTGATCGTGGGGCAGCTTGGATGAGCCCCGGTGGGGACACAGTCCTCATCAGCTGGGCAGCATCCCTGGAAGGAAGCAAGGACAGATGACAGCCCAGGGAAAGGCAGAAGACTCAGGACTCTTTCGAGGGCAGAAGAGTTGTCCTCAGGTTTCAAAAGTAAAAAGCATATGATGTGACAAACCCTACTGCCATAGCTAGGCAAGATGTGGGAAATTCAACAATATATTACTTGCTGGAAACAAAAACCTACTTCTATTTCTTTCTTTCTTTCTTTCTTCCTTCCTTCCTTCCTTCCTTCCTTCCTTCCTTCCTTCCTTCCTTCCTTTCTTTCTTTCTTTCTTTCTTTCTTTCTTTCTTTCTTTCTTTCTTTCTTTCTTTCTTTCTTTCTTTCTTTCTTTCTTTCTTTCCTTCAAATGTGGCTCTCATTGAAAACCACATTTATAAAATTTCAAACAATGTATGTTTTGTGGTTTTTGGGACGGAGTACAGCACTCCTCACGGAGCTTTAAATCATTTCATATGAATGCAAAAGCCCTCTCTGCTTTGCTGAATCAAGAGAGCTCCAAAAAGCCTGAATGTGAAAAGAAAAGTAACAGCTGAAAATTCCAGCCAGCGGGTTCGAGTTTTCCAAGGCCTGTTTGCTTTGGCCTGCCTCTGCCATTCCTTTCTTTCTTTCTTTAGAAGTGTGAAACTGGTTGGTTGCTGGTATTTGTTCTGCGGTCTGTGCTAACTGTTCCATCTGTGTAAACTCCAGCTCGCCAGCCTGGGAGTTTAACAACCCTTTCCCTTCAGCTGGAAGGAAAATGAGAGTCCCATTAAGTGGCACTTTGAAGCTTTGCAAAACACAAGTGCGTTGAGTTTGAATGGAGAGCGGGAAGGTGTGCTCCTGCCTGGGGCTGCCTCTTGCCATCAGCGTGGGATCAGCCCCAGGTGGTAGGGATTGGGGGACTGTACATTCAAAGCACCTTGTGGCATGCTCAAAATTAGCAAATTAAAGAGCTGGAATCTACAAAAACACAAGGACAGCCATGTGGCCAAGTCACTCGTATTCTGCAATTTCTCTTTGTCACTACTGCCAAGACTGATCTATGAAAGTGATCAGGCTCTAAAATGGTCTCTTAGGCAGGCAAACAGTAGTTACATGCCTTAATGTCTCCATGGGTCTGTTTTTTAGCCAGTGTCATATATTAGAACTGATGGTTTTCTTGTCCTAAATGTTCAGCTTAGTCCTAAAGAGAGTCCAACTCCTCTTTGATCAACCAGTTAAGCTGTGCTTACCTTGATCAAATGCTTTATTGTCTCTGGTTTTTAAAGCTGGTATTTCTGCATTGGTATTCTCATTCCAGCTCATTACTATAACTGATATTTTAGGCCTGTGGTTTGCTAAGCTGTGATTTAAATATGAGTGCATCTTCTAGACAATCTTTGTATCATTGATTAAGCTGTGGGGAACTTGGCCAGAGGAGCATTCAGCTTCAGCACCCTGTTGGTGTGATGGAGGTCAGACTCACTCTTCCATACCAGTTTGCCCTTAGTGGATGATGGTTCTCATCCTGGTAGGGCTCTGAGTCCAGCTCTGATGGCACCTGTCTGTGGTTGGGCCAGTTCTAATTCAGAGTTAAGTCTGGCTCAGTGTTTCTCTAAAGATAAATCACAAAAAAATCCCTGATTAACTCTGGCTCAGTGGGAATGCTCCCAGCCTTTTATTTACAGCAAAAATAAAACTTGGGGGAAAAAAACTTGGGGGGGGGGGCGCAGAAGACAACTGAAATGCTCCTTTGCCTCTCATTTTCACACTGCTGTTCTTCTTACCCATGGTGTGTGTTTGTCCTTCCTAGGGTTCATCAGCTCTGCCTAGATCATATTCTAGAGCCTCATGCATACAGCTATCTTCTCCCCTTCCTCTTTTCTCATGTTGCTTTCATTTGTTTCCTGCCTGTGTGCTTAGCAAGGGTATATTTTCAAAGCTATAAATGGTTTTTAGCTGCCTGAATCCCTTTTTTTCCTGGCTAACAGGGAAACTGTGCTGCTAATACACAAGTAACACTTTGAAACCATGTAGTAAAATTCAAGATCAGTTAATATCGGCATAGGAGAGGGAAATAGCAGCTCAGGAAAACTCATTGGTGCTGAGAAAGCAGAATTCATCAAATTCTTCCAAAATAATGTTTCTGAGCATTATTCAGATGAACAATATCACACAAACTCCCAACAGCTGGTAGGTTCAATCATGTTTACCCCGACTCAAAAAAATATGCTCTGTTTTTTTTTTTTTTTTTCAAAGAAAATGTAAAAGGGGAGAGGGGATTGCAAGTGCTTTAAGGAAAACTACAAGATATAAATGTATTTTTGAAGATGACTTTCAATAAATAACCAGCTTACTGAAAAATGCCTTTTCCTGACATTCAAACCAAGAAAATCACTGAACACTTTGCAGATTCTTCTTTCCTCTGCTGCCTTTTTCTGTTCAAATTATTTTCTCTTCTTTTTTTTTTCTTTTCTTTTTTTTTTTTTTTNGAAAATAAATATCTGCTGGAAAGTCCAACCAGCTTTTCTCTGTGAAGATGCAGGAGATCTCCTCAGGAAATGTTAGCAAAATGTTCTGTCACGCAGTTTCTGCTGTAGGTAACTGAAGGTATTTGTTCTCTGAAGAAACCTGCATTGCATAATGCACCTTTCATTTTTTCTGCACTTGAGCTCAAAAGCCTGTACCTGCCAACTTACTTTGACCAAAGAAAGGTCAGTTGTACATTTGCATAGAACAGAATACATTTGCATACATCAAGCCACGACTTCCTATATTACATTGATCTTGAATGCATATTATGTTTTTCATGGTGACAGGGAATGAGAGGTGGCAACAACAAGTTTTAAGTGCCCATCCTAAGCTCAATCCTGTGCTGAAGTGAGTAGACATCAGTCCCTGAGTCTACCTGAGTGCTTACAGGTGTCAATGAGCCCACAGCAGAGGCAGTTCTGCTTTTGCTCAGCTCACCAGAGAATGAGAGTCTTACCCCCCCAAACCCCCCACCCCCATTTTTTAACCTGTTCTGTTGTACAGAGGTCTCTACTAAACACTTGGAAGCAAAGCTGCAGGTGCTCAGAGGTCCACATAGACTGAGAATTCAAACTATACAAAACTAAACTTTGACAGAATCATCAGTAAATTAATACAGCTGAGATTTATATACAATGAGTTTTAGTCCATTTACGTTTACTCAAGATGGGAGGGTTGTGATACATTTGGATGCAATTTTTTGTCTGATTTGATGAAAGTGGGAAAGCAAGCTGAGGCACTCCTGACTTTAGGAACTTAAGCCTTCAAATTAATTTCAAATTCCAGGAAATATCTAATAAAACCACTGCAGCTGGCACTGTTCAAATTGCCAATATATTCAAAAGCAATTTAGAAGTGCCAAAGTGATGACGTGCCAGGCCAGCCTCTGCTACTGCTCTGAGCCCACAGTGGCACTGAGTCCCGTGCTGGAAAACCAAGGGGCCAGGTCACTTGCTCTTTGTGCTGACCTCTGGCAGAGCTTTTTCTTAAGAAACCACTTAAGAAGCTCCAGTGTGGCCCTTTAGATAAGATGTGTCATTTCCTTTCACCCTAAAATCCACCTAAATGTGAGATTTACAGAAAGACTGAGCTTAAAAATCGAGTCTGCAAGGGAACTCTTTTTCTTTTGTTCGGAAAGAAATAGTTTCATTTCTTATCACAACCAAAAAATGGCTTCCAAATGCAGCATTGGGGCTCTGCAAGTCAAGCAGGCAGGAGTAGCACTTTGCAGAAAGCCCCTTTCTAAACCACACACAGAACTGAAGCAGTGCCTGAGCCTTTTAGAGCCTTTCTTCCTGCAGTGGTTCTCTGTCTGCCATGGTGCGGGGGAGTGACTAACTGTGTGAGATGATTGCCAACCAGTCAGCTCAGAGAGAGACCACTGCTGTCAGCTCTGCTACTCTGAGTAAAAATTAGATTGCTTAGCCAACCCCCTTTGCTTTGATCTGGGTATCACTGCTGTCTGTGCTCACAAGTAAAACCAAATACCCCTGGAAGCACAGGTTAACTATGTCCAAGCACTAAGAACACAAAAAGGTGTCCAAGCAAACCCCATACTAACCTCCAACACAAAACAGCTCCATGCACTGCTTATATCTAATGAAGCCTGCAACATGGGATGCCTAGATGTGATCAGGAGACACCAGAAAAGGGTAAGAGGCATCACCTGCAGGACGGCAAAGCTTTACTGAAGGGGAAGGGTTTGGGTTTTTGTTTTCTTTTTTTCCCTTTCACTTGTGCTTCTGCTCTCTTTTTATATTCACATTTAGGTTACAAACTGGCTGGTGCATGCCAAATTGCAGGAGTTAGTGGTAGTGTCAGTGTGGAGCTCTTATGTCTGGATGTCGTAGGAGGTGGGACAGACAGGGCTGCCCTTTCCGCCGATGCTCTCTGGCTCTGCTTGAGCGCACACAAATTTGCAGTCTCTCTGCATTGGAGCTGCTCTGTGGACAACTTTAGCATGCACAACTTGAAGGAAGGTTTTGCAGACGTGTAGGACTGTGATGGTGCTGACATGACAAATGAAAGTAAAAGCAGCTCTCAGCCTGGGCACAGGATCTGTTAGTTAACTCCAACTGATAGGCTTCAGAGAATGCTGTTCAGTAACCAGCAGCTCAGCTCACAGAGCTGTAGAGTGAGAGCTTACTTTAGGAGAGCAGGCATTGTGTGCACTGGACTCTGAGCTTCCTCTCTGAAGTAAGCTGGGGGACATCTTATCAGGTTCACAGATTCACAGATTGCACTGGGTTGGAAAAGACCCTCAAAGCTCATCTTGTCCAAACCCCCTGCAGTCAGCAAGGACATCTCCAACTATATCAGGCCGCTCAGGGCCACACTGAGTCTGATCTTGAATGTCTCCAGGGATAGGCCTCAATCACATCCCCAGACAAACTGTTCCAGTGTTTTACCACTCTTATTGTAAAGAATCTCTTCCTTATGTCCAACCTAAATCTACTCTGCTCCAATTTAAAACCATTGCCCCTCGTCCTATTACTACAAGCCCTTCAAACAGTCCTTCCCTAGCCTTTCTCCCGGTCCCCTTCAGATATTAAAAAGCAGCTGTAACATCTCCCTGGAGCCTTCTCTTTTCCAGGCTAAGCATCCCCAATTCTTTCAGCCTATCTTCAGATGAAAGGTGCTTCAACCCTCCTTTGGACCTGCTCCAGTAGGTCCACATCTCTTTGCTCCCAGTTTCTGGAAGTGCTTCTCTAGCTGGAGTAAGATGATGCATCTGCACCTGCATGAAACTGGCTGCAAATGAAGTAAAAGTGCTGCAAGAAGGTGCCAGGTCATAAACTCAAACCTTTTATACTATCAGCAGAGCGATTTCTGCTCCAGTATTCAGCAGAAGATTTTGGAAGTGTGAGATAATGACTTGGGAATTGCAGCAGGCCTGAGCATAGCACAATGAAATCTCTGTCAGTACTGGCTGAGAGTGTGACACATTTAAACCAAATTAACAGAGTATTTATCTTATTATAATCTTGTAATAGCAACAATGATCTCAGTGTGAGGCCTTTTCCGAGTACTAGAGTCTAGCTGGGACTAACAGTCATAGAATCATAGAATCATTGAGTGGTAGAGTTGGAAGGGACCTCAAGGGTCATCTAGTTCCAACCCCCTGCCATAGACAGGGACACCTCCCACTACTACAGGTTACTCAAGGCCTCCTCCAACCTGGCCTTGAACACCTCCAGAGTGGGAGCAGCCACAACCTCCCTGGGCAACCTGTTCCAGCGTCTCACCACCCTCACTGTAAAGAACTTCCTCCTAACATCCAGTTTCAATCTCCCCTCTTCCAGTTTAAACCCATTGCCCCTTGTCTTATCATTACAAGATCTTGTCAATAGTCCCTCCCCAGCCTTCCTGTAGGCCCCCTTCAGATATTGGAAGGCTACTATAAGTCCCATGACTCTGATCTCTCCAAGGCAGTGATCCCACGTGAATTCTTTTAGAAGGATTCATCCATGTAACAGTTCCCTAAGATTTAGACATGGCTGCTGCTAAGTCAGGTCTTGCCCTTCATCACCCCATCCATTGCTTCCTAAACAAAACTGCTTTCTTCTGGCATTTTTAGCAGCCTGTCTGTTCTCATTGCAAGTTTGCTTCCTCTGTGGTTTGGTAGCATGTTGTCTTCCATCCTGGTAGGGCAAACATAAGGGGAAGTAGGTGGTGAAATGCCACTCCTGTTCCTCTGCCAAAAGCAGAGGAGAACTCTGCCTTCTATCTTTAGCTTGGGGAAGCAACATTCCCTCCTGCTTCCCTTTCCTGTACTGCTGTGCAACGAAGGCTCCCTGGCTGCTCAGTTCATTTCAGCTGGATGAAGGGAGGAGTTCAGGGCTGTTAGTCAGCATGAAGACACTCAGTGCTGCTTCTGCAGGTACATCTTTGCCCTGCCAAGTCTCTGCCTTTCGTACCAGAGCGTACGTGATCAGAATCAGGCCAGAGGAAGTGCACATGAACTTTAGGCTCAATTTTAAAACATCTGCCTTTGTAGAATGATTAAAAACTAGAGGTCATTAAAAAAGATTATCAGGGTTTTGAAAGTACCGAGAACAGTTTGTCACCTCTACTGTCCACAGTACGTTGTCCTGGTGTATTTCATGAGTTGTTATGTGGTGGCTTAGCTCCTGGCTAGATAATTATCAGACAAATATCCCATAATGCAGAACATCAAGTCATTACCAGACCCTGGAAGGAAAAAAAAAAAAAAAAAAAATCAAACTAAGTAGAAAATAAAGCAATAACCTACAAGGAAGTGATCTGTCTGATTCCATTCTTCTGCTGGAGGCATCTCCATTAAGTTCCAGTGACAGCAGATGAAAGGCAGGACGCAGAGAGGCCTCCAGAAAGACTTCTTTGAGCCTGTGCTAAAGTTACTTTTAACTACAATTACAAAGTCAATTAGAAAGTCATTTCAGCACTAATGAAACAACGAATGATTGATACTTAATGATCTTGGCAGGCAATCCAGCCCAGTAAATACAGTTGAACAAAAAAAGGCAATTCAAAGTTATGAGATGTCAGAAGTTTAGGCTTTTTTGTCTCTCTCTCTCTTTCTCTCTCTCTCTCTATATGTGTGTGTGTGTGTGTGTGTGTGTGTGAATGCATATATTTCCAAAATCAAAGCATTTTCAGTTTGGAGTTGCAAATGAGTTATAAAATTATTTGTGTTGGAATAAATGTTAAAGACAACCTCATTCCAACCCCACTGCCCTGGGCAGGAATATCTTCTACTAGACCAGACTGCTCAGAGCCCCATTCAGCCTGGTCTTGAAATCTTCCATGGATGGGACACCCACAACTTCTCTGGGCAACCTATTCTGGTGTCTCACTATCTTATGGTAAAGAATACCTTTAACCTTTAATGGTAAAGAATATCTTTAACAGGATCTGAGTCCATAGTTACAGTTATTCCTGTCTAACTCATAATGTGTTCAGGCTGACAGATGTATTCCCAGATCCCAGACTGGATTTGGAGTATTTCACTGTCCAGACCAGGTGTCAGGTGGTCATTTTACCTCTTTTCTGGGTAGTAATTTGCTTTGTGCTGAAGCAGGATTGAAAGAAGTGTAAAACTAAATATATTCCGTATTTATATATATATATATAAACACACACAGAGAATACTGTGCTATCTTCTCTAGGCCATGCTTTTTCCCAAGAAAGATTGCACCAAGTGATCCTTGAGGTCCCTTCCAACCTGGTTTTGTGATGATATATATAATTTTTTAAAATCTATTATATCCATCTATATATCTATATCTATATTATCTATATTTATATTATCTGTATCTATACCTAAAATAGATATATTTTATTTATATATGTATAATCTTTATTTTTTATATATATTTTAAAAATACATATAGTTGTCTTTAAATATGCACACATAGAGAGGTGTATATACTGCTGTGAAAAGGCAAAAGGTCACCACATTATCTTGCTCCCCTCCTTCCTGTGCCTTCTATTGCTCTCCCTGCATTTCAAAGCAATATTGATGTTGTGGTCTCTTGGCCTACAAATGTAACCCCAGATGAGATTAGAAATCCTCTTTGCAGCAGGAGGAGAAACCTAGGGGAGGGATTCAGGCTAAATCCAGTTGCTGGGATGGAGGGGAAAGTTTCTGAGTGTTGTTCAAACAGAAAAATTTCAGCCCTTGGAGGAGACAAGATTTTCCTTCTCCTGGTATAGCAGTGCAAAGCTGGGAACTGCTGAGCACACCAGTGAGAAAAGGAGATGCCCAAAGCTGATGCAACAAAGAAGAATTAAAACAGCTGTAGAGGAAGTGCTACAGTATAGACTATTAGAACAAAACCTCTTTAATGTAGATGTGCTCTTCAACCATAAACCCAGTGAAAAACTTCATACAAGAGCAGAACTGTTTGTGTGTTATTAAGTCAATGAGGTCTGGTTAACAAGAGGCATTTCCTCAGTTTTCCTGTAATCAAAGTGAAATCTGACAGCACCAAGAAAACCTTTCTGGAAGAAAAATGAATAATGTTGGACTTCATATTTGTTTACAGTGAAAAAAACCCAAGGTCGGTTTGTGGTGGCAGCTACATCACTGAAATGCAGGATTGCTCCAGTGGGTGTGGTAAAGCAGCCTGCATGTGCACATCTCAGCTATGGAGCTTACCCAGTGCTTACCCAGTGTTAGTCTCTCCAGTGACTACATGAAGTCATAATTGAAGGCTCTTAATTTGAACCTGGGCACACACACAGACACAACCTGAAAGAGTTTGACTTAGTGATTTTCACCATGCTTTATGGTTGTCTTTTGAGGATTTCAGTGTGCCTTAAAGGTATATTCATGGTGCTTAGTTATCTCTGAGGCAACCATCTTTTAGAGGCCTTGGTTTCAGAAAAATGACACGTCTGTCATCCATGTGGGTGCCACCACTGCCCACCTTGTGCTCCTGCCATCACTCCTGTGTCCTATATCCCTTTCCTCTGTGTAATTACATGGAAAGGTGCAAATTAACTACAAAAGGACAGCAGTGCAGAGGAACTAGACAGATTGAAACATGCTTACAAGCAACCTTTCATTCACCACAGGAACCATTTTTTTTGTTTAATATGTGTATAGGAAGGCTGCATCTTACAGATGCTAAAGGCTTAAGCTGACCTGAGAACACACCACCTGCCTTACTCCTGGGACCTAGGATTTGGTCTCATAATGCATTTCGTCTGTCTATAGAGAGGCAAGCGTAAAATGATTGCTGAACCCTTCTCCAGTTCAGTCTTGCTAATTAAACACTTTTGTTTCAGCTTTGGTTTGTTCACTTTTTAATGTCTTTATTCTTTTCTTAGGGTTTTTGGGTTTGTTGGTTTTTTTTGGGGGGGGGTGGTGTGGTTATGTTTTGGTGGTTTGTTTTAGGGTGGTTGTTTTTTTGGTTTTTTTTGCTGGTTGTTTGGTTTGGGGTTTTTTTTTTTGGCTGGTTCCAAGAGGATATTATTTTTAGCTCCAGAGGGTTAAAGGGGAAGGGAATTGTGCCAGAATCAGGTTGTTAGGAGATTGGGAGAGAGGAAAAAAATGCTGGGGGTGGGGGGAGATCTACAATGATTAAAATTCCATCTAATAATAAGACAGACAGCTCTGGTGCACGGGCCCAGGCTAAATTAAGCTCCTGAATTAGAAGCACTTTCCAAAATTCCTCTCTAGACAATTTAATTAGGCGACAGGTATTTCCGGAGTCACACGGTGGTTCCACTTGGCAGTAAATAAAGACTCCAAGAATTTTTACCCTAGAATCCAATGAAGAAAACAAAACAAAACCTTCAGCAGGAGACCGAGCAGCATGTTGTGAAATTGGCCGTGCTCCATGCACCGTGGGCATGCTCTGCCTGAGCTTCTGCCTCCTCCCTCCCCCCTGCACCCCTGCCCAGCTCCGGTAATAAACGATGTCCCAGCACAATCCTGATTAGTGGACCAGGAGGTTAATCTCTGGGTTGCTATCTGATAATGTCCATATCCAGGCACTCTACTCCCCAGCCTATTCATAATCTTGGGCCTTACTGTTATTTAGTGTGGGTACTGGACTGAGGTGTGCAGTCTGCGGTCCTGGCACAAACAATGTGATCCATCTCACTCAGATCTGCTCTTTTCTTATGCTGCTTACCTCCGTCCTTCCTCTTGCCTCTCTGGTGCAGTGATTAAGGATGCAGGATCCCCAACCCCTCATTGACAGCACTGAGCAGAGGGGATGCTTTCATCAGCAGAGAAAGAGGGACTCAAACCAAGAGGGGAGCAGAGGGGCAGAATCTTCTCCTTCCATCTGCTGCCCATGCTGCTGGAGATGCAGCTCAGGACACTGATGGTTTCTGAAGTTCCCTCCAAAAAACCTACCCAGGAATTGCTATTCTGAAGAATAGGTGGTGATACAACAAAGGAGATACATTACTGAAACCTGAGAGGTATCTCTGGTTTCATTCCAAACATAAGGACAAATGGAGACCATGTACTGATTGGAAAAATCGGCATTTCTAGAACCCTCAGAAAACATTCCTTCCAGTCACACTGATTTTCTCATCATTTTTTTTCTACTGACTGGTCTTATACTGATTCTTCTTTAATTCCACTCCCAAACATTACCTAGTGCCTTAACATTGTCTTGGAAATGCTACATGTGTGAAAACATTCTTTAGATTTCCTTCAGGTGAAAAAGAAATCAAATCCAAGAGTTGTCAACAGATCACCTGAGTTGTAAGCACCCAAATTCCTTGGAATATTGTTCTGTGACTTCAAAAGTCCCTTACTAGAGAGTAATGTTGTCACTACTAGGCTTCAAAATATGGAGGGCTGGATAGACAGACAGGTAGAACAACACTAAGTGTAAATTAGCACCTAGAGTGAGTGGATATGTGGAAAATTGTAATGGTTTTTTAGTATGTGAGATCTGTCACAAAGCTCCTGGGAAGAGTGCTGCTTTCCCATGTGAGTGTTTCAGTCTTCAGCAAACACAGGCTCTAGTGACTACCAACCTTTGCCAGGAAGAATTGCCTAATGCTTTGGGAAATGACATAGGCTTGCATTCCTTGAGTCAGGAGTGCTGGACTCTGAGTAGGCCTCCTCCTTTCTTCTTGATTGGGTGTCTGAGTGTCCAGGTTAGGAGCATGTTAGTGATACAACATCCTTTTTTTTTTTTTTTTTTTTTTTTCAGCAGGCTGGAAGAGCAGAGTACATTCAATTCGTCCTTGTTTGTAGAGGACTTTGAAATTATTCAAATGTATCTGTGTTGCCATTTAACATATAATAATGATTTCATTTAAATCTGAAGGGATTCTTCTAGTTGCAAGAGTTATCACCCCATGTTAATTGAATACCCATTGATTTCTAAACCAAAGTAAAACACTCATGCTTGTTGAGATTTTACTCTGATAGTCAATATAACGTGGATCTATTGTATGGTTTAATCCTCTTGCAAATTTGCATTTAATAAAGGACAGCTAATATAGAGCAAAAGATTAATTAAGAAAATAGAATCAGATGGCAAAAGAATCATTGGAAATGGCAAAAGCTTAAAATTAGACTGGACGAAGCTCTCAGCACTGCATTCAAAGGCACTTTTGTCATTTAATTTGTGTGGAGCAGTTCCAGTTCCACACCTCTATGCAGGAAACCGCATTGTGCTGCTCGTGGGGTGTTCTGGAGACCCTGATAGATTGTTCCACTATGGAAGGAAGCTTATTTCAGTTGCTTGCCATGATATAAGAGCTTCTTTGTGCAACCTGCAGCTTGGCTTCAAGCTCTCACAGAGCTTTGTGTGAGGCTAGCTCATCTGACACATTATGGGAGTCTCTAGCCCAAGGCAAACAGCCAAGAACAAGTCACCACCTTATTGAACTTGATTTTCTTCTGTAAGTCTACCCTGTAGAGCTTAATGTGTGTGTAGACTTTCTCTGAGGTTTTTTTTTTTTTTTTCCAACCAAAATTAATATCAAATTGGAGGTCAATTTAAAAATATCATTAGGAACATCGAGTCCTTCTCGTGTGATGGACTTTCTTTTTTCTTCTTCATCTTCTCTTTGGCCAATGCAAAATTGGAAATACTAAAAAAAATTTTAAAATACATTTATTTTTAATCTAACTTGTTTTTGGTTTTGTCCACAAGGGAAACATTGAGGTCTCATGTATTTATACAGCTAAGACATTTTAAAATACTATTTGGAACAGTAACTAAGTCTGAGAGTCAAGGCTGGAAAGCATTAGCCCAGAAACTCTGTTTAACATGGACTTGATGATATGTGCTATAAAATCACTGCCTGACAAAATATATATATATATATATGTAAAAAAAAAAATCAAAAAACAAAGAGCAGAAGAAAAGAACAAGAAAAAGTCCTCTCAGCTCTGCCTAAAACCCCTCTTAGTTCTCACCTAACTGAATTACAGCTTCAGAATTCTTCTCCCGTATTCACCCTATGCACAGCTCTTCATCCAAGTGTTTGGTTTCCCATGGTGTTGCCAATCTGGAAAGTAAAATATTAAGCCATGTAAAAAACAATGAATCCTGCCCATTAATTGTTTATTTTTTCTCTTGGTTCCTGCCTAGCATGACATCTTCCATCTGAGAAAGCCATTAACATGGGAAAGACAGGCACTGAATAAGTGCTTTGCTGGAAATGGGACATGTTTGCTTTCTTTGGAAGGTGAAAGTAGTGGAAGAAATAGACTGACAATAAGGTAAAGCTGCAAAAGAAATGGAGGTGGGAGGTGGATTTATAAAAGAGAAAGCACGTGGTTCTTACCATAAAGACTTGACTTGGAGTTTCACTTCTACTTGGATTTGTTCTGAGTATACACACCTCTGTATCTTAACAGCTGCTTTAAAATACATCTGTCCTGGTTAAAATGCTACAGATTCAGAACCATTGAGGTTTTTTCCATATGACTCTATCATGCTGTTTGTGTTGCTAAATTTGGTTTTAATCTAAAGTGAGAGGAATGAGCAGAAGGCCTCAGAGACTCTTGTGCAGTCAGGTGATGTGCAGCCTGTCCCACACAGCTCTGCCAGAGCCCCTCAGTCTTAACCTTTCATGCTTTCCCCAATATTCCAATCTAACCGTGGTCCTAGATTTTGTATTAGACTAAAATTGTGTCTGCTTACAGCTTAGTGGTACTGCAAAAGATGAAATAACATTGCAGACCACTTGAGAAGTTGGATTTGCATGATGTGTACTCACACTTTTCCTCTGCATTGTGCTTCACAGATATTTGAGGCAATTGAGTTTCACATCCACAGAACCTAGCAAACGCTGAACTTCAAGTGGCTGCCTTCAAAAGTCACTTGAGTTATCCTCTTTTTGGAAGCGTTTCAGGAGATGGAAGCCTGGAATAAATCATGTTTTGGTCAGGACCTGAGCAAGGAGGATTTGGAGACCTGTTTTCTTACCTTGTGTCAAGAATCATACCCTCAAAATAAGGGTTGAAAGGAATCTTGTGAGATTGCCTAGACCATGAGCTGGCCAGAGAGCAGGATTAATTCAATGGGTGTCTCTGTCCTTGCAGATAGTTATTTAATTTTTTTGTAATGGTCTCCAGCAGTGAATATGCAGGTTCTGAATATTTCTACACACTCATCTAAATGGTTCTTCCACAAACTCAGGTTGTTCCCTCATCTGTCCAAGCTTTTTGAACTAGACATAGGCTTTAGGCAGAACTCTGGGGGAAGGAGTGAGATGTAAAATTCCTCAGCTCAGGATGAACACTGAGATGACACTTTATCTCAGTCTATCCTTAGTTACAGTTGTGAGTGTGTGTGTGTGTGTGTGTGTGTGTGTGTGATTTTTTTCTTTTCCTTCCACTAGGAGGAAAAAAAAATACTGTTGGCACAGCAGAATCCTTTCCACTGCAGCTCTGGACGTGCTGGTGAGGGATTACAAAGCTAAATCCAAGATGTTGCCATGCCTCGTATGTTCCCACTCTCCTCCTCATTCTGCAGTTGTTAGAGTCAGGACTAGGTAGGACACAGAAAGATAAAAGTGATGTTCTACCTCTGTGATGTAGGCCGTTGTCTGAGATAAGCAAGGAGAAGAAAGTTAAATACAACTTTCAAACCCAGCCAGCAAACCTCATGAGGGCTGCCTACAGGATGCTCCAAGTTTAAAACTCCCTTAACCTATTTATCAGACCCTACTCCCTTGGTATTCCTGGTGAATGTTGATGTTCCTCCTGACTTGCACGATTTATAGCTGTCACTTATGGAGGAGAAACCATGCTGTGTGATCCATGTGACCAAGTCATTAGCTGAATCAGACCATCTTCTGGATACTGAACAGCACATCCTCCCAGAGAATTGTTTGTAATCAGTCAATATTATTTGTGTTTAAAAGGGCAAAAGATGCAACTGAGGAAACTTGAATAAGAAATAAATTTGGAGAAATTGCAATCAAGCCTGTGAACATTTTGCAAGCAAAAAGAGAAAGAAACAGGCTAAAATATCTGATTATTTGTGGCAAGTCTCTCTCTCTCTGTTCGGATCCTCTTCTCAGACCCTTCAGTATTTTGGTAGCATACCTCAAGCATGACCTGAATCAAACTCTGCTATTCCAATCAGAGCTCTTTCTTCAGTGGAGGCTGCCAGTCATACTCCATTAAGTGGTGCTGCATTTTCGGCAAACGATCATAAGGGAGCAGGCTGATAACATCAATCTCTTTTTCAATTGCAAACAAAATCAGGTCTCTAGGTGCAATAGAGGCTGATATATTTGCTCTTTGCCTTGCCTTTTTTTTTTTTTTTTTTTTTTTTTTTTTTTTTTTTTTTTTTTTTTTTTTTTTTGTCTTCCCACTCACCAAACAGTGATATAATTTTCAGGAAGGTGTTTACCATACACAGTAAGTCTCTGGTTTTCCACCTACTAAAGAAGTGTAAGTAACATCTGATCACACATCCAGAGATGACCCTGCTACACAGGGAGATTCTTGAGGATAATAACAGATGGGGACTTCCATCTGAACCAGAATAGCTCTAAGGGTTGGAAGACTTGTTCATCTCAGCATGGAACCTCCTACACTGAAAAGCATTCTCCAAGATGCTCACCAGACTGAAGTGTACGTGCCAGAGGTCTCATCCACTGAAATAGCTTCCTGATCTTTCTGTGCTTTTGAGCTGATCATGACTGCCAGGAATCCCCAGGAAGGAAGGAAGGAAAGAAAAATATCCTCTTGCTCCTCCATACCCCTCATATTACAACTCAGCACTCTGCATGGATGCTTTGCTCTAAGAGACCCTTGTCCTGCAGCTAGAAGATATACCGACATAGTCATGGCCCTCTTTCTCATTTTCAGGAGACTCTGAAGCATTCTGATTCCTGTCTCTTGTGACTAGAAGCTGAAATTTCCAATGTAAGGGTGCCTGGCCACCACAGCAAGGAGCTGAAGTGTGTAGAGCAGGCACTAGCACAGCAGCCTGTACTCATGCCCATAGGTCCTGAGGACCCAGCATGTGTTGTGAATGAAGTTTGCATAACTGCATATCGGATGGGGAAGATATGAGGAACTGGATGAGGGGAAACCTTGAGAAGAAACTGTTGAGAGAGAAGGGTGCTGGCATTTCTGCCCCAAATACCTGCACACAGAAGCAACAGCAATATTGCTGTAAAGAAACACAGCATATCTGATGTGGCTTGTACCCAGTCAAGAGAGAAGCTGCTGGGGAAAGAAAAAAGGAAAGGGTGAATATAGAATTTCAAATACGAAGTGAAGAATGAGGCCAGGTCACACAGACAGGGTGCACTGCAGGTGCCTCTTTTCTTACACCCTGCTGATGGTGCTGAGCAGGGGGGAGAGCAGCAGTAAGGCTGCTCTAATCCGCAGGGGTGGTTTGCTTTGGTTCATCGAGCTAGTGAACCTCAGAAGGAGTGAATTATGAGCAGTTTTGTGTAAACCACTTCAGGTGAAGAAGGAGGAGGTTGTGATTGATGCCAAGAACTCACTGAGCTGAGGTGAAAAGTGTTTGCTTATTTCAATGTAGCGTGACACATAAGCCCTTCCAGTTACAAGGTGCTACCCATCATAACCCTAGCACTGGGGCTGCCTGTTCATAATGCTAACCTGAGATGATGAAACCTTCAACCTTTTTTCATTCTCTCTCCCAGCAGGACTTTGTTCCTCATTCTTAGAATGCAAAAACTGGTAAAAAGCCATAGTCTGTCTTCACCTCTGTGTAGTCTCTGCATTTACTGTGAAAGATTGTTTGTCATGGCTTTTCCATATCATGCTTCTTCCAAAGCTATCTGCACCTACCCCTAAGCACATTAGCAGTTTCACTGACTCATGCAGCTGTGTTTCCCAGGTGCTGAGCCACAGGCAGAGGTAAATCACTCCAGTCAGATCCACATTCAGGCACTCTTGCACTGGGGAGGAAACAGAGCTTGGTGGAAAAACATGCCAAGAAAAGGAACCTGCCCTTTCTCTGATTGTGAAAACAATGTGGATTTGTTTCATCAGCATAACACAAAAACAGCTGACAGTGAGACTTTGAATACCCAGAACAAGGGGCAGAGGGTACTGGTGCAAAGGATGAACGGCTCACAGAGGCAGAGCAGTCAGCCACCCTAGCAGAGCATGCTACAACATATACATTCTTACTACAAAGTTACTATACCCCAAATAATAACTTGTCCTTGTAGTGTGTTGTTTGAAGGCTAAAGACTGTAAGGTAGGAAGGGTACAAAACAGTAAAGAGAAAAAACCTACATCTAACTCATGGATGTCCCTGTCCAAGGCATTCTGGTTGACCATGATTAGGTAATCAATCCAATGGGATAAATGCTGAATTCTCAAATTTATTGACTTCTGTTAGCCCATGGGAGAGAAAAGTGTCTCAACATGCTTTAGCAATGAGTCTGAGAAATTAAATTCAGCTCCAGACTGGAGCGCAGAAGTCAAACCGCCTTGGATCCCAACCTGCAGATACAACACCACTTTTAGCCATACCTTGAGGGGGGTGGGGGGGCTGGAAGTACTGAGGCAATTGGAGAATTCTCCCTCTTGAACTAAAACTGCTTTGTCTTTGATGCAAATAGAGGTTAACTTCCTTAAATGCAAAGAGTTTGCACTGTTTATGACATTAACTCAGCTTTCACAAGACACTGATTCACAAGCCCTGGTCAATGGTCTCCTAATTGCATGCTTAAGGCATCTGAGAATTAGAATTCTTCCCTCGTCTTCTCAGTATAACCAAAGGTTATAAAGCAAGCAACCTGTCACCATATTATTTTCTGACAGGAAATATTCCTTACAAAAAATGATAGAATTTTTTTCAGCTTTTCTTTGAACATGTTGTTTCCTGAGAGGGCTGAACCAGTATGCAAAAAGAAGCCTCAGCATTGCTCATTTGAAGATGCTACCCCAGAGAAGGCAGTTGTAGTTTGCTGAGAAATGTGCTTCAGGATAATTAAATGGATAAACATAAATTGGGATCTGATCTATCTCCAGGCCTTTCATCTCTTACTCCTGTCTCACTGATACTTTAGTATTAATTTCCAGTGTGTTGATGACCAAGATGCCTGCTGCTTCTAGCAGGCACAACTTCTCATGCATCTGCACAAGCAAAACTCTAGCAATGAGCAACGCCTTTGAGTACAGAATATCAAAGCATGGATTTTCTCTCCTCTACAAAGGCATCCATAGTAATCATGCACAGAATTAAACATGTCGTAAATTAAGATGGCTATTGGATATCAATGCCTCTGTTAAAAGTGTACCTGTCCCCAAAAGGGGAAAATCTGCTTATTGGACCTCATATGATATTTCCATTGTAGTCTGCAGAGCAGCACCACTGGAACTCATGCATATGATTAAAATCAGCCTCACTGGCAAAGTATTTAATAAAGTATTTAACATAAATGCAGTATTTCTAAAGCCAGAATTGTCCTTAAAGGGGAAAAAAAAATCAACATTCTCCATAACAATCAAAGTTAAAGAAATTTTCCTTCATATTTGATCTGGGTGGTTTGAATATATGAAAGTGTGAATGAAGGACAAGAGCCCCTCACAGACTAATCAGAGCTAGAGGTCATGCCATAAGTTGTTGGAAAGTTAATTTTTCCTAAGGATGTAATGTGGTTTTGGATATGACCTATGGTTTCTCAGTTGTCACCCATGACCCCAAATAATCCAGCTTCAGCTTCTTGAAGGCTATTAGGAGTCCAAGGTCATGCCATATGCTTCGACACTTCCAAGGTAAAGTGTTTGGCCAAATTGCAGACCACTCAGAAAAGCTGTAGAAAATAACCTGGTGAACAAAGAATTTCTTTGTTTTCCATCTAATAGGATGTGATTTCAGATTAACCTGTGGTTGAATAAGCCTCTAGCAGATTCTGCTTCCCTGTTTTTCCTGAGCAGAAGGAAAAGATGTTAATTAGCTACTACATACTAGTATAATTTTTAAAAGTCAGATATTTATTAAGGAAAACCTCTCACTATGATCTTTGCTTATACAAATATCCAAATTTCTGGGGGGTTTTCCTATTGTTTAGGGAAAATATGTGAGATTCATTTTTTCCACTTTCACTGTAAATACCCAAACTGTAAATGCTTAAACACCTCCATATGATCTAGTTATGCAAATTCTCCTGTAGGCTGTGAAGAATAGTCAGTAATTCCAAAGCACAGCTCATTACATCTTGATGTGCTTGATAAAATAATGGCTATTAATTAAGATTTAGAAATACTCATTTCCCTTCTTTTCACTCCACCATACATGATCCATGGGTGCCTGGGTCACATGCAGTTGTCTACACTAGAGTTGTCTGAACATGAATCTCTTCCTAGGTTATAGAATCATAGACTGGTAAGGTCAAAGATCATCTAGTTCCAACCCCCTGCCATAGACAGGGACACCTCCCACTAGAACAGGTTACTCAAGGCCTCATCCAACCTGGCCTTGAACACCTCCAGGGAGGGAGCAGCCACAACCTCCCTGGGCAACCTGTGCCAGTGTCTCACCACCCCCACTGTAAAGAACTTCCTTCTAACATCCAGTTTGAATCTCCCCTCTGCCAGTTCAAACCCATCGCCCCTTGCCCTGGCATTGCAAGACCTTGTCAATAGTCCCTCCCCAGGCTTCCTGTAGGGCTCTTCAGATACTGGAAGGTTCCTAAAGAGACAGACATCCAGAAGAATCTACTCAAAGTTTGATGAAATTCATATTTCCCTCAACATTTGAGGGAGATATAGGACAGGAAGGCTGTTAAATGCTCACTTTCTCTCTTCTGTTAATTGTTTATCTTCACCAATGTAAAGTCATGTTGACCTCTTCTTGGCATTGGTTACCTTAGAGAATTAATAGTTTACATAATCATTTCCTTCCTAAAGAACATTGAAGAACATCTGCCTTGAATTCTCATAATTGCAGTAGTTGGCATTGAGACTTTCGTTATTGTGGCTCTGAAGCCCATTGGTGCAGATCCAATTGTTCTAAAGCTGAGTTCAGGCCTCCAGTTGGGTCAGGTAAGAGCTGCATCATGTCAAAGTCCTGTTCTTTCTTTGTATTGTGAACCCAGAAAGACCCCATGAGAAGAATATTGACCAGCAGGTACACTGGTATGCCTGACAGCCCAGTTTGGAATCTGTACAAACATAAATATTTGCTATTTTCCAAGGAATCTTCGACTAGGTGAGTCTGAACCAGATATTGGGAGTGACTGAAGCACGAAAAAAAATAACCAGAGCCTTCAAAACAGACTTTAGCATTTAATATTCTGTTAGACAAAAAGTTGGAAGACCAAAATGTCTTTTCTGAAAACAACATTCTCTTAAAGGTCTCAGAAATACATGCATTCAAAACTGCTAAGTTTTCAAAATCTCTAATAGCGGTGTTTTCTGTCCACTGGGATGTATCAAACTTTGTTTCTTCCACATTCTCCATTCATTTAACTTCCCTTATCCCAAAGGCCCAAATACTTAGTTTAGCAAAAGCATTAATTACTTCCATCTATTCCTCCTGCAGGCAAGACCCTTCAAGAGCACCACTTTCTGTGAAACTCCACTGTATGTTAACTAAAAATGCACAGGAGATCAAACTGTGCCTGTCCCTCCATGTGATTTCCAATGAACCAAGACTAGTGAAAAGAGATGTGAAACTCTGAGGGAAGAGAGGAAAGGGAGGAGTTGAAATGCTGAGAGTGGGTCATGTTGCCTCATTCTTGCACATCTGTTACTCTCCAATGACTCAGCATCACAAGGGGAAAAGTGACTCTGCAGTTCTTGTAAACCCTGCCCTTCCATGTATCAGGTGGTGGTGGGTTTTCTTCTAAAGCAGCTAAAAGTGGTTATACATCTTACTTTGAATTCTGCCTATGTGCTGTCCACAGTTTGTGGTTTTCTCTTACAAGCAGCATGACAGAATACACCAAAGTGTGCACATCATTTTTAATGGATGGATACACTGCAAAGAAAAGCCTCCAAACCTGCAGAAAACCCCTCCAAACCTGAAAAAGGAAAAAAACAAAACCCCACAACACCCAACCAACAATAAACCCCAAGCCCTAACCAGCAAAATTGTATTCTTTACTTCAAAGAGTGGCAGAAGACAAATGCAACAAGTAGTTAGACAAAGGTTGGAATTGACGATCTTAAAGGTCTTTCCCAACCAAAAATAATTCTGTGATTCTAAGTCATACCATGCTGAGGAGCTTTGTGTTGTGCTGCTGGAAATCTTTTTTCCCCCCCATACAGAAAGAAATGAACCCCTCTGGGGAAATCAAGCTGGTTTAAATATGTGGTGCAGATCTCACATGACAATTGCTATGGTTTCTTGTAACTCTTGCAAGCGCAGAGAACATAGTCAGCAAAAACTATGTATGACCAGAGCAGCCGCAGCCTCAGAGTTGAACAACCTCTGAAGTGCAACCTCAGTGGTGCCCTAGGAATTTATTTTTTTTCCACTATAATCTTTATTCTGATCATTGCCAGCAATATGGTCTGTAGGATGTGTCTGATACAGAACCCAGAAATGTTGCAGGTTTCTAGTGTGAGGTAGCTTGGAGAATATTCTTCTGCACATGCACTGCAGTCAACCTTGCTGTCTAACAAAATACCTCTTCAGAGATTTCCAAGTTGTTTGAAGTGAAAAGGTTCAATAACAAAACATTCCCTAAAGCAGAGCCAGGTACTGAAAGCTCTTCCATCGGCTCCCAATACTACTATTTTCTTGCAGTTTACCTCTCTCTGAAGAACTTAGCATATTTCTGTCCAGAACTCCTCCTTTCACACCCACCATATGAACAGTTTCAGGGAGATAAACATGCTCTCTTGCAAGGTACTCTCCTGTGGGTTTCTGACCAATCAAATGAGGAAACTGAAAGTAGCCCTTTCACAGAAGAGCACATCTGAGCTAATACAATTTTAAGAAAAAAAGAAAGAAAAGGAAAAAATGATTGGTATGAACTTTTATTTCTGGGGAAAACAAAAAACAGGGAAAAAAGCTCCCTTAAGCAGTGCTAACTAAGATAGGAATAGAAGGTTCATCTATGCTGATTCCTTAAGTGCTTTTGAAGACATTTATTACCAGATTTCCCTTCAGAAGTTACCCTATCTTGCCTTGATTGTGAAATAAAATGGGATGTCTAGAAGTTGTTTCCTGTTTCTTCAGATATGCTTTTGGTATTCAAGGTCTCATTTTGAATTTGAGTCAAAATCCTTGAGCAGTAAGAACAAAGTTGGAAGCTCACAGGGATTTATTTTGCTTTACTGGTCAGGACCTGCTTAAGCTGGTCCTGAGGAGGCCACAATAATGATCAAGGGGCTAGAACACCTCTCCTGTGCAGAAAGGCTGAGAGAGTTGGGGTTGTTCAGGGAAGGTTGCAGAGAGACATTATGGCCTTTCAATACTTGAAGCAGGCCTATGAGGAAGACGGAGAGGGCTCCTGCATCAGGGATTGTAGTGATGGACAAGGAGTAACTCGACTTTAAACTATAAGAGAGCAGATTTAGATTAGATATTAGGAAGGAATTCATTGCCATGAGGATGGGGAGGCATTGGAACAGGTTGGTCACGGAGGTTTTGGGCTCCCCATCCCTGGAAGAGTTCAAGTCTAGATTGAATGGGACCTTGAGCAACCCTCTTTAGCAGGATGATCTTCAAGGTCCCTTCAAACCCAGACCATTCTATGATTGATCATTACACCAACTGCTATGAGCAACTGGACTGCACTGAGAAAAGTTCCAGCTGTGGCAGGCTGCAATGCATCTAACCAAAAAGTTCAGCTTTCTAACTGAAAATTCTTCTTCTATTAGCACTAAACCAGCAGGGCACATAGGCATGAACCCATCCCTGGGTGCAATGCTGCCATTTTGGCCAAAACTGAGGGTACGGAGCTACGCATACAAACCCAACACATCCTATTGCTGCGCAGTGGGATCCAGTTGCTAAAACCTCAGACAAGCAGAGGAATCTGAGGGCTCTGTTGGGGAATAAAAAGAATAGTGGGTAAATGCCAAGAGATTATTAGCTTAGCCAAAAATTACACACTTGCACTAGTAATTAAAGTATTTTGCATTGGATGCAGGCTTTGGCAAGTACCACTGACAAAAGCCTTCACACATGTATGCGTGCGTGCAAGCACATGAGATCTTTCTCCCTCTCCCTCACACACGCACACACACAGAGAGAGACAAACAGAAAGAATGAAATAAGCCATTAAGAAATATTTCCGCATAATGCAATTATTACAGCTGTATAATTGAATGGGGAAACCATTGATCTGTAGTAGAAAGGAAATTGCTCTTTTTCATTGTGTTCCTATGAATATGTGAACATTAATCTCAATCTATAATCAACGTTCATTTCAAATCTGATTGCGTGCCACTAAACACCCGTAGCTATGCTAACATTATGTTAATACGGTTCAACATCATAGCTCCCAGCTTCACAGCACAAATATTTTTCTTTGGCAATCAATAGTAATTTCAGCTGAGTGGATGGAAGTCACGTTTTAATGGTAATCTTTCCTCCAAGCCTCCAAGTGGAAACTCGACTGGTACCTTACCACGGCTGCAGTGCATTGCATGTAATCAGATAAATTAACCTAAAAGAGAGAGAGAGAAAACACAGATCAGAAATAAAAAGCGGCGCCAAGAAACTCTGCGTTTTCCTGATAGATTAAAGTGCTCATTACCATGAGAGGGAGAGTGGATTTCAAGAGGGGGGGAAACAATTCCCTTGGCTTTGAGCCGTGGCTGAAGAGGTAGCAGGTCACAGTATGCTCGGTGCAGATGAAGGATGCCTCTGAGGAGGGAGAAGCGAGGTAATTCAAGAGGGCTGACCTGGGCTCTGCTTTGAGAGCCTGCCTGGCCTCAGGGCACCAATAGTTGTCCAAGGAAAAGGTGTCCAGGTTTTAACGCTGCAGTCAGTGCACTGCAGGCTTCCAGTGGGATTTTGGAAAATCCCTTATTCTGCTTACAATTCTCATCCCTGGTTCTGTAAAAAGATATAGTAGTGTTGCATCCTGCCCTGAAGATAGCAGAGGTGGAGACTTTGGGGTGATCAATCATGGGAATGGCAGCTACAGAGCCAGGCTACATTAGCTATGTCTCTCTTGGCTTTGCTGTCTTACAGAGGCAAAGTGAAGAGACTTACATGCTACTCTAAAATACTAGACTGGTTTGAGCTGGAAAGGATATTTAAAATTCATCTAGTTCAAGCCCTCTGTATTCATCAGGGACAAGTTCATCTAGAGCAGGTTCAGGGCTTCACAAAACCTGGCCTGAAATTGTTCCAGGGATGGGGCATCTATCACCACTCTGGGCAACCTGGGCCAGTGTTTCTCCACCTCCAGCGTGAAAAATTTCCTCCTTTTCTCTAGTCTATCTCTCCCTCTTTTAGTTTAAAACCATCACCCCTTGTCTTGTCACAACAGGGTCTGCTAAAAGGTCTGTCCCCATTTTTCATGGGGACAGTCCCCTTTAAGTACTGGCAGGTTGATATAACAGAGAAGAGAAGGTTTCAGGGAGAAGTTATATCATACTGCTTTATTTGCTTGATGACATCTATTTTAAGTTTTTGTTTGGGTTTTTTGTTTGTTTGTTTTATTGGAGGGGCAAAACCACTGACCTAAGTTCCCTAAAATCTTCCCTCTTTCTGAGGTTGAAAAGAACAATGATTATTGTAAAAATCGCTAGGTACAGACCAGTGTCACCTTCACAGTTATCAGGAGCTCTAGAAATGATCACCCCAATAAAGACATTCAGACACAAGATGATGACAGGAAAATATCTTCCCTGATTTGGAACAAGTCCTGATTATCCAGATGCCCTCTGTTTCAAAGTGGTAAGATAGCAGAGTGGAAGGAAGCACATAAGAAATGATCAGACACACAGAGATACCTCCCCAGTAGCAGTCTCCCAGAATCTGGTGGCTCAGGCACTTTGAGCTATAAATATTATCTTTACCCACAATAAAGAGGCTGGTTTGGTTGGTGTGTGTATTTTGGGGTTGTTTTGTTTTTAAACTTTCTTTTTTTACAATTTTATTTTAATTGGTGAACATGTATTTCTCTGAAACCCCAAGGGGTACATTTTATCCAAGAGGTTTTCCAACCTCTTTTTCAACACTATCAAGCCTTTTGCCCCTTCAGCTTCCTCTAGTAAGAACTTCCTCAGCTCTGCCATGTAGAGTGAATTGCTCTGAATTCTACTCCTCTTAAAGAAGATTTTTCAATAGCAAATACAGACTGTGGGTTGCCTTGGTAGTACTTATTTTGTTTCACATTAATTTTATCCTCTACCTTGAGGCAGGTTTTAAAGAACTTGATCTGTAAATCTGTTATCTGTCAATCTGTTTTTCCTTTGAAGTCAGGTCCCTCCTAGGTTCCTTAACAGATTTAAGTGTCTTGACTTGTGCACCCCAAAAGACTCTCCAAGCAGTGAGTCATGCAGCAAATCTTATCTCTGTTATTTCACTTACTGCTGGATAACTTCCCAGTGTCCCATTAAGTCAGGAATACCTCCAAAGGTGTTCTTTATGGGAGGCAATCTTCTCAGTTGTTACTCCAGGGTCCTCCTGTCCAGGGTCTAGCAGAGGTCCTTGTTCCAATTCAGAAAGTCTCTTTGATTTCATGGACATGCTTTAGGGGAATGGGGTAGTTTAGGATAGCTGCCATGTCTAATTTTGCAGATCTTCACAGGACTTTTTCTTCTCTTCTCGTTCTCCAAAAGGTAACCTGCTCAGATTTATCAGCGGATAAAAACAGAAGCAGAAAGTCAAGTTCTGAAATGTGCACAAGTTCCACACAAACAAGTTTGGTTTGTTTTTTTTTGTGTGAGAGTATCAATTTTCCCTGCTTTAGGGCCAAATCAGAAATCTCTCAAGCTAGCTCATCCTTGCAAAGCAAACCATTTTGACTTCTCACTGCATGTAAAACAAGACATTCTTAATCATGTCAACATGACTGTCCTTGTTCAAAGCTTTCTTAGTTCTAGGTCTTGGCCATTCTCGGGTCCCTCCTTTCACATCCTGTTTTTCTACACAAGAGATGAAAGTGCTGAAAGCATATGGGTAAGAATCCAGGGACATGCAAACATGAACGACACAGCTGTGAGCATTTAGTACAGGCCACCAAATCAAGAAGCATCTGTTGACGTGGCCCTCTACAGACAACTGGAAGTATCCTTAAGATGAAGTGCTCTGGTGCTCATGGGTGACTTCAATCGCTCTGGTATTAATGGGAAAGACCACACAGCCAAGCACAAACAGTCTAAAAGGTTCCTGCAGTGCACTGAGGATAATTTTCTCCTGCAAGTTGTTGAAGAACCAACAGGGAGAAGTGTGATGCTGGACCTTGTATTAACAAACAATGAAGGACTGGTTGTAGATGTTAAGGTTAGGGGTAATCTTGGCTGTAGTGACCATAACATGTTAAAGTTTAGTATCACTACAGAAAGAAGCAGGGTGATAAGTAGAACTCCAGCCCTGGACTTTGAGAGGGTTGACTTTGCCCTCTTCAAAACTCTACTTGGAAGTATCCAGTGGACTAGAGCTTTAGAAGGAAAGGGGGCCCAGGACAGCTGGTTAATAGTCAAACACTACATCCACCAGGCTCAAGAACAATGTATTTCCTTGAAAAAAAGAAACAAGGGAGGCAGAAGACCTGTATGGATGTAAAGGGAGAACTTGGGAAAACACAAAAAGAAAAAGGAGATTTACAATATGTGGGAAAAAAAGTCTGTTCAAGTGGGAGGATTGTAGAAATATTACCAGAGAATGTAGAGAAGCAACAAGAAAGACTAAGGTCCTCTTGGAGCTGAGTGTTGGCAAGGAGGTGAAATAAAACAAGAAAGGCTTTTTCAAGTGCATCAAAACCAAAAGGAAGATCAAGGAAAAGGTGAGTCCACTGCTGAGCAGTGTGGGAGATATGATAACTCAAGATGCAAAGATGGCAGAGTTGCTGAATGCCTTCTCTGCCTCAGTCATTACTTTCAAGACCAGACCTCAGGAACCTTAGTCTCTGGAGCAAGGGAGCAGAACTGGAGAGGACCGGGTAGGTGTCAAGCAGATGGGGCTAATCCCTTTTTGGTGGTCTGCTCCAATAATGCAAGGAACAGTGGCTACAAACTGGAGCATGAAAGGTTTCACTTCAACATGAGGAGAAATTTCTTTATAGTGAGGGTAACAGAGCCCTGGAGCAGGCTGCCCAGAGAGGTTGTGGAGTCTCCTTCTCTGGACACTTTCCAAACCCACCTGGATGCATTCCTGTATAATCCTGCCTTAGCAGTGAGATTCGACTCAATGATCTCTGAAGGTCCCTAGCAACCTCTAAGGTTCTGTGATTCAGGACACCCAGGTCATCAGGCCTGGATTTAGTCCTGCCCTTTTTACAGCTTTACAAGTGAGCAGAAAGAAGCAGCTAAACAGAGAAGAGCTCAGCCTAATTAATGAGGCCCAGCCAGCCCCTATGGGTAATGTCAGAGCAATCATCAAGCCTATTGTTGTATAACCGGGGGGCCACCAGGCCCCCCGGCCTTTAGATCCCACTCCCACTCACCCAGTGTGCACCATGGGGACTCACCAGTGATGACAAGAGGAGGATCCCTCTGCCCAGTTGGGCAAACTTGGAGCTTCTGCCTTCCCTGGGGCAGATTATAAAGGGGAGTGGGCAGGGAGGGCAAAGTGGTCACAGCTGGGGTGGGAGGAGACTCCAACAGAGCCCAGGTGCTCTGGGTTTGGGGTGGGAAAGGGGCAAAATGGGGCAGGTGTGGTGAAAAAGGAGCAGATAGGGTGTTCCAATGTGATCTGCTATAGGTGATCCTGCTCTGGCAGGGGCGTTTGACTTGATGATCTTTCAAAGTCTCTTCCAGCCTCTAACATGCTGTGATTCTGTGATTGCTTTGCACCATTGTCACTGAATATCTGAGGGATGGGTGTCAAGTGGATGGCGCCAATCTCTTCTTGGTGATCCACAACAACAGGAGGAGAAACAATGGATACAGATTGGAATACAGAAGGTTTCACCTCAACGTGTAGAGAAACTTCTTCACAGCGAGAGTGGCGGAGGCCTGGAGCAGGCTGCCCAGAGAGATTGTGGAGTCTCCTTCTCTGGACACTTTCAAAACCTGCTGGGTGCATTCCTGTGTGCACCACCCTGGGTGATCCTGCCTTGGAAGGGAGTTTGGACTCAATGATCTCTGGAAGTCCCTTCCAGCCTCTAAGGTTCTGTGATTCCATGGTAAGAATAGTATAAACCTTTGGTGAGCTGCCATTATTAAGGTGTCCAGACAGACTGTCTGAATCAATAGTGCTTTTCCACTGCCTGGCTAGCAAGTGTGTTGGAATATGGGACTTAAATGTATCTTTGAGAACTTGGGTATTTTTAAGCTAGGTCCTTAAAAACAAAGTTACTTCAAAATTAGCAGAACATACTTACATGTGCATAAAGAGTGAAGCTGCAGGAAAAACAGTCCCTTTTCTCCTCTGAGCTGAGCCAGAGTTCCATCTGGTCTCTGGCTTTCCACAAGATCAGGAAGCTGAAAATGTGCTTGAGAGCCAACTCTCTCCCTTCTCCTATTTTATTTCTTTGCCCAAGTCACTGTGGGTCTGACCTCAGGACCTCTTGGCTCTAAAAATGGATATTGCACTGCCCAAGTGGCTCCGGTGAAGTGCAGAATTGGAAATACAGTGTTTGTAGCTGTAATGATTTGCAGAACAGGTGGATCTTTAGAAACTGGAAAAATTTGCTGCCATCACCTCAGTGTCTTCTCTATGGGGTCCAAAGAAATGAACCAATATCTCCTACTTGCTACAGATTACTCACGTTTTCTAACTAATGGGCTAAATACCCACTGATGTAAACTGGACAAGCTCTGCTTGAAATGTATGGAGCTGAGCTGTTCCACATGGTGACTTAAGATTCCTTTCATTGCCTTTGAGCATGGGCAGAGTTAAAACTGTAGCATTACAATTCAAGTCCCTTGTATGCTGTGGATGATAATCCATACCATCCCTTGCCCCTTCGGAGCCAGGCAAAGTTGTCTCAAGATTATGAGCCTGAGAAGTTTAGAGTGATTTTGACTGGATCAGAGGTTATAGTCTCTGCTTTTTAACATTCTGCTTTTATTTGCAGGCTATGAAGTGTAATAGTTCACCATTTTGGTTTAAGTATCACAATAAAAGTCAGTGAGATGGAACAGGCAATAAGCAGCCGTTTTACATCAGTGCTGCTGAGACGGAGTGCTTAAGTCTTCATTAACCTACGGAGGAAGGAGTTGCAGAAAAGACACTTGAAATAAAGCACCAGGGATGAGGCTCAGATCTCTTCTGACGTTTAAACCATCACCCCTTGTCCTGTTGCAACAGAACCTGCTAAATAGTCTGTCCCTGTATTTCTTATAGGCCCATTTTAAATATTGGAAACCCTCAAGAAGGTCTGCCTGGAGCTACCTCTTCCTCAGGCTGAACAACCTACATTTTCTCAGCCTGTCTTCACAGCAGAAAGCTTCTAGTCCTCAGATCACCTTTGTGGCCACCTCCAGATCCACTCAGGTCCATGTCTTTCTTGAATTTTCCCTGATCTCTTCTGGAGTTCTGTTTGACTTCAACCTCATTTTATGAAGGAGAAACCCTACTTTGCCAACATCCTGGAATCAGAAGAGCCCAACTTAGGTGAAAGTATTGCTGTTTACCGTCCTTCTGAACCTTACCTTCTCCCAAAAGTGCAGCATTCTGCCCTAGACCTTACATGACATGCTTTTTTGCTGCTTCTTTAAAAAGTCTTGAGACTGACTCTATTTACTTTTCAGTATGGTGAAGATTGTTTACCTTGCTCAGGGGAAACACAAAGTAGAAATGCTGAAATTTTACTGGTTTGGTTTATTGCTTAAAATTGATTTTGCTGTTCAGGACTAGAGCTTATGGTGCCATACATGCGTCTCCTCCTCGTTCTGGGTTTTGCAATGTATGAGTACTTCCAACATCTTTTGCAATCACTGCAGGGTCTCTCTGTCTGTTTGGCTCTGTCTGAAACCCAGGACAACCAAGACAAACTTTCCAAAACAGAGCCTCTGCCTGTGCCTGTGATTCACTTTCCCCCCATTCTCACCCTAAATTTGCCCTTTTCCCAGACAAGTCAAACACCTCATGAATGGTGAACAGAGAATGACAATTGTAGTTTTGTTTCTTAAGATCAACCTGGGAAGAAACAATACACAAGGAAAACATCTCTCTTAAAATAGATGGATCTACCGGTCTACCTCAGTTATTTCACTGTATGAAAACACAAAATAATTAGGCAGCTGTAGAGTGAAAGTCAGGGTTTAGAATCTTTACACTTTCCAGCTTTGTTATATGCTTCTTAAGCTACTTACTCACATGGGAGAATTCAAATATACCTCCCTGTTATTTCAAGTTCTCATTTTCTGTGGCACTATAAAGAAAAGTGCATCTGTTTTGTTGGCTTGCATTGTCAAGTGAAGATTTAGGTGTAAATTAAGTGGAAGCAATGTATTCACATCAGTGTATGTGAACCTGGGCTGCTTACCTACACAGTCTGGCCACATCAGGTGGATGGATACTCAAATCATGGCTTCAAGTCCCTCATCTTATCATAGAAAAGTCCTTGGTGCAAAGATGATTAGGGGTCTAGAACATCTCTCCTATGAAGAAAGGCTGAGGGACTTGGGACTTTTTAGCCCGGAGAAGACTAAGGGGTTCATATCAATACCTGTAAGTACTTAGAGGATGGGTGTCAGGATGTCAGGAGGATGGTCTATTTTTCAGTAGTGGCCAGGACAAAAAGTAATGACCACAAACTTGAACATAGGAAGTTTTAACATCTTTGTCAGTGACATGGACAGAGGAATGGAGTGCACCCTCAGCAAGTTTGCAGATGACACCAAGCTGTGTGGCACAGTCGACTTGCTAGAGGGCAGGGATGCCATCCAGAGGGACCTGGACAGGCTGGAGAGGTGGGCCCAGGCCAACCTCATGAAATTCAATAAGGCCAAGTGTAAGGTCCTGCACCTGGGTAGGCACAATCCCAAGCACAAATACAGGCTGGGTGGTGAATGGCTGGAGAGCAGCCCTGAGGAAAAGGACCTTGGAGTCTGGGTTGATGAAAAGCTCAACATGAGCCTGCAGTGTGCACATGCAGCCCAGACAGCCAACCGAGTCCTAGGCTGCATCAAGAGAAGCGTGGCCAGCAGGGCAAGGGAGGTGATTCTGCCCCTTTACTCTGCTCTCGTCAGACCCCACCTGGAGTACTGTGTGCAGTTCTGGAACCCTCAGCACAGGAAGGACATGGAAGTGTTGGAGCGGGTCCAGAGGAGGGCCACAAAGATGATCAGAGGGCTGGAGCAGCTCTCCTATGAGGACAGGCTGAGAGAGTTGGGGCTCTTCAGCCTGGAGAAGAGAAGGCTTCGAGGGGACCTGATAGTAGCCTTCCAGTATCTGAAGGGGGCCTACAGGAAGGCTGGGGAAGGATTATTTACAAGGTCCTGCAATGACAGGACAAGGGGCAATGGGCTTAAACTGGCAGAGGGGAGATTTAGACTAGATGTTAGGAGGAAGTTCTTTACAGTGAGGGTGGTGAGGCACTGGAACAGGTTGCCCAGGGAGGTTGTGGCTGCTCCCTCCCTGGATGTGTTCAAGGCCAGATTGGATGAGGCCTTGAGTAACCTGTACTAGTGGGAGGTGTCCCTGCCTATGGCAGGGGGTTGGAACTAGATGATCCTTGAGGTCCCTTCCAACCTTACCATTCTATGATTCTATGATTCTAAGTTTCATCTAATCATGGGGAGAAACTTCTTTACTCTGAGGGCTGTAGAGCACTGGAACAGGCTGCTCAGAGAGATAGTGGAGTCTCCATCTCTGGAGTCATCTGCCTAGATGCCATCCTGGGCAACCTGCTCTAGGCAAACCTCCGCTGGTGGGGGTTTTGGACTAGATGGTCTCAAGATGTCCCTTTGAACCCCTAATAATCTGTTGATTCTATGATTTGCATGACAGAAGACACATGTTAATGTTAAGGAAGAGTCAGGGTAAGTACCTGAAAGCATTTTCATGCTACCACTGTAAAGATAATATAAGTAACTAAGACAAATGCATGGTTAGTGATAAGTAATAAAGTAAACAGAAGTAGATTGGTAAGTGCTTTATAAAGGTCAGCTGTTTCTTCAGTGAGCTTTCCTGGTATTCTAAGCAGGTTGTCTGTGATTTTAGTGGCTACCAAAATTTGTGTGGGAAACTGAACAAATCACAAAGATTTCACCTAATACTGTATTTATATTTTTATGAGTCTCAATTCCTCTGTACCCTTGTCTTGAGAGGCAAGGTTGTGTTAAAGCTGTGCTGGACTTGGTGTGGTTTTTAGCATAGAGTAAGTGAAGCACTTTGACTACCCAGCTAGTGACTCAGTGTGGATCTCATACACTACTTGGAGATAAAATCTAAAATAAAGGTGCTTTTTCCCCCTTTTTTCTCCACGGCTACTGTTGTCCTATAAGAAAAGGCTGCCTGAATATTTAAATGTCAATAAACTCCCAAGCAAAGAACCAAAACAAAGGGGGAAAAAATAGTCCCCAGGAGTGTGTGAACAGTGGAGTCTTCTCTGCCTTTGTCCTGATTTTTTTCCCCTTCAAACAACTGTAAATCTTCATTATCTCTCTCCTTGTCCATTGACTCTGCTACAGGCAAGTGAGCAGGAACATGCACAAATATTCAACTCCAGAGAGAAACAGAAAAATGCTGAAATAATCCTTGTCTACACCCCAGTTCCCTTATACTCTTATCCCTCTGCATGCAGCCACACCAGTGCCAAGACATGCCAACACATGCCGAGGTTTTATCTGAAGCCTTTTTAAAACTCTGCTGTTTCCTTGCAGGACTTAAGCAAGTGAGACTTTTATAATGGGCTGATCAAGGATTAATGGAAACCTCCTGTTATTTCCATCTCAATTTTCTAAATAGCAGCATCTACTTCTATCCATCAGGCTTTGGAAAGGGGACACTGGCCTTTTCAGAATACTTTTTAATTCCCTCTATTTTTTTCTCCAACTGAGAAAGGATAAAATCCTTAAGAAGTGTGTAGCAACACCAAATTGGCACCATCCAGCTTGTTCCTGGGAGTCCTCCTGTAGATGTCATGGCATGTTGCATTTGCTGGGACTCAGTAGCATCACTGGGAGGTTGCATTTGTCCTACCCAGGGACATGGCTGAGATCTTTACGTGCTCCTCTCTACTCTCAGGGGCATTGTCTGTGCAAATCTGAGGCAAGGAATGACGTGTCTGGTACAAGCTACAGCCACAGCTGCAAGAATCAGAATGCAAACAGAAACAAACAGCTACTAAATGAACCTTTAAATTCTTCAAGAACTGAAACTCTAGAGGACTGGGTCTATGCCACTTTGCTGTTTGTTTTTATGACAAGGTTACTCTTCCTCTGTGTTCAAAGGGATTTTTATCACTGCCTTTTAAAGAAGTGGAACTTCAAATAATAGTAGGATATTCTCTTTAACCCTATTTGATTTCTCTATATGAGAGGCAGCATGTCATACAGAGATTCGAAAGGGCTTCAGAACAACTATTTTTACATCATATTAGACATCTATAGGCCTTCAAGGCCTCACCTAAATACCTATTTAGCCAGAAAGTCTTAAACTAGTACAATGTTTTGGCATTTAGCACCTGGGGAGCCTCAGTGGTAGGTTTGAACACAAGCAGGACTGTTAAAGCTGTGACCCAATAATGTAGTGATAGAGGAATTAAAAGTCCCTTACAAGTTGCTGAGTACATTGTGTACATTTAAATCACCACTTAGATGATCTGCACAGTGAGCACAGACAGTTCTTTACCCTTATCATTTCTCTCTGAGAGAGCTGCTATGCCTTTAACTGTGTGTGACAGTTCCTTAGCCACCATGGCCCTCAACAGAGGTTCATTTTCTTCCCCTGGGACTTCACTCAGAGTAATTGTCCCCAGTAACAATCAATAAATCCAAATTATCTTGAATAAAGGCAGATTTATTTAAGACACAGTAACAAATGGAAAACCAGAAAGAAAATCCATGTAAATACAATTTGAAGAGAACAGGTTTGTCTGAGGCTATAGACCACATGGTAAGCACTCCAGCTGGCCAGGATGCTTTATAACGTTGTGTAGAGACTCACTCATGAGCTCTTCATATTTAGGAAAGTAGATTTCTGACCTGGGAAGACTTCAAGCTGCACAGGACCTTCTCTTCTGAAAGACTTTCCGTTAAAAATAATTACTTAGCTCTCTACCTTATTAACTTGCCTAGTAACTAAGTACTGAAGATGAATGCAGGTTTCACTGGAAAGCTTTTTGGATGGTGCCACTCTGGAACTTCTCATGGAAATACCTTAAAGATTCTTTTTCTTCCCTCAGATAAGAGGCCACTAGAATATTCTCTGAAATCTTCTATTGGCACTTCAGTCTTAAGACTTTATTGACACAAGGATCAAATTCATGCAAAACAATTTTTACATCAGAGTTCCTGCCCATAGCTTAAAATATCTTTCTTGGTTTTCCACCAACTGGATTTTATTTCCATGTCCCTAGAAGACAGGTTTTCAGATTTCAAAATGCCATTTTCCTGGGACTGCTGTCTTACAGTGCTTCTTCTCTGTTTGGTGACAGAAATTCCACCTAGAACAACACTGTTGAGGCTCTCTTTCTCCAGCTGGTTAAAAGTTTAGACTTACAATTTGTCTGTCCTGGTTGGACTCCATCTCCTTCACTGAACATGCAATCATAGCCACACAAATAGGATTGCTTTACCCCTGGACCACTCGCTCAGTTGCTTTCCTCTGACTCTCCCTTTATTTAGCTTATGAAGTTCTTCTCTATGAAGTGCAGTGAGATCCTCTCTCATTCAGAAATTAAAGGGATTGCAGTGGGACATTTTGGTACATTTATACTTCCACGGATTGGGAATTCAGAACCTAATTGTCAAGGCTTACCCAAGTAAGGTGACAGTACTGCGATGCCACCCTCAAATAACCTCTGTTGGAGTCCTGCTGTTTGGCTGCTGTTCAGAGGGCTTTGAATTTCAATGCCTACTTACCTTGAAAAGGAGGTTTCAAACTTTGGTGGTTTAAATGTGATTTGTTTTGTTCTGGTTTGTTATAGCTTACTCTAGTGTTCAAGCAAGTCATTTCATGAACCTTGGGAAACTGATTTTATGTTATATGCTTGTGCCTCCAAGTTGAGGTCCCGCGTGGATTCTGCACTAACGTATCAGCACATGCTGCAGCCTTTCCCTTTCCTCTGAAAACTTTTAGGACCTTAATAACTTTGAGAATCATTCCTCTGCCAAATACAGTTAAAATTAGCCAACTGTTTCAAAATTTTCATGTGCTTGTGCACATGCCCAGAGCATGAGTGTGTAAACCTTATCCCCTCAGAGAATGCAGCTAAAAGGAAATCAGTCTCTAAAACTAAAACTAATAAAAGAATTCAGCATTTTTTAACAGAGCAAATCAAGGCTGTTCTTATCATGTTCATGCTTTATTTGCAAAAAAAACTTAGAGTGACCCACATCCTCATATTTGTTTGTGTCACTGAATACAAGATTGCGGTAAGTGAAGAAGTATGCAGCGATGAAGTATACCCCAAAATAGCTGCAGAGGCAGACAATTCCTCCTCTGGAAACCTTGTTTGACCAGATCATTGTGGAGTTCTCAATGTGTGTATTTAGAATTTGTGGGCAGTTTTTAGCATGCTCACAATTCTCTACAGACACATTCCTTCTCACGCCTGACCTCCGCTTTACATGATTTTAAGCTGTTTTCCTCTTAACGTGAAGCTATTCCCAGTGCATTTCAACAACATATTTAGCATGCCATTAATTTTTTTTCCCTTTTTTTCTTTGCTTTCAAATCTCATTCCATCTGATAGCCTGGCAGCTCTGACTATAACTAGTTTCCTTCTCATTACCAGTCCTTTAAAAGAGAGGAAGACATCCTCAGGATTTCATTACCTTTCTTCTTTTTCACTGTGAAATTTCTGCTTTGTCAAAAAAAAACAAAAAAACAACCCAATGTGGAGATTGTTGTTCACAGTACACATCCCACTGACAGAGAGAGAGAGATAATAAACCTGTGATGCTCAAATTGAATCAAATGCTGTCATTGTGTTGCTGATAATTGAACATATTTTTAGAGTCCTCCTCTCTGGAGTTATTTTGTATTTCTGTTGAGTCATCCTCTGTGAAGGTTTTTTAATTTGGGAGCTGGGGGAGCAGTTGGCTGCAACGGCGATCATAAAGCCAGAGCAAATTACTGGACCCAAAGGTATGCAGAATATAACCATTTTTTTTCCCAAAAATCTTCCCACACTACCTACATCAGTCTTCTAGATTCAGCAGAAAGACAGTTGAGGCTATGAATCAAAGCCCATTAACTTGTTAGAGGTGGGCTTCAGCGGATGCTTTGTTTCAAAGATCGTGTGGCTCTGCACCAGAACATGCACAAAAGCAGGACTGGGCTTAAGACAGGAGCTCACATTTTCACAGTTTGCATTATTTCTTCATTTTCTTTTCAGTTCTGTTCATCTCTCATGCTTCAACCTTGCTCATTTAGTCCCTCAATGGCTGCTGACAGCTCATTTTCTGGTACATCAAGCACACCCGTGTCACCAGAAAGGGTCAACGCAGCCTTTACTGCTTTTCCTATCTTTTACCAAGTTGTGGCAAGGAAGGTCTGGTCCCAGCCTTACCCCCACGTTCTGCTATGTGCTAGTATCATCAGAGACTTTAACAATCAGCTTTGTTTCTTGTTTTTCCTTCCACAAGCAGAGGTGCAATTTGGCTTGTTGGCTCCTTTCCCACCTTTTAATAGAGTGGCCTTTGGAAGTGGAGTGAGAAAGGAAGGTTCATCGTACCAGGCACAGCTGAGATCCACTCAGTTGTATATCTTCCACGGGGGAAAGCTGATTCATTGGAATCAAATTTGTCAGAGTGAAAGGGTGAGTCTCGGTTTAAATTTTTTATTTCTAGGTGTTTCACAAGGATTGGCTTTAATTGCCAAAACCTCCCTTCTGTCTTATCTTTTAAATGAAGAGCCTAGCTTTTGTTCCAAAGTGATTCTTTGCATTTTAAAAATTGCCCTTTGATTTTAGTAGAAGATTTCACTTGTTCATTTGCCAGTTCCTGCATTAGAGGAGACTTCTGTTTGTGTAAGTGTTTGAAGAGAGTTGTTTTTATATTGTCATCCTAGTTTTGGATAGGAAAAGATTTCAAACTCAAACTCTGATGGCATGAAAAACACTTCCTTTCCACTTTGCTCTTTTGAATAACTACCTGTGTTAAAATGCTATTCTGCTTCTTTTTCTTTTTTTTTTTTTTCTTCTAGTACCCATCAATAATTCATTACATTGTTAGGAAATGGATAAAGCTGGAATAAATCATTTACTATAATATTTTCCAAATTTGTGTCAATGAGAGCTTGAGTGTGTGTGATACAGAAAGTGATTACCATTTTCATCAATAAAAGAAGCAGACAAAGTGCACAGAACACTCAGTAACTGATACATCCTTGGAAATGCAGCTTTCTGGCTCCCTGGACATGGCACAACCCAAATCACTAGAAACCATAAAGATACAGACCCAAACACTGTTTGATGAGCTGTGTATGACTGAGTTGGGAATAGCTAGAGGATGTAAAGATTGTCTAGGAGTGATAGATGCTTTTTTCCCTGAAACATTAAATGCAGCCTCTGACACTCTATCATCTAAAGCAAACCTCTTTCTGCCTCTCACACCCTTCAACTCACAAATATGGAGCAGTTCTTTTAATAAAGCTCCTGGCTGGATCCCCAGCATGGAATTGCACCTCTTTAAATCCAACAATCAGTAATGTTAATCAGCTAAATAAAAACTGTGCATGCGCTGCAAGGGTTTGCTGACGGGGAAATGCAGGCTGAAACAGCTTACAACCTGCAGAGACCTACACTGGGACCTGAATGTGAAAATCTCTGTAATATCCACTCTCTGGGTTGATTCCCCCCACCCTTCAGTCTTCACGAAGGAAGAGTGCAACATCTTCCACACGTGCAGGTTCTGTCCATAAAACTAACCAGTCTGCATCCAGCCATTGCTCAGGGACAGCACCAGGACGGGGAACAGCATGATATGGGTGGGCACTTAGGCATTGCAGAGGGAGGTAAACTGAGACTGGCTGCTTAACTCCAGGTCAAGTTTAATTGCTATGAAGTAGGACTAAGGGGAGTAGTTAGCTTCTCTGCTGGAGCTATCAGAAAAGCAGCCATTGACTCAGCTTATTTAAAACAGCCTCAGGACCGTGTGGGCTGTAGGGCAGACGTGCTCACTTTAGAATACTTTGGCCATGGAAGTCCATTTCTGCTTGATTTATAGGAATGTGGAACAGGTAGTTGTGCGACAATTCAAATCGTATTCCTTCCATGCTCTCTCTCCAGCTCATACATTATGCTAATAGTATTAATAAGGATTAATGTAGGCTTGAAGGAATTAGGAAGGCATTCCATATGTCAGCCCTTCAGCAAAGCCATGCCTTACACTTATCACTCCTGCAAACCTTTTTTACCTAAAAAAAAATTATTAAAGAATAATTTTTAAAAAAAAACCCAGCTAATAAAAAAAAAACAACAGCAACAACAAAAAGCCAAACCCTCTGAAAGCTCACAGCTGGTGAAAGAAGGGTTTTTAAGCTGAGAGGACCCCAAACTGAAGCAAAGAGAAGGGTAGCTCAGCACTGCTTGGCATACTAACGCTATTTGAGTGGAACTGGCACGGCTGGCTGCACCCCTGTGCCAGAACCATGCTCTGACGTCTGATCCAGCTGGCAAAAGGAGTTGCAGGAATGCTGTCTTCTCACTCAGCAGATCTGCTCTTAATTACCTGCCTGTAAATCAGGATTCATTTCAGAAGTCTGTGGAGCTGGACAATGTGTAGGCTACAATACCTGCAAGCTGGATTTCTCCCCTGTGTGTATGCTCGTGTTTCAGCTGCTGTTGTGATCCGTTTCTCTCAAATTCTACATTTTCACAATCTATAACTAAAACAGTCTTGAGACTATTTAGGTTGGGTTCGAGTACAACTGGTACCACAAAAAAGTCTTTTGCCCTTTTTAGCAGAAGGGCAATGACTCCATCTCCCAGTTGCAGCATGGGGCCAGGTGCTGCTCTGCAGTCTCTAGCACTGAAGTACCACAATGAGTAGAAATGCAATGCTGTGGCATTCTGCATACATGAGAGAGATGACTGAGGTCAGCTCTTCTGAATGGAAATAAAAATAACCCCCAACCCCCAATAAAATAACCCCCCAAACTTGATATATACACATTTTAAAGGGCCCTTGACAAGTTTGAACTCCAGCCTAGTCCAAGTTTTGGCTCCTGAGAGAAAAACTTTTGGTACATTCATTGTTAAGCAGAATAAACCAGTCTGTCAAACAGCAAAGAGCTCAGAGTAGGGAGGAGCAAGGTCTAAGTCCACATCTTTGGGCTCTAGTTGTAGTTAGATGGTGTTAAAAAGATCATCCTCTGTGAAACAAGGTCAATGCAACAGTAGCAACCTGGCTGAAGAGCGCTCCCATATGCCCAGCTATTAATCATCCCATTTCACAAGTTGTACCAACCAGCCTAACTCTGGAAATATCATTAAGAAGTAGTTAAGTGTTAAATTGCCAGGAATTTCCAGGATAAGGAGGGAAAGGGAAGAAGAATGAAAAGAGCAACCTTCTTTTTAAAAAGAAACACCTTTTTTTTTT
>VWZE01009690.1:732035-779033 GCA_013396675.1 Eubucco bourcierii
CCAGATGGAATTAGGGCAATTGTTCACTTGCAAATACTAAGGAGATTAATGAGGTCCAGAGGCAGAGCCATGAGAAAATAGAAATGTAAAAAGACAAAGTTTCCAAAAATACAACCACCGCGATACCGTAGGGATGGATCAGTTTGAACGTTTCATCTCGCAGCCTGGCTGGGCAGGCTGCCTCCAGTTCTTGGCTTATTAAAAACCTGAAGCCTTTTTTCTTCACCCTCCTAGGCCAACCCCTGTGCAGACAGAGCTCACACTCATGGACTTGCCTGTCTCTACCTAAAGAGTCATGGCCCCAACTCTGCCAAATATTTAAGAACACACTTAGAGTCGTCTAAATGTTTGGGGCTGTTATATTAGCATTTCTTTGTTGCGCTCACTTTGAATTGACTTGTGCAGCATTAACACCCTTTTCTCAGTTTTATGAAAGAGGCAGGACTTAGAAGCTGCAGTGATTAAACTGGGCACTCAGATGTAGATCTGGGATTCCTGACTTGGAGCACTTAACTGAGGCATGCTGTGTACCCCACAGAATACACAGGGAATCTTAACTCATCCTACCGCAAATACAGGCTCTTTGGTTAAATGCTTACAATTGATTAATGATCTTAAAGGTCTTTTCCAGATGAAAAGATTCTAAGATTCTCCGATTCTATCACTGGCATGTCTGAAACTGTAAAACATGATGTCCTGGTCTTCTTCTCTAAATATCTGCAGATCACAAGATTGCACCCTCAAACATTACTCCTGCCTGCATTGCAAAGTGTAGAGTGTTCAGCTGCACATTGCATTTCAGCCTCCCAAGGTATAACATGAGGATTAAAAGCTGTCTTGCAAATGACTTGTGGCACACTCTTGTTTGCAAAGTGCTTTCACAGCAGCAGAGATGATATGCAAAAGAAAGCAGCAGCAATACACCTGCTCATGCTCACCCATCAGGAAAGGCATGAGATCTTTAACCTGTATACTTATACACACATCACAGTGTGAAATGTTAGGAGGCATTTACTTCCCTCTTGAAGTTTTCAGACACTTAAAAGGCTGTTCTGCCAGGCCACTGGTACAGGAATATGTGCAGAAGAGTTACCACACAGGTTGTGGGTCCATCTCTCCCTGTGACCCATGGTCAGTATAGCTCCTTAGTCTTAAAGTTACTTGTGTTGAAGGAATAGGGGGAGTGACTTAGGAAACAGTAAATTTATTTTTATGCCCTGTGTGTTTTGGATGTTGCTTTGACCAATTCTTCTTTTGATAGCAAATCCAATATCAGCTTTGTTAGAGATGGAAACACTGTTTAAAAGTATTGCTTTAAACCGTTATTAGTGATCTGAACTTTGCTGTGGCAGCAAACCCTTGAAAGCTCATGAGGCAGCTACTGAATAAAAGCCTTCAATGCTCAGTGCATGGGACAGTTACATTTAAAATAGCTTAAATGACTCTTGTGTTTTACCTCCTGTTGCTGCCACACACAGATCTTGTCACTTTAAATCTTCATTTGGCAGTTTTCTGTTCCCTAACTGTAGGGTATATACTTGGATCCACACAAGTATAATATTCTGACAGCTGTTTCCTTTGCTAGCAGTTTATTTAAGCACATTATTTGGTGCAATTTAGACCTCATTCAGAACTGCTTCAAAAACTTAAAAAGACTCATTTCTCCCCCCTGCTTGTCTGTCTGTCTGATACCACTCCAGTTATCTGAGCTCCCAGTTCACAGTATCATTTCAGCCATAGTTAATCAAACTCAAGGAGGACAGACATATGCTTTCAGGCTAGATTTAACCTTTATATGGGTGCCAGAAAATCTTTGGACATGGAAAGAATCATGAAGAAAATGCATCTATCACAGTATCACCAAGGTTAGAAGAGACCTCAAAGCTCATCAGGTCCAACCCAATACCACAGATCTCAAGACCAGACCATGGCACCAAGTGCCATGTCCAAACCTGCCTTGAACACCTCCAGGGATGGTGACTCCACCACCTCCCTGGGCAGCCCATTCCAGCAGTCAATGACTCTCTCAGGCAAGAACTTTCTCCTCACCTCCAGCCTAAAGTCCCCTGGCACAGTTTGAGACTGTGCCCTCTTGTTCTGGTGCTGGTTGCCTGAGAGAAGAAAGCAACCTCCTCCTGACTACAACCACCCTTTGGGTAGTTGTAGACAGCAAGAAGGTCTCCCCTGAGCCTCCTCTTCTCCAGGCTAAACAATCCCAGCTCCCTCAGCCTCTCCATAGGGCTGTGCTCCAGGCCTCTCCCCAGCCTCGTTGCCCTTCTCTGTACATGCTCAAGCACCTCAATGGCCTTCTTGGCCACCTGGGCACACTGCTGGCTCATGTTCAGGCGGGTGTCAATCAGCACCCCCAGATCCCTTTCTGTTTGGCTGCTCTCCAGCCACTCCCACCCCAGCCTGTAGCTCTGCATGGGGTTGTTGTGGCCGAAGTGCAGCACCCGGCACTTGGATCTGTTGAACGCCAATTTCTGGTGAGGATAGCAGGAATGTATCACTTTCATTTATAAAGGCTGCTCCAGAATTTGGGTTACATGGAGCAAATTAACCTAATTGAATGAAATATGTTTTGGGTTTGAAATTCTATGGGAAATTCTTTTACTTTATGCACTATCTCTTGAAGCTCTGAGACATACTTTCAGAGCTGCAGATATCCTAAGGTACCTAATTCCTCTTGAAAACAGTAAGAATTCAGTTCCTCAGCAGAGTAAGTGAGGAGGTTATATGGAGAGAGAAGTGATTTTACAGGAGAAGATGGAAAGACAGATGTTATCTACCAGACACTGCAGAAGTTTCTGTGATGGAAGAGATGACAGAGATGTCACTTGCCTCACTGTATTTTCTGCCTGAGTACTAGCAGACAGCAGAGTGCCTAATGCTGTCTCCTGAGAGAATACAGCACCCAAAAGTGGAGAAGGCAAAGTTTCAGGTAGTATCATAGATACATGTGTCATCTGATGACCTGCACTGGAGCTGAGTCATACAAAGAGCCATCTTGGTCTGGACTCTTGCCCAAAGTTTCCTGAGGCCCAAATTCACATCGTGCCTCATTTGCTGTTTGAGCTTCTCTGATATGCTGGCATCAGACAGGAGCTTTTGCAAGTGGTGGGGGGCAGGGCCTCATGGCAACAAAACCATTCTGCAAGCTGTACTGATGGAAGGCAGCATTATACTTCCACTGCCCCAACCCCAGAGCACTAAACAAAAACAAAACAAAACAGAAATTGAGGTCTGTGCCTTGAAAGCAGAGTTTCCAACCTGGTCCCTGCACGTTGGCCCAAGACAGAAGCTGTGTGTCTCACCACACATCCATCCCTGCTGCCCCGCTGACCCAGCTGGCTGCACCGCCTGTGCCAGTCCTCCTGCCTGAACCTGTGTGTGCCGCAGGAGGGGCTGACATCAGGCTGACTAATGTGGCTCAGCAGCCAGAGATAGCAATCTCCCAGAAGTAATTAAATTAACCAGATTTACGCAGGCATTCACCACATACTTTGGATTTTCCAGAGGGATGCCAAGACGTGGGGATGAGCTACGTGGCTAGGAGGACTGGAAGGGGGACAAGAGGCTGGAGGTGGCCATCCTGAGCAGAGCGTGGAAGAGATGTCTCTGCCTGCTGCCTCAAAACTGTGCCTGCCTCTGCCTGGTTGCTGGCAAAGGGCTGTGGTGTTTCGGGAGAGGCTCTAGAGGCCCTGCCCTGCTGCAAATCTCTAGACAATCTTGGACTGGGGAACAGGTCTTTCCAGGTTAGGGCTGCTCCTACCCTCCCTGTGCTATCAGGCTGCATCTGATGTGGGAACTCATCCTGAGTTATAAACTAATTTGTAGTGGGCAGTAGAGTGTTTGGTGGTTAGAGGAGGGAGGGTAGGGAGGTATCCCTATGGCCACCAGCTGATTCAGATGTTTCAGCTGGCCGTCCAGCTCAAGCCTAACAGATTAAAGGAGCTTATCTGCTGCTGCTATCTGAAGCAGCTCATTTTAAAGTGAGTTTAAGTAGATCTAATCTACAGTTCAGTCACAATACAATGCATGCGCTCAGTCATTCATTCGGTGCCACCTCTTTCTCTTTGTAGTGATTTAACCAGAGCCACTTGCCATAAGGAGTCTAATTGCCTGGATGAGGTGTGTGAGATTTAGGCAATGCTTCAAGTATCTGGGCAAGTCATTTTAAAAGCCTGATGACTCAGTTTATCCATCTGTGTAATGGGACATTCCCTTTGTCTCAGTGCTGTTGAAAGGCATGATGAGATCTAGCAGAGACTTTGGGCTGCGGATATTCAGCATCTCTTAGGGCTTGGTCATTAGGTCTTGGTGAAGCCAACCTTGCTCATGAAAGGAGAGGCACAAACCTTCAAGAGTCCAGAAGGACTGCTCAGATGAGGAAGTGCTTTCAGCTGGAGAATTTCCTTTGTGAAGTGCTTTGATGCTCTTTGGAGAGAAGCAGCTGTAACATGAAAATTCCTGCCCTTACCTATTTTAATGAAATATAACCAGGTTTGTTTTAGTAGGTTTTACTTCGAAATGTCCTTTTGTGTCTGCAGAAAAACAAAGAGGCTTTGTCAGCTTTGCTTGTGAGGTAGCAAAAGTACTGCACCTGAAAAGGAGTTGCAAAGAAGCAGTCTTAATTTAGTCGTATTCAGTACCCTCAATAAATGTTTCATCAGACTAGCAGCAGCTAGTACTTGTCTCAGAGTGAAATTTTGGGGCAGATTTCTCTAACCTTGGAGAAAAAAAGACATTGAAGAATGAAGTCATGAAAAATCAGGCCAAAAAATCCTGTTACATGTCTCTGCTGTCACAACAGTACAGCAACTGTAATGCAGAGCAAGTGGGCAAACATCTGCCCATGCTGAAGATGTGAGTCACAGTTCTCTATTCTCCCATGAGCATGGGCAGCTCTGGTCTAACTCTCTGTGTGTGTTTCTTCATTCTGTTCCTACTTTACCTGCCTATATGACAAGCACTACAGAGAAGGGCTGCTTAGCCTTGCTCATTTTACATCACTCTCTGTAATAATGCCTGGCTCTGTAGCATGGCTCAGATTGGAAGTGCTTGTCCTAGCACAGCACTGATCTTCACCATGGTGTTGGAGGATCTGGTGGTTTCAAATAGCTGTAAGGTGCTGTCAAAAAAGTGGGCACCAGCTTGGTCCCTCAGCCAGAATTTTGAGGTCTCTGGAGAGCTTTGTTTTTACGAGATAACATTTCTACCCTTATAATTGCAAGGCATGACACAAGGGCAATTTTCATAGGGAATTAAAAAAGCAATGGTAGCCTGGCACAGGTCCTGAACAACACAGCTTAATAAAGAACAGGGAAAACCCATCATCCTGGCATCCTTTTCCATTCACCCACTTCCCTACCTGCCAATAGATGTGTTCAGTTTGCAGATGTCACTCTGTCCTAACACTTTGTCCTTTGCTGTCTACTAAATTTTATGTAGTGACAGTCACTGTGGAATAAAGTTCCGAAGGCCTGAGGGCAAGTTCCAATCTCACATGAGATGCTACCCAGTCTTCCCAGAATAGTTTAATTCAGTTCCACATCTTGAACAATTCAGCACATGTTGGCTTGTAAATCTCAGGTTTTATACTAGGAAGGAGAAGAAAACAAGTAACACTTTATATCCTTCACACTCACTTATTAACTGTGATGTAAAAGCTCATCCAAAAGAGTGTGATGTAGCCTGGCCCCACCTGTTGGATTGTCTCTTTCCCAGTTACATGTCCATATGTTGTGAAAGCAATGAGCACACATCTGGCTTTGTTCCCCCTTAACCTCTTCATTTCTTATGGTCTTCCAATATCTTCAGCCCAAGTATACAAGCAGGCTGCATGCAATGACTTAGTGACAAATGAGCCCCCTTTTCACCTCAGCTGTCTCCATCTCCTCTGTGCTTCCCTGCTTACTGGAGCACAGTTTAGGATCTGTTACAAATTGTTTATTTTATGTTGCTCTATCAGGCACCATTTTGTACGGCCAGGATTAATCTGCTGCCCAAGGAGAGCACTGGAGAGGAAAACAAATACTCAGCTTCTGAATGGAAAGGTGACTGGGCAAGAGATTGTGTGAGTTCACTGAGCGTTACTGTTACGAAACATCTGTGCTGGTTTGCAGTATTGTGCAGATAACCAGAAAGAAATGACTCTCCCAGAATGATGGGAGAGAATATACAAGATACTTCTGTATCTCTCAGGCTCAGGATGTTATATCTTAACCACTGATAGATCTTGGGGGATTTCCCTTTCTGACCATCAAAGTTAAAAATAGATCAGACAAATGCCTCCCTTAAAATGAAATCTGTTTTGTGGGTTGAGAGAAAACCATTGAAAAATCCCAGATCGTTCTGCCAAGCCAATGAATTACAAATACCAGACATGCTGGCTTAAGGAAATCCTTATTTGCCAAATGCTCACCGTTATCTTCTTTGAGATATTTCTTGCAGGTGTCAAGCTCTGGTGAGCTTAGCAGACTCCACTGATTTTCTTGGACAGGCTAATACCTTTCCTGAGAGACATCTTTACTCAGGAGACAGCTGGAAACAAATGTGTCCTGTGTTTTCTGTGTCATAACTCATCTTTCCAGGACAGAAAATGAAAGGACTCCATGCTAGGACTGCTTTGTTGCTTAAGACAAGAGTTAGCATCATCCAGCATTAAGGTCTTTCAGCTACTTGAGGACCCTGGATTGTAGCATGCAGGAGTCTTTTTCTGATGGGCTATTTCCCTTTTAATCCCAAATAAAGTCTCTGCTCCTCTTAGACTTCCTGTTGGCACTGCCCTGGTTCTGAAGGGGACCTGTTCCTTATTTCAGAAGGGCCACGGTTAAACCTCTGCCCTGTCTTCCACATTATGGGACCACCACAAGTACCACGCTCTGCTCGTTCTTGTTAAGTTGAGATTATGGTTATGGGCAATTGAAGTTCTGACAGTAAAGAGAAACTCATCTTTCAAGATCACATCCTTCTACAGGTGACTGAGCTGGGTTCTGGTTACTGTGCCTCTCTTTTCTCCTAATGTGAGCTTCCTTTGCTCAAGGTTTATGCTGATGGACATAGTTACCTGGGTATGGGCATAATTCCCTGGGTATGAAGATAGTTACCTGGCTTACACATCCGCTTTTTTCTGCTGCATTACATTCTCCTGCAGGGACTGCTGATGCAAGCAATTTAGGAGTGGGACCTTCTACAAGAAGAAATCTTGCACTTGAAAATCCTCTGTTAACAACATTCAAAACATGATTCCCTTAATCAAAAGCGCTCTGCTAAAAATACTCCCAGTGCTTCTTGTGTTAATTCTGATAAAGAATAAAGTTTCCTGACAATCTGGAAGTCGAGTGAGTTTTCAGAAAGAATATAGACAAAGAAAAGAAAATCTATAACTTTTAAGTAATTTAACTGAAAGGCTACATTTACAACTTGCCAAGTATATTTTGGGAATGTTGTTAAACTAATGAATTCTGAGGAATGACACCATTTAGATTCAACATGATAATAAGTACGGAGACATCCCTTGTTGATTTCAGTTTCTTCCCACTGGGAGCCTTATTAATCCTGATAGTGAGTCTTAGAAAGTTCTTGCTAGGAAGGGACTGTTAAGACCAGAGGAATTCTTTGCCATTAGAGATGGAAACAGGCAAAATATTGGGGATAAGCAAGAACATTTTGAGTAAGTTGGGAAGTCTTGAAAAGAAGAATTCCCTTTTGAAGGGCAAATGAGAAGAATTCTTAGGTTTCAAATAGTCTTTGTTTCATGTTTTGTTCAGCCAGTCTAATAAATAGAGGCATAAAATAACTTTAGTGACCTATCACACGGTTCAGCAGAGAGCTCTTGAGCACAGTCCTGCTGTGATCATGTCACAACCAACTGCATAATTTGTTTGCACCATTTTCTTACTGGACAAATATTCAAGAAAGGAGTGATATTTTAAATAAATAAATATATAATATCATGATATGTTCATGTAATCTGTGAGTAGGGGAAAGAGAAGGGGGGGAAAAAAAAAAAAAAAAGGTGATACATTCCTCCATAAGAAGAAGTTCTTAATGAATAATTCAACTTGCTATACTAGTTACTGCAAGTCCTGCCCTAGTTATCCAGGCTGCAGAATGCTGAGTTAATGAAGCTACTGCCCTGACAGAGGGAGAGAAAGAGTGTGATTTCAGCAAACTTCCAAACATATCTCTCTATCTATATTTTAAACCTCATTAAGTACAGCTAATAAAACTGAGAAAGAACATCCTCAGTGTGCAGTACGTGAGTGCTCCCAGAAGTTCAACCACTGTTTCTTATGTTGAGGGTTAAGCAAATGCTTCTGAACAATTTGCTAGATCTTGGCTTTGCACGGCGGGCTGGGAGTTACTTTTGCCTATGCGCAGCCCAAACGGCCAAGAACGATAAAGGAAAAACCCCTGAAATTAGTAAGAGTTTGACCTGAGTGTCTGTGGAACACTCATGATAATAACCCTTACGTCATCAAAGAGATTCTCACTGAAGCCTGGGATGGTGTAATTTTCTCGAGGGCCATTGTGCATGTGATCCACTACACTGTCTCATCAAATAATCAAGCCCTGCACTGCCGCTGGGATGTGTCAAGTTACACAAAGAAAATTATGCTTTTTGTGTGTCCATAAAATGAGAATCGGGGGGGNAACTAAAGCAGAAAAAAAAAATCCTCTTCCTTTCTCCTTAAATAACAATGGTCACAAGCTGAAGGCGACTGCTGTGAATAGAGCAAAAAAAAAGAGAACTTAAATGCACAACTCCAAAACAGCTCAAAGGTAATTACAAGTTAGACATGACAGAGGTGAAATTGCTGCTTTAAAGGAGAACAAGACCGAGGAAAGCAGTATGGCCATGTCTTTTGCCCACCCAGTTTCATAATAACTCCAAGCAAGGAAGGGCACAGAGGCACCATAATTTGGCACTGTGATCTCAGTCGAGCGAATTGCCAAAATATTTGTGTCCCATTAGCATGGTGGGCAAATCTTAAATATGAGATTTGAGTGCTCTGCTGAACTTGAGGATTTGGGCTATTTTAAGCAGTGTTTAGAGCTGGGTATTTTTAATACTGTTATATGCAGTTAGAGAGAGATTTGTACCAGCAAAATGTGGTCATGGCTGTATGCAGGCTAATCTAGTCCTTATTGCTGCCTACTACTCTCAATTGATTCTGTTTTTCACCTTAATATGAACCATATTTCATTTGTTGCTTTTATCTTCAGCTAGACTTTAAGGTCTTTGGTTAGGGAGTTTGTAAGTTGTATCTGCAGTTATTTGCATGTTATAAACATTTAAGTGGAATTCAAGAAAGGTTCAGTTCTAGACCAGCTCTAAGCTGCTGGAGTCAATAGGACTGGTAGGGTGCTTGCAGGAGGAGAGCTAACCTTGCTGCTTCAGAAAATCTCCTCCACCAGTGCATGTTGCCCAGCAAGCCACTTTGGCAGTGGCCAAGTTTTGCTTTTTCCCTTCAATTAGTATGTAGTTAGTTTAAATGTTTGTATTTTTAGAGAACTCAGCTTGAGCTCCTGTTCACAATGTACAGAGAATCTTTCCTGTAAAATCCATGACTTAGGTGCATGTCAGATCTTCTTAGTCTTCTGAGACTCAGAGCTTACTGCAGCCTGTGGCTTGAGAACCTGTCTCTTCAGGTCAAATCAGAGGTCACTTTTCCAACTGCTAGCTGAAAAATCACTACAGCTGGGCAAATATTGCAAAAAGCATTTATCTAGGAGAGGCCACATGTTTGCTCCAGTGATACTTGCTTTCTGCAAACATTCAAGTAAGCAACCTTTTGTTTACACAGTAAACCAAAGTATTGCAAAGACCATAAGCTAACCATGTTCACTTGGCTGGTTTGAAAGGTCCTTCAAAGGTCTGGACTGTGAAGCTCATATATAGGTTAACAGAATAGAAGTATTTGATTATTGTGAAACTTCCTCTCTCATCAGGTGTGGAAAAGAAAACCTGAGTAATTCAGGATTTATGATAGAGTTATGGCAGCTGGTAACTAGATTTAATATCTTTATGCTTTTTGATCTTTCTAAAGTGGAGATAATATTTCCTTAATGCAAAAGGGGTTAAATAATTTTCAAATTTATGATTCTCGGCTTTCGAATTGGCAAGATCTGTATAAGAAGTAGGTAGATTAAAATGCTGAGCAGTTAATGGACACATCAGTTAATGATCAGCTAATAATCAGTTATTCATAGAAAAAGAAAGAAATTGTAAAAGAAATTGAGATTCACCTACAGATTGCAGTGCCAGTGCCCAGAAGAGCAGACAAGCTCACTTACTGTACGACACTCACAAACGCAGCTTCATCTTAACCCCCAGAACTTCTACCTCACTCTACCTGTGCAGGATTTTTCTGTTGTCACCTCTCTTGCTATTCTTCACCACCATTTTACAGAAAAGAAACAATCCCACCCATCTTTTCCCCATCTTTTTTCATTTTGAGCCAGGCTTGCATTCTGTACAATGTTCATCGTGTCTGTTCACCTGTCTCTCTTTAACTCTGTCTCCACACCTGTGGTCTCCCTATCCTTCTCTTACTGTTTGTGTCCTCTGATGATGTGCACACTTCACTTCCCACCCTCCTCACCAGTGGGTCACTGGTGCATGCACAAGCCCCCACCTCTGCTCCCTGTGGTACTCCACTTCTCACCTCTCACCGCTACCCCATCTGTATCCATTTATCACTGCTTTCCAACTTGTCTAACCCCAGTTACCAAGTCATTCTTTTTTGTAGCCAATTGAGAATTTCACTATCAATGCCAGACTTACTAACCCTAAGTCTTTTACACAGTATTGTATTTTAAAAAAAAAAAAAAAAGGCCTTGTGGAAGTCCAAGTCAATTACGTCTGCTGTTTCAGCCCTGTCAGCTCTCATCGTCACCTCCACTCCAAGGAGTTAATCATATTTGCTGAGGATGACCTACTCTTTGTACATGGATTCTGTGACTGCCCTTGCTTAGCTTGCCATTGCCAGAGCCTGTGTGGCATCTATAACCTTTTTCAATACTAGGGGATATAGTATAATAACTCTCTAATTTGATCGTTCCTCCAACAAGCTGCACCCTCCTACCATTAGTCACCAATGGGAACTTGGGAGTGATTTTTCCCCTAAAGATCTCTACCAAAATTACAGCCTCTAGAAGAGGCACAAATACCAACAGCAAGGTGATGGCTGATGGGCTGCTTAGTTCCAGAGAGAGCAAAAAGAATTTGCAGGCAGCCAGGAGGACTGAGAAGATGCTCAGCCATGTCCCAGCTGCAGGTCAGGAGCAAAGCTGGAAACAGAGCTGGGTTTTCTGATGTCCTTGGGCCTTGCTGTGACTCTGACTATTTTTATCTGGGTGAAAGCCCCAGCAGTCTCTTTGCAATGGTGTCCTCCAATCTGTGAGTAAAACGTACACAGTTCCAAGTGTATCATTGGAGTATTTCTGTTAACAAAGCCTAATCAGGCAGCAGATTGGAAAAGCAGAACTGACACATGTGATGAATGTACGATGGGGCAGCGGGTGATCGTATGTAATGAAATATGTCAATTCAAGTCATAATAAAAACAATGAACTGAAGACCTGACAGGGAGGATGGAATCCATCTCAGCTAGCACAAGCTGTCTGTGGTAGTGCCCATAGGCTGGGCTGTGCCTGGCATCAGTGGAAGGAGACGCGTGTCCCCAGAGGATGACCTGCCACCCATCACAGGCACCAAGCTTAAGGTGACCTGTCCTCCAATGAGTTACCTTTCTCTTTTGATGAAATTTTGGTGGTTGGATTTTAGGCTTTTGATGTCAGGAGATGGTAGAAAGGCTTTTCTAAATGTGAGGGTTTATGTAATTAAATGCCTCTTCAGCTTTCTAAGAACAGCTAAAGTACTGTTTCACCCTGTAGCACCATGCAGGATCTGATCTGCTCCCCAAGGCTCCTCAAGAGAAGAAAACAGTACTGTATATAGATCGTGATAATAGCATGGGGGAAGCTGCTAGACTGAGCCTTGTGTTCTTAATCCCAGGTTACACATAGTCCCCGCACCTACTAACCAAAAGCATCCAGCAAACATCACAGTCAGCCTGCACCATACCTTTTACAGTCTCTTAGGCATAACTGAATATCTGCAGTTTGGAGTACCATGTTGAAAAGAAGGGAGGTTATTTGCTGTATAAATAGACACAACATAGAGAAAGGCATTTTTTTAAACCACAATCTAAAAGATGGAGAAGGTTTAGTTATTGTCTGTGACTGTATTTTAGAACTGCAGTCAAACCCAGGTTACAAAACTGTCAGCAGCAAAAGCAGTTTGAGAAGTCCTGCATACCAAGGGATACTGAGCTTAACCCTCAGAAGAACTAAAGAAAAAAAAAAAATACTATACATAATCCCTGCAGAGTAGATTTGCACATCTTTGTCTTCCATGGGAAGCATTTTTATATCAAAACAGTCATTTTGACAAAAAGGACTGTTAAGTGTCACTTCTCGCTAGTTAGCCATGAAATTGTCCTTAATATGTGCAGATATTTCAAGTACCACATAAATGTCACTCCACTAGCACAGCGTCTCTTGTGTATCTGGACCTGAATCTAATTGTTGCACGATGAGATAAGCAGCATAATAACCAGAGTCTCATTGCAAAATGAGGAAAGCCTCTCAGTGATTTGTGTGATCAGATCCAAAAGAGAAGCACTCTGGGTTTACTGAAAATGGCATCGCTCCACCTGTTCCACATTAACTAAGAATCTGAGACCTCTCCAGATCTTCACAGGGTATCCAACATTTGGGCTTCAGAGGTTCTCTACACATATTTGTGAAAATTAGGAAGCAAAACAGAGGTGTGCTTGTTTTGGTGTATATTCAAATATATCTTTTCTTACCCACTTCTAACAACTGACTTTCAAGTAGAACTTCTTTTTTTTTTTTCTCCTTTTCCCCTCTCATTTCTCCATCTGTGTGTAGTTAAATGTAGAAGCCATTTGAAGTCTGTGTTGCCCTCCTTGCATTTTTGCAGCAGGCTGTTTTTGTGAGGGAAGCTTCTGTGAAGAGCCAGAGACCCATGCACTGCATTAGCATCTGAGCAGGCAGTGTAAAAAATCAGATCTGATTCTGCCTGTGGAAGATAAATGAGCCAGAGTCCCCAAAGCCCAAGATTTGGTCATCTCTTTATGAGTTCTGAAGTACCTATTAGCAGCTTTGATGAGTGCTAGGGGAGATGAAGTCTACCTTGAACAATGTTAGAAAGCTGAATCAAATCACTCGAAATCTCCCAGAGGGAGAAACAGCCTGAACTGGTTATAGACACTGCATCCTTTTCCTCTATTGCCTATAAGGTTTATATGAACACTGATGGGGGGGGGGAACTAAGCATTTTTTTCAGCTAAATCTCCCAAGAATGTACTCTTATCCACAATAGCTACTTCTCCAGCAATTTTATGTGTCTAGTTAGTCAGCTTTGTTGAAGCTTTTATCCCCGTTCTGTGTCTTCTCTTCCACAAAGAGATACCACCTGCTAAGATGAGGCAGGTGAAAATGAACTTTCCATTGCATGTGCTCCTTGGCTCTGCCAAGGCCTGTTCAAAGAGGCCCTGGGGAAATATTTCAGGACAGCAGTATTTATTTCCAAAGCACTACACAATCAAAGAATGTGGATGCTGGGCTAGCATGTGGGTAGCCAGCCACAGAAGCGTATGTCCGTGTAGTTAAAACTGAGTTATTGTGATTTAGCAAGTCACTGTGTGTCAGTGAAGCCAGAGGAACTGTTGCTGGATTTGCTTTTAGCAAAGCAGGACTGCTTAAAACACCACCCCAGCTGAAAGCTGGGTGTTTGCCTGATGCTGGTTAGAAATGAGCCTGTCTCTGTTGATAACAGAGCCTAGAAGCTTTTTGCATAATTGTGTCCTAAATTTCTCCATGCCAGGTACTTCAAAATTGGAGTCCTGCACTCCTAAATTTTGTGGGGTTCTGTATCTCTGTTTGGGATCAGAAAATGATACCAGAGCTCCAAACCATTCTTCCCAGATGTTGGCAATAGGGGTTGTGGTAGAAAAGTGACAATGTGGAGGCAGAGAGTCACCCCACACCCTGTCTTAGGCTAAATATGGTCATGGAAGGGCTGACAGCACTCCAGCATTTGGTGCTGAGCAGCCCTTGCTTGGACTGCTCATCTCTTCATTGCAGCAGTGGGAGGCTGTAGGGAGGAACAATGTCTCCTGGGCTCAAGCCCATGGGCTGTGTGGGAGAAAGGAATAAACTACTGCATTGTGTTTTGGGGAAGAAATGGAGCCACAGTGGTCCTGTGACCTGGCTGCTGCCACAAAGGAAGCTTATGGTGTAGTCAGTATTTTATGGTCCCAGAAACAAAAGTGGGACCAGAGGAAAAAATTCTTTCCTTCTGCAATCAGCTGTCCGTATGACTGTCACTGTGATAGTTTGACAGAAAGGCCAGAATGAGTAATCTGAGAGGAGATGATGTGTTTACAGAGTGGAGCACATTGGTATCCATACCCTAACTCTGTTTGCATCAGGGTGCTCCAATTCCAACCAATTTGCTGGCAGATAATAACCTTCTCATCTCACAGATTTACAACTTGCACAGTCACTTGAGGCCTTTCGTTAAAATCTTGGTCTGAGAGGATGAACTGAGATCCAGCTGAATGCAGTTCATTTCCCTGTTAATGCATTCAGTGGATGATCTGAAGCAGATTTTGATGCCAGACATCTGTGCTGCTTGCACGCACCCAGGAAAGGGTTGTTATGCCACGACAGAGCTTAGAGCAGGATTATTGTGCCTGATACTGATGGTTGGTAGCAGTTCCTGAAGCCCTGAACATTGCACAGCATCAGAGGCTGTCACTGTCAGTGCTTTCTTCACTGCAGGGAGCTATGTAAGTAATGTTCAGCCTAATTTAGAAGAAAAATGGGTTGGATTTGCATCAAGTGTGGCTTTTAGATAGTAGCCGATGAAGTGGTGCTCCAGGTTGCAATGAGAAGACCCAACCTGGGGCTGTGTGTGGTGGCTGTGGGGCTTTGGAGGAAAACTTTTATACCTAATGGGCAGTCACAGCTGGTGATGGCAACATCATGCAGTGGAGCACTTGCCAGCAGATCAGCCCCTGCTTTATGCCTCTGAAGTCAGGATTCCAGCTGCAGGATAGTCCTCTGTTAAAAGCTAACACATTATATACCTTGGAGTGTCTTTGGGTTTCTCCACTGCTCCATGTTTTCACAACAGGTGCTTGCTTGTGCTCTTCCTGTGGGTCAGTGTGGGATGTGTGACAGGTGCTGACACTGTAATACTGTGAGTCTATTTTGATCTGGAGCAAAAGGATCAGCCAATGTAAAAAGAGTTCAGCATCAGAACGTAGCAGCTTTGTCCTCTGTCCATTTTCCCTAATTGTGTGGAGCAAATGGTCAGCACCGAGTTGAACTTTAAACCCAGACCAAGAATTTCAGGGATATAAAACGATTTGATTATGAGGCTTGGGACCCTTACAGCTCTGCTTCCGCTCTGGGAACAAAAGAACTTCAGAAGCACAAGGGGAAGCCAGAAAAGCTTAGTTAAGCCCTAATGATTGCTTGAGGAAACCAGTAAAACTAAAAGAGGAAACAAGTCCCAATATAAACCTACCCACTCGCTCCCACCTGATGAGGTTACTTTGTGGATTGTGGTTTATGATTTGCAAGCCCTCTCCTGCCCCCACCCCCATGGGGGACATGGTGGTAGAGGTTTGGCTGTCCTGCAGGGCAGAGGGACCACTCAGCAGGAAATTAATTTTCCCACTAGATGCTAGCCAGGGAGAAAGACTGATCACACTTTCCCACAACTGGGGCAATGCAAAACAAATAATGCAAATATCCAAACCCATTCAAAATCAGTCCTTTTGTGGCACCTGCTGACTGAACAGGATGTCACTCTGAAATGATGCCTCAGCTCTCATGACAGGAGTTTTGAGACTGTGCCAAAGAGATGCTGGTGGAACTTAGGACTGTGATACAGCAATGTACAGCAGAAGCAACTGTACTGCTGTGAAAGGAAGTACAGATTGATGGGACTCAGCTACACAAACAGAAGGTAGTAGGTCCTATCCAGCTGGAGTAGATCCTATCCAGATGAAGGAGTTTAACTCCTTTTCTCACCACAAGAAAGACACTGAAGTGTTGGAGTAGATCCAGAGAAGGACAAGGAAGCTGGTGAAGGGCCCAGAGCACAAGTTGTAAATGGAGCGGCTGAGAAAACTGGGGCTGTTCAGCCAAGAGTAAAGGAGGCTCAGGGGGGACCTTCTCACTCTCTACAACTTCTTGAGAGGAGACTGGAGCAAAGTGAGGATCAATCTCCTCTCACAAGGATAGAAGAAATAGCCTCAAGTTATGACAGGGAAAGTTTAGACAGGACATTAGGAAAAACTTCTTTGCTGAAAGAGTTGTCAAGCCCTGGAACAGGCTGCCCAGGGAAGCGGTGGAATCACCATCCCCAAAGGGATTTAGAAGTCATGCAGGCGTGGTGCAGGGATGGCTTCATGGTGAGCTGGCAATGCTGTGTCAACAACTGGATGATTTCAAAGGTGTCTTCCAACCAAAACAATTCTATGATCCTGGAGTGTATCTAATTAGCAGCTGTAGCAATCAAGGATTGTCGTAGTCACCCCAGGGCTAGATGGTCCTATCATGATGCAAAGGAGTCTGAAGGTCACAACGGTGCAATGTGTTACTGGTCCCTGATGTTTTCCCATCCACTGGTCAGTACTCACCACAGCCTGAAAACTTGCCTGTCCAGGGGAGCCTATGGGCAGCTTGCTGTAGGCTTCTTTCTCCATCTCCTTAAGACTGAAGTGTGGTAAAGGCTAGTGAGTCCTGTAGAGACTAGTCTGAAAGTCTCTTACACAGGAGAGTGAGAAAGAGAGAAGTTTTATGGGCTGCAGTGGCAAATATCTAATCCTCTACAGCATTTTTCCATAGAAAACCACATGGGTTCCCTATACTTTTGAGCTACCTCAAACAGCTTTTATTAGACCTCCTTTGCCTGCTTGGTTCATGTGTATTCCAGATGTCCGTGGCCTGAAGGACAGAGGGAGGCTCCTAGTTCTCAAGCCTGGGTTATGTGGGGTCCCACCATCCACTGCTTTTGCATATTTTACTGTTGCCTTGGGTTTCTCAGTACTGCTGCTGGGATTTTCATTAAACAGTGTGCTCTACATGTCTCTTCCCAGAACATCCTTCTTTTCTGTAGAGGAAGTTATTTAGAAGACATCTTCTCTACCTTCTTCATAACAGCACATAGCACTTACCTGTATTTTCCACACTGTGGTTATCACAGCATTTAAGCTTCCTGCAGGACAGAGCAATGATGAGGAGCTGTTGCTCAACACCCAGCACCAACCCTTCTCAAGATCACAGTATAGTAACAAGTTAGGGTAGGTCTCATTCGCTGTGTTATTGCAACTCCTCACAAGATTATTCAAGCTCTCTTATCAGTAAGATAATGGTGCAGATTTTGCAGATAGAAGATGCTTCAGGCACGATGCTAACAACAAAAGGTCTTAAGTAAAAAAGTAAGGATCAAATACTGTTATTAACCACTCTAAATAAGAGTTGCAGTCCTTTGGGCTCCTCAGACACAGGCAAGTGAATGCCCTATCAGGCTTTTACACCTGGACTTTAAGATAGGAGAATTAGTGGGACAAATGTAACTTATCTGACATACAGAGAGGGAGCTTTAGGGAAATTCTATGCCACATTGAGGGTACAAATATTTATAGTTAAAGCTTACAAATATTAACAAACAACCTGAACAACAGGGTTCTGTTGTTGCATTAAAAAAAATATAAAATCTTGCTTTGCTTTCTTTTTCTCCCCCTCCTGTCTCTCATGCTTTCTCCCCTCTCTTTCCTTTTTGTCTTTTATTTCTGATCTGCTCTCTCTCATTTTAGTTGATAAACAGAAAAAGGCAACAGCACCAGAACAGTCAGTGCATTGTCAAGGGGCCTGCCTTAATCCCCTGAAGTCCCCAAGGAATAGTAGGGCTGTGTTAAGTGGGCTTCAAAAGCAGAAGGTGAAATGAGGTGTGATAGGAAACCAGCTCTTACTAACTGGTTCACTTCAGGCTAGCTTTAAATAAATTGCAGCTCTGAGCTGCCTGGACGTTGACAAGAGGGCTGTGATATTTGTGGCTGCACTACAGAGAATTTCAGCTTTTTAGAGCAACAATGGGGAGAACTGAAAGGACTTAAAGCTGTGAAACTGTAGAGCAAAAACAAAACAAGCTTTGCTGCAGAGGCTCCCTGGGCTTGTTCCTGGATGGCTTCTCTGACAAACTTTACCTGGCTCCTAAGAAAACACGAGCTGCATGCCTTGTTCTTTCGGCTTGGTTTCAGGAGCATCTGAGCTCTCTGCCTGGCAGCAGCTTTGAGAAGTGCCACAGATGGATTTCTCAGAAAAACTGAAGGTAATGGGAATGGAGTTCTTGAAAGAATGTTCTTTGCCACCTATTTAGGAGTCAACGCCAGCCGGATCTTTGGGGCAGGGGAGAAGGGAAAAAGATAAATCCAAGCCTCACATTAGGTGCTGTGAAATGAAAATCAAAGCCCTGAAGTGCAAATTCAGCACTGCCAAAGTTAAGGGTTCAGTTAGATTTCATCACCTAGCAGTACCACTACAGAAGTTTATGGGTATAAAACTACGCAGGTTAATTGCAGAAGACCAGGGTGGAGACCTGATGGCAGTTCTGGCCTGGTGTTCTGTAGGTACAGACTAAGTCATTTCTTAAGTGCAGCTTACTCCCAGCAGACTCCTAAGAGCATTGATCAGGCTCCTACTTTTCAAGTTTTCAGTCTCAGTTTGAGTATTACATTCTGTTGTGCTCCCAGACGGTTTTCCACCCTTAATCACCACCAATAGAGATGCAGATTGCTATTGATGTTGGTGAAATAGCTGGTCCACTGATATAAATCAACATATAGAGCAATGGGATAATGTAGGTTTATACCAGATGAGGCAGTGGTATGCTTTTAAAGGCAAAGTCTTGAAAAGATGAGGTGACTCTTCAGAGTCTTAACATGAGGAGACCTAGAATGCAGAACACAGTTTATTTGGTTAGATAATGTTTAAGTGTACAGGTCTGGTAGCTGGAATTTCTTCATTGTTAATATATTTGACTTAAAGAGATGTTAATGGAGATGAAGAGCTTTCTTCTACTTAAATAAATATGGTGAGCTTGCCATTCAGTTGGGTGAGGAAAGCCCTACATTGCATTTCCTGACTCTGCCTAGAGGAATATGGATGATAGCGAATCTGAGAGAACCTAAACCCTCATCTGCTTCGACAAGATCAGCAGGAGCAAGTCTACCCATACTTTTGATGCCAACAAAGTCTGGCCCTCAGTCTCATCAGCATTTGCTCAGGATGACTTTATACAATCTCCTAAGGAGGGGTAGCACCACCAGTTTGAACAGTGGTGAAAATAACCTAAATTGCTACCATGGCTTGGAAAGAGGAATACAGTTGTAGTTGTAAGACTGCTTTTCACTGCTCTGATAGAATGAAAGAGCCTTGACTTGTATTTAAAATGGCATTAATAAGCTGCTTGGTGTGGCTGACAATCCATTTTCTACATAGTGAGGAGCACTATGTCATTTCTCCAACCACAGCCACTCTTCCTTTTGGCTGTCCCTTTAGGGAGAAGAAAAGGCCACTCTAAGCCAGCAATGGTCTGACTAAACCCCAGCAAACACAGCCTGGGCAGGAGGGGGAGGCCAAGGAGGAGAGTAGTGCACTAAATAGATACCATGGAAAACAAATGCAAACCTCACTGTGGGCTTTCCCACTGGATTTTCACTAGCTGTGGTAGTGTGTTCAGTACATCCGCTGCACTTCCCATCACAGCTCTCCTCTCCCACATACAGGCCTTTATTAAGAAGGCCATGACTCAACATGAGGTAAAGCCACAGGAGAGGTCAACCAGAGACCAGCAGTACTTAGTGAAAACAGGGAGAACCAGCAAATCGAGCCCCAGCAGGCAGGCAAAGCAGACCTGCTGCATGGTCAGACACCATGGGACACTCAGGAGTCTTGGCCAGATCTCCTTTCTCCTCCACCACCACTCTTCACACATTCCTGTCCCACCACCTAGCTGTGCTGTGGGCAGGTTGCTGGGAGCTGAGAATACAGCTGCTTCAGCAGCACCCACTCATGCCATTCCTGAGCAAGATGGGACAGGCAGGCACCGGGCAGCAGAGCTGGCTGAAGGGGCAAAGCCAAGTTCAGTCATGTGCCACTTGAAGTTATGCAGAGGCTCCTGAGATTTAGGGTGCACAGGCAGTAGCAGTTAGCTCCTGGCCAAGGGCAGGTCACCAGTGAAACCAAATGAGTAAGTTCTGATGCCTTGGGAGTGTGAGTGTTAATGACAAGGAAAAACCAAGTCAGAGAGCTGTTAGATCCCACCACGTTATTGACATGGATGTATCCTTTCTGCCTGCATGCTGCCAGTTGGCAGAGCTCCATCCACCAGGGATGGCCTTATAGTTATGCAGCAGGAGCTGGCCTAGCTAAATGCTCCTAAGGCAGTAGCTGACCAAGACAGGAATAGCAAACCTCTGTGTCTCAGATAGAGCCCCTGGTGAAATTCCCATTGATTTTGTGCTACCTGTTCCAAGCATGCAACATCTTATTAGAAAAACACACACACACCCCTAGAAAGGACACTTAAAATGGATAAATGCAAATTCAATATGCCAGTACCCTGCTGACATTTAAAATGCCATCTAATCTAACCCAAATATTCATACTTAGGACTTTAAAAGTACATGTGTACAGATGGTGACAACTGCAATGGAGGGGACAGTGGGTGACACTGGAGGTCAAAAATGTGTCCAGAGCAGTTCCAACTCAGGTCAATTACTGGTGAATAATAGACTTTGCTTGCCTTATCTCTTTCTAAGACTGCTTGCCTCCTGAAATCAAACCATTGAAAGATGCATTTCTGAAATCCACAAAAGTGTTTATACCCTTGAGAATGAAACTTGAAATTAGACTTCAGATACAGGCTAACCCAGCTGGCTGCTGACTCTGCTGGAGAGTAGGCTGCTTGGCTCCATTTCCTTGACCAAGTGGAAGTCCAGAAGGCCTTCTGCTTGGCTTCTATTCATACTTTGCTCTTTCTAGCTTAGACTGGCAGTGCAGGATGAATAGCATCCAGCTGTGATTCATGACCAAGGCTTTCTGCCTGAAGACAAGTGCTTGGTGCTGAATCCTGGGCAGCTTGTTGATGCCACTCTATAGTCCAAATGAAACAAGCCCCTGTATCAGCTGGTAGTGTTAGTAGTTTCCAAACAGAGAACTTATCGAAGATTAATGGTAAGGCGTGCTGTGGTCAGAGAATGGTAAGTTTGGAAGGGACCTCAAAGATCACCTAGTTCCAACCCCCTGCCATAGGCAGGGACACCTCCCACTAGAACAGGTCACCCAAGACCTCGTCCAACCTGGCTTTGAACACTTCCAGGGAGGGAGCAGCCACAACCTCCCTGGGCAACCTCTGCTGGTGTCTCACCACCCTCGCTGTATTGAGCTGGTCAGAGAAAGCCTTTCTATCATTTGTTTGTTCAGCACTTACTGTAGTACATCATCCAAAGTTTTAATGTTGCACTAAGAGGTTGATCCTTCTGCTACTGAAGTCAGTGGAAGTTTTGTCATCATCTTGAAGGAAGTTGTGCTGGTTTGAGTCTAATTAGAATATTTTAATAGAGAAAAATTACACTATAGGCTGTGAAAAGAAAACATGGTGATGTCTACTTCACTCATACGCTTGCTAAGATTTGTTTTGGGAAAAGAATATAAGCATAGATAAGGCATTCTCTTTCTGTCTCTCTCTGGGGACACAGCACAGCAGCTGGGGTGGTTTAGCAGCTTCTGGCTCTGGCTCCTCTGCTGATTAATCTTTACTAACCACTTTTCTTCTAACCCACCTGGCTGATCCTCCAAGCTCACCTTGCACATAAGGCAAACCTTGGGGTGCAAGGGTGGGGAGAAGGTGGAAGGGTGGTTGGGAGCCCCTCCTGGGGTCTCTGATTTCTGGGAGGGGAGTTGTGTTTCTGCATTACCTTTAACATATNGGGGGGGGTTTTTTAAAGGGGGGGGGGGGGGGGGGAGGTAGGGAACTCCCAAACCATCACATAAGCCTGAGTCAGGATGAGATTTATCTTCAAATCAAGGGTCAGATAATATCATAAGAAATGAAGAACATGAATGGGAAAGAAGAAACTTGGTGTCTTTGTTGGACATTTCCAGGACTGGCTTGCTTCATGTTTCTGAAATTGGATACTTATTATTTTGTGTAAACCATCAGTAATTTCCCATTTGGGTGTATAAAATGTATTCTACATCCTACTAAAAATAAAAAAAAAAAAATAAAGTTTTAAAATTGACCAGAGGTCTTCTTCCCTTCACAAGAAATCTACTTTTATTGAAAGTCAAGTGGTGGGAAAAGCAATCTTCCAGTGTCCATTATAACTTGAGTCGGTAGCTTCATCAAGGATGACTTGAGAGTTTAAGATTTGTGACATCACAAAAACTAAACATATCTTTTTCTCTGAGAATTGTTCTGGAGAGCATAATTACACAAATACAGTCTAAGCTTATTATCTCTCTCTTGTGCTGTCTCCCCTCCTCCTCTTCCTTTTTACACTACTACATTTCCTACATGTGTTCAGTGAAGCTGAAAATGATATTTCGATAATGGGCACACAATGAACGTTTAAGAGGGCTGGTTGACAATGTGAGACTTTGTTAAGGAAAAAAAGATACAATGAATAGCTATAATGGGAGTCATTAATGAAGGGACTGCTTTTTCTCTTTTTTTTCTTTTTTTTTTTTTTTTTTCCTGAGGAAGGCTACATCTTAATGCTTCTCAGGTTTCCTTCTCTATTTATACAACACCGTGGAGGTCAAACCTAAAGTTAGGTCTTTCCTGATGATGTGTAATGAAACTTAGTTAAGAATTCGAGTATTTTTCTAGCCTACATGTATTCTGCCTTTAAAATTATCCACTTTCCTTTTTGTGGGTGTTCACCTCCATTCTATCTGTGTAAATAATTTCCAAATGAAAACTGAAATGAAGCTATCACAAATAACTGCACATCTTTGGCTGATACCATCTATATTTCAGTATTATTTAGGAGTCATAGAATGGTAAGATTGGAAGGGACCTCAACGATCATCTAGTTCCAACCCCCTGCCATAGGCAGGGACACCTCCCACTAGTACAGGTCACTCAAGACCTCCTCCAACCTGGCCTTGAACACCTCCAGGGAGGGAGCAGCTACAACCTACCTGGGCAACCTGTGTCAGTGTCTCACCACCCTCACTGGAAAGAACTTCCTCCTGACATCTACTCTAAATCTCTCCTCTGCCAGTTTAAAACCATTACTCTTTGTCCTTTTATTACAAGACCTTGTAATTAGTCCTTCCCCAGCCTTCCTGTAGCCCCCTTCAGATACTGGAAGACTACTACAAGATCTCCTGGAAGCCTTCTCTTACCCAGGCTGCAGAGCCCCAACTCTCTCAGCCTGTCCTCATAGCAGAACTGCTGCAGCCCTCTGAGCATCTTTGTAGCCCTCCTCTGTACTCACTCCAACAGTTCCTCCTTGTGCTGTGGGCTTCAGAACTGTACACAGTACTCCAGGTGGGTAGTAAAGAGAGCAGAGTAAAGGGGAAGAATCTCCTCCCTCACCCTGCTGGCCACACTGCTCTTGCTGCAGCCCAGCACACAGTTGCTGTCTGGGCTGTACATGCACACTGCCAGTTATGTTGAACCTTGTTCTGGGACAGCACTGTGCAGGGAACTGTGTAAACTCACCAATGCAGACCATTCTCATCTGTAGAAGTCTGCAATCTATGTTTTATGAAACTTTTCTTTTTTTAATTTTAACATACCACTAAGGCTGCTTATCCTCATGACGTCAAGAGAGTAGTTTGTGTTAAAAACTCAACTGAAAATTTAGAGCTTCATTTAAGAGAAAATTCTAGGAGGTTTTATTGCAATGGTTGCTGAGAGGTGGCTGCTCCTAGCAGTGATGCTGCTTTTTATGTTGTTATTCCAGGTTTTTCCAAGGGCAACAGGAGCAGCAGACCCAACATTTCTTTGGCCGCTATTCCCATCTCAACTCTTCCTGTGACAGGGCCATTCCCACATCAGCTTGCCCTGCGGACCTTCACTATTTGGATGGCACAGTCCAGCCACAGCCACATTTCTGAGGAGCCTAGGGAGGTTAGTACCTCAGTCTGCTTTACTCTTCCCTCTGGTGTTTAGTAATTGTATGAAACTGTTGGCCAAGCAACCACACAGCAGATACAACATGTGTTTTGGTGTCTGTTGCAGGGCCATACCATGAAGTGAGTATTTATTTTCCTGCTGAGTGCAGGATCGTGAGCCCAATGAGCAGGTGCAGGTCAGGGAGAGGAAGAGAGGGAAAGTTTTCTCCTTCAGCAGCAGCAAAATGGCAACATTTTGCCTCATTGCTGAATTGCTTTCCACTAGCATAACATGCAGAGGAACCCACGCTTCAACACCTCCATTTCCTCAATGGCAGAGAAATCCTGAGATGAGCTATTCAGTGTCCACATCCTTCCTGTTGTGTGCATCCTGCCCACAGCAAATGAGGCTTCTTAATGAACTAAGCCTTTTCTTCTTTTTTTTCCCCTTGTCCCTTCTTTCACACCACACTACATGTTATAACTCACCTCTTCTGCCTGCCTAGAGAGGAAGAGAGGGAGACACACACCTTGCTCCACACCTGTTGAGCTCAGAAATGTCATTCCTGAGGGCCAGTACCCTGTGCTATTCGGATTTAGCATCCAGATTACCAGGGTGGGACATCACAGATGGATCTGATGTGCTCTTGAGGTCAGGGTCATTGAAGTTGACATTATTTCTCTATCTCCATTACAGAGAATGAACCAAATTTCAGAGTCAGTTTTCCCTGAGTAAGGCAAGAAGACCGAGAGGAGATTTTATCAATGGATACAAATATCTGAGGGGTGAGTGTCAAGTGGCTGAGGCCAATCTCTTTTTGATGGTCCACAGCAATAACACAAAGAGAAACAACTACAAACTGGAAGGTTTCACCTCAACACGAGGAGGAACTTCTTTACAGGGAGGGTGACAGAGCCCTGGAACAGGCTGCCCAGAAAGGTTGTGGAGTCTCCTTCTCTGGACACTTTCCAAACCCACCTGGATGCATTCCTGTATGATCCTGCCTTGGCAGTGAGGTTGAACTGAATGATCTCTGGAGGTCCCTTCCAACCTCTAAGGTTCTGTGATTCAGGACATCCAGGTCATCAGGCCTGGATTTAGTCCTGCCCTTTTCACAGCTTTACAAGTGAGCAGAAAGAAGCAGCTAAACAGAGAAGAGCTCAGCCTAATTAATGAGGCCCAGCCAGCCCCTATGGGTAATGTCAGAGCAATCATCAAGCCTATTGTTGTATAACCGGGGGGCCACCAGGCCCCCCAGCCTTTAGATCCCACTCCCACACACCCAGTGTGCACCATGGGGACTCACCTTTGACAACAGGAGGAGGATGAGCTTCTGCCATCCCTGGGGCAGATTATAAAGGGGAGTGGGCAGGAAGGGCAAAGTGGTCACAGCTGGGGTGGGAGGAGACTCCAACAGAATCCAGGTGCTCTGGGGGGAAAGGAGCAGATATGGTGTTCCAGTGTGATCTGCTGTAGGTGATCCTGCTCTGGCAATGGGATTGGTCTTGGTCTTGGTCTTGGTCTTGGTCTTGGTCTTGGTCTCTGGAGGTGCTTTCCAACATCTAAGATTCTGTGATTCTGTGAATGCTCAGATCCACTGGCTCCAGAGCAGAAAGGTTGTTGCTGTAGCAAGATTCCATCTTCTAGCAATTTTTTCCCCATATTTCTCCATTTCTCCATATGTTATTTAACATCATTCATATCGTGATAAAAACTGCCCTTGTTGATGCAGCAGCAGTAAGGTCAACATATACCCTACAGGGAAGGGAAAAGGATTTTTGTCTTTTTGTCCTTTTTTTTTTTTTTTTTTTTTTTTTTTTTTTTTTTTTTTTTTTTTTTTTTTTTTTTTTTTTTTTTTTTAATTCTGGAGTTGACATAAGGTCATGGCTATTTAAGAGCAGAGCAGCCAAGACCTTTTGATAAATCCATGCCTTGCATCTAATTAAACAGCTTCCAAAGACAAGAACAGCTACGAGAACCAATAACCACATGGGCAGGGAAGGAATGGCGAAACAAAAATGTTGCTGATCTTCAATAAGAGGGTTTGGGGTTTTTATTTGTAATGTAATGCTATATTGCCACATATGGTTATACATGCAACATTGGGGAGCTAGCTCTGAAAGCAGTTCTTTTAGTAGCTTTTAATAACACCAGATGTCTATGTGGCGAGAGAGAGGAAAGGACTGCAATCGAACTGGGAATTGGACCCTGTGGACTAGTTGAGCCCCAAAGCCATAGCAAAATCTCTTCCCTTCATGCAGCACCACCTGTATTATTAACTGGCTTCTAGGAATGGAAGATGCCCTGGGTTTTCAGATATCATAATTCCCTAGCCATCTGCTTGATGCGAGGCTAACATTGTGATACTGCTGCTTATGCCACATTGAGTGTTAAGCCATTACACAAATAATGTAACAAAACCACTCTGTTTTCTGTTGGTGGTGGTCTTTTTTTTCTCTGAAATAGCCAAACATAAGTGTTTTGTTGTTCCATCTCAGCAAAAGACACCAGATGGGCTTGAGAGCCAGAGTGCAGACTTATTCTCATGATCTCACCAGACTGGGGGCAGAAACCATGTTAATGTGATTGTCCACCTGTAGGGATATTGTCATATGAGTCAGTGATGGGATACAGGAGATTGCTGTATTTCAGAGCAGGAGAAACTCACCCTTACGTCTTCGTAATACTGCAATATTATGAACTCACAGTGTAATTATGTATTCGTAGTATAATTTGACTCCAAAGTGAAATTATCCTGTGAATAACCCAGGCTTCCTACATGCTCTGGAAGTTGATGCTAATGATAGTCAGAAACAGCACAACCTGTGAAGCATGATCACAAAATAGCTGTCACAGCCACATTACTCTCCTCATTCATTACGTCTCTTCAGGAAGGCTGCTAACATCCAGACATGCCTGTGCAGGGACTTCTGCTCTACTCAGGAGCCCATCTTTCCCTGACCAAGCTGGGATGTGGCCTCTTACAGAGAAATAACTTACCAGGAGTTCTTTATTTTGTTATTTTTATAATTTGGGATATCAACCTCAATGTTACTGAGGTTGATATCCCAAAGCAAGTGAGAGCAGACTGCTGGTCAGGGATATCTGCCACAGAAGGACCCTGTTTCCACAGAAAACTGAATAGTCTTGCAGATTTGACATCTTTCAAAGTGGGGATTTTAATGACATTTTTGTTAGTTATACCTCCTGGGTTGAAAAAATAGACTTGAAGACCTCTTCCAAAGATATTCTGTGGTGAGACACCAGAACAGGTTGCCCAGAGAAGTTTTATGCCCACTCTGTGGAAGACTTCAAAGCTGGGTTGAACAAGGTTTTGAGCAACCTGGTCTAGTGGAAGATGTCCCTGCCCATGACAGGAGGGTTGTAACTAGATGAACTTTAAGATCCCTTTCAACCCAACACGTTGTTGAAGGGAATTAGAGACCAAACTCTTTAGATATATTCTAAAATCTTGGTCCCCATATCTAATATCATGTAGCAAACCCAAACATCTGCTAGTTCATTCACTGCTTTGCCATTTACATGACAGAAACTAAACCCTAATACAACCCTAACAGGGTGTTCTAGCCATGTAAAAGCAATGATAATTAAATCTTTTTAACTGCACCCTAGAAGCCAAGACAAAGTGTGATTCCTGCCATACCATCAAGGCAGCTGAGCTGGGACCCTAGTGATTAGAAAATCAGTTTGGTACAGAGCATCTGGTGACAGCGAATCTCCCTCCATCCACACTCACAACTGAAGCACCTTGACAAGAGGTATGGAGTCAAACATAAATCCCCAAGCACCTACTCCATTCACCAGTGGCATCTGACTGGTGGTGAGTGTTTGAAAGCAGGAAAAAGAATCTTCCAGACTGGGAGTGCTGCAGAGCAGCTCAGCTTTGTCAGAGTTATTCTCTGTCCAGAAAAATGCTAGTACTGACCAGCAAGTTGATTTTAGTGCCAGACAACTGTGAGAGCAGTTGAATCCCCTTTATGATTTCCATTGCTTTCCACTGGTGGTTGCATTACTGACAACCTGGTGCCCATGAGAGGGGAAAACATGGGTGGACTCAGCTGTGGTCAGAATGGTGGGACAGGCTGTGACTGCATTGTGTGGTACACCACAGCAAAGGGACCCTGCCCACCAGGTAAACACAATCTGCATAAGGAGGAAAGGTTTCTTTGCTCCTCGTGCTGTTTTCTCCCATTCTTTGGAGGAGGATGTGGTCTAGAAACCTCTGGTACACTCCATATATGAAAGGGTGTGCACCAGTGCCACTGTGTGAGTCACAGGAGAAAAGGCTGTCAACAGTGGTGCACAACAGACACTGCACTGTTTAGCTGTGGTCCATCAAAGGGTGAAAGGTGAACAAGTACCAAAACCCCTTATCTATATCCATTGAGATAGTTTGTATGTGGCCATCACACATGTGTTTATCACACATCCTCTCCCTCTGGCACAGCCAGCATCCATGGTCACCTGCCTAACCTATCAGCAGGCTTTGTTTCTCCAGGAATATTTTGAGGTCCAAAGAATAAAGAATCATTGACAAACACTAAAGTGGAAACTGCTTTCTCAAAGATTTATGCATCAAAAGTGCACCTATTCCAATGCAGACATATTTTGCAGATCTGTGGGAAATCAGGACTCACACTGTCAGGGACTTTTCTGGTGAAGGACAAATCACACCATCAGAGCTGCTCTAGGACATGGATGGAAACTGTCTAGTACACATGTAAATTGCATACACAAAGCTTTCATACAGTGGTAGCCAGGACTGGGTTAGAACTGAAATGTGGAGAAATGCTGCTGGATACATGCTGCACCCTTCCCTTCTTCATAAGATGATTCCCACTCCCAGGGCCACATGGCTCCTGTTTCTTCCTGAACTTAACCTAGGAGGAGAATAAATGAATGCAGAGCGTGGAGGCACAACAGGAGGCATCCTCGGCACCCTCATATCTCCATCATAAGATTTTTTTGAGCCAAGGACTTTTTGATCTAGCTGACACCCATCCACCAGATTTTCATTCTTATTCTTGTGCACTGCTTTCCTGTTGATGTCTGAAAGCCAGATACCTTTGGGAGCCACTATTTTGAGGAGAGGAATAAAAGAAGGATCACCAACACACTGACATTTTTTTAGATTGTGCACTTTTTATCCCCCTGCACATAGACAACAGGCTATAAAATACAACAGAGCAGTCCACAGATATAATAAATAGAATATGGATTCAATCCAGCATTTTAAAGAAAGATAGTTGCACTTACTGCAATGGAGAACAGTGATGCCAGGATGAGATACAAGTAGCTGTAATATTTTTTGTGGCTTTAAGACTTTAGGAGAGTATAATCATATATCAGGCATTGGAAAACTGGGTATTTTTACCCACCAAAAAACTACTCTGCAGCAGCAAGTAGACCTGAAGGCAGATCACACAGTTGGGGTTTTGTTTATAAAGTGGCTGTCAAATTTGAGTCTACATCCTCTTACACATACCATCTGCAGCCACATCTTCTCCAGTCTGTCTCTGTGCTCAGTGTTTGTGGAAGCAACTGCACAGCAATATTGTGACTTATCCCTGTTGTGTGGGGAGGCTACACCTGTCATTTTATCTTGTTCACTTTGATCCTGCCTGCTTATCACTGGCTTGGGACTAAGGCTTGGCCTCAGCAGTGTATTCCTTAGAGCTGATGCTCAGATTGGCACCTAAGGCAGGAGGCAAAGCTTTGCTTCTCCACTGCTTTGCAGCTGGTGTAGTAATTTCCAGCAGTGTAGAGCAGACATGAATTGCCACTCAGGCAGAGCAGTGAATGGTTATACAAGGTGCACTGGCAATGGAGAACCAGACACTGGGAGTATTGATTTAGCAGACCATGAGTGAATTTTCATTGTTGCTTTTAGAAATGTTCACAAAGTTTGCTGCCAAGGGAAAAGATAAACAAATTTATCATCCAACAGTAGAAGGGGAAAGAAAAAGAATCACGTCTCCAGAAATTCAGTTCTACAAGCTTTTGTAATACTAAACATAAAGGGATAAAGGAAGCAATATTCATTTTATTCCTTGCTATGGTAGTGGACATATATTAGCTACTGGAAGCCTCAAAGCACTACTTAAGGGATTACAAATTCTGTACATGCAGCTCAGCAGTCACTAAACTGTTGCCACCTCTAGCCTGCAGGAAGGCAGTCATTAACATGGCCTTGAATACTGACTGGGATTTTCTGGCAAAGGTTTTAAATTGAAAAATGCCAGTTGGTGGAAATCACAGTAGATGATCTGAATGTCTTTATCTGGGGGCGGGAGAGGGAAGTGAGTTAAAGAGGGACATTTCTGCTTTCAAATTTACTGTCATTTATATAATAAAAAAAAAAGAAATTGAAAGATAAAATTTTGAATGTAGGCACTGAAATATTAAAAAAAAAAAAGCAGAAACATTACTTGGCTTATATTATCAGAATCTTCATAAGTTCAAGGTTTCTACTTTTCACCCACTATTAGTATGGGAAAACTTGCTTGTGGACTGGAAAAACTGTTTCCTGCCCATCTCTCTTGGCAAACCACTACGTTTCTGTTTTGCTGCTGGAACTTCAAAAAGCAACAGGCAATGGCTGGATCTGAGCTGATCCTCCAGTGAACGAGAAATCTTTCCAGCATATACATTTGTTCAGTAGCATATTCCTGGCCATGGGAATGTTTTGAAAGGTGAGGTTTCTATAATAAACCCTGTGGGTTCTTCACCGTGGGAAGGTAAGCAAGTGATAAACACGGCCTCTTAGTTCCTTTCCACATTTCTGTTTGCCCTTCTGTGGGAAGAAAACATTTGTCTGATTTTCAACTGAAAATTGGAAATGTCCATAACCATTGCTGTGGGGAGGTGCAACACATTGGTTTTCAATGTTCATTACCTTCTTTGATGGGTACCTTTACCTTCTTCTCCTATGAGGAAGGAAAATTCCTACTAAGACAATTAAAATCCAAAGCCATACTGAAACATATTTTCTGGCAAAGTTTAGAGATCCTGTGGAAAAGAATGTTCAGAGGGGGTGGCCTCAAAACAAAACAGTCTCTCTGCTCTCTGCAGGAGAAAGTTGAACTCTGAGGTCTGGCTTGTACTAAGAGGACATCAACAATATTATTTCTATCCCCAAATCCAGACACTTCTGTTCATAGCTCTGAAAAGATTGAATGAGGCTCACCTTTGCACTGACCTACTCATCCTGTCATTGTAAAGATGGCCTTGCTAGTACAGTATCAATGTGCTTCACAGCTCCCATTAGAAAAGGTGAGCAAAATCTTGGCACCTGCCTTGAGTTACTGATTACAGTAAGCAAAGGCAACTGCCACAATCATCTTGGGAAAGGAAAAACTACCTAAACGTGACCAAAAAAACATAATAATGCAATTCTTTTTTGGGAAAGGAAGAAACTGTCCTGGGGGAAGAGTAGAAAAGGAAAGTTAAACTAAATGGAAAGTTAGAACTCTCTAGTCACTTTAAAAAGAATCAAGAGACAAAATTTGCTCTTCTGATCTGGGAAGGTTTCCTCATCTGCAGGAGACATTTGACCCAATGTTAAATACCTCCAGAACCCAGTATGTAGATTTCTAGAGTTCTAGGCTAGGCTTGATCCTCAGGTTTTAAGTACTTCACACAAGACATAGTCCCAGTCTATTTCTAGACCAGGACTGGACACCCATATTTGTTCTGACAAAGACCTTCTAAGGTAGTCCATGTTTGACCAAAAGCACTCAGAAGAGGTGGATCTGCACAGCCCGAAGAAACCCAGGCAAGGAAGGACTTTCTTATTCAAGCACGGTGTAAGAGCAGCACACCAGTTGTACGGGCTCAGGAATCGGGACCATACAACCAGTTGTCTCCTCTGCCTGCTGACTGTATAAGCGGAGACCTGTACTAGGAGATGAAAGAGGGCAGAGCATTATCAGGTGATTCCATTTCTCATTACCCAGGACCAGTTCATCCATGTGTCTTTGTTCCCCCTCTGCCTCCACAAGTGCAGAAAGGATCAATCCCAGAAGTATTTAGAATTAGGGGACTCATTTTTTCCTCCCTCTTGCCATCTCGGGCTTTCAGATTGTGAGGGGAAAAGAAGGGGGGAAGCAGGGTGTCAACAACAATAAGCAGGAGGGGAAAAGATGCCTGGCATTAGGAGAGTTCAGGCTGGGACAGTTTGATCTCTCCCAGAGCACTCTCGGTGCTTGAAGATCACTGCTTTTGACACGTTTCTCCGGCTGCTGAATGAGAGGATTTACTTGGGTGAAATTTAGGCCCGAGGGGGACATGAAAATCATATTCATAATTTGAAGTGACATGTGATTCAGGATTAAAAAGCTGCCTGGCAGAGAAAAGAGCTGAGGTTATCCTTTTGAGCTGTGCTAATGCAGAAAACTGTGTTTTTAATCCTGTTTTAAAAAGGCCTAGAAGGTTTCCAGCTGGGGCAGTTAGAATATAAAGGAGCGGTAAAGATGAGGAATCCCTTTTTTCTAAAGGAGGGGGGTTGGAAAAGCCCAAAACAACAACAAAAGATCAAGTTCTGCTTTTGTTTTTCTCTGATAGCAAGTGGTTGAAAGGCAGTACAGGAGAATTTTTAAACGACTCTTCCTTTGTCTGACTCCTTAAAGCACCCCATGAAGCAGGAGCGGTCAGTGGGACAACACAGGAGTGACAGCTAAAGGAGAAATCAGTGCTGGGGCGAGGGCTCCTGGGAGCTGGGATTGCAGATTTCCTCAATTTGTGCATTTCTTGGAGGCAGTAGAGGTCCAGGAATAGTTTCTCCCTTTTCATCACTGCCCAAGAGCTCCTTGTTCCTCGTATCCGAGCGCAAAGCAGAAAGGTGCTCCCCATCCCATGGGCTTTAGCACTGTGGAATTAATCCCTGCTCCTTTTCATGGCGCTTCTCCCCTGAGGCTCTTAATGGCAGCAAGACGCTGTGCCGACATCGCTGCTTATTGTGCTTATTATACCACTATAATTCTTATTCAGCTGATCTTCCTCTAGATCTTTATTTTTACGTTTGCCTGCCAGTTTAACTCTCCCTCCTTATTTTATAATATTACCTGACTTTTACCATTAGACTTATTTTAAGTACTGCGGGGTAAGATCTCACTTTGCAGTGTAGCTGCTTAAAGCACAGTACACGATGTATTCTGTAAGATATATATTAGATATAATATATTATGATGATAAAGTCAGTTTTCCAAAGAGTATTTGAAAACATGACCTGCTCGAAGTTGGCAAACTGTTTCTCTAAGTAACCTGCAGAACAAACAGCAAATTGCACAACCACCAATTCATGTGTTAAAAGTGAGTTTCCCCATCTTTGTCTCAACAATTTCTCAAATACCTAGAGATTATTTCTTCTGTAATTTTGCAAGATTTCATTTCAGAAAGGAAACTTATTTGAAACATTCTGTTTTGATGCATTTGATTTGGGTGAGATTTTGTTTGCCTTGCTAGCAGTTGAAGTCCATTTCATAACTTCAGTTTGAATGAAATGAGAAAGTAAAGTCACTGTGTTCTCAGAACTCCTACATTATTTCCCAATTTCTGAGAGTGGACTTTTCATTCTTTCCTCTCCTCCAAAAAGTATTTTTAATTGAAATATCATTTTCTTATAAAAATCAACACTGACAAGACCAAATCAAACTTCTGCCCAGCTCTGTTTAAAGACTGCCCCTGGAACAAATCACATAAGACCCAGGCTTCAACTTTCCTGTCCCTCAAGATACAATTACTTCCTACTGTTCTTTTCCCCCCTCTGGAAATCTCTTCAGCTAAGACAAAAAGAAATGATCCAAAGCTAGAGGAAGTCAATGAGATCTTTTCTGTGTATTGACTTCAGGTTTGGGGTAAGCTCTGGATCAATAGGGTGCTATTATTAATCTAATAGCCTATATATAGAATTTAAGTGTGCCATCATATGAGGTTTTTTAATCATCCTGTAGACTTCAGTAGAAGCTTATTGCATTAGTTCATTGCTAAAATGGAATAGTTACTGTTTTTATCTGTTGCTCATCCTGTTGAGGCAATTTGCTATGGCAAACAGGTAACATCTCTACAGCACCATCACTACAAGATGAACTCCCACTGTGTAGACTTGTTCAGATCATCATGATAAATATGAAAATGAAAGAGGAACAAAAAGATTAGGGACTGCAGTGACCTAGCCTGAGGATCTGGACTGTGAAAAGCTCTACTGAAAGCAATGCTATAAGAAAGAGCATGCTTTGCTGGATGCTTTTATCATCATCTCCCTGATTAGCAGTCAGGGCAGAGGAAAACTACACTAAATAACCTGTGTCCCCACTGTTCTTACTGGTAAGATGGACAAACCTGATACTGTATCATTAAAAGACCATAAACATGAAACTCAACGATGCTGGTTTTTACTGAAACATTTTTAAGGGCAGAAAAGCACTTCCAGTGTGACAGATCTGGCTGCATGCCAGCGGGTGACAATACTCCAGGGAGTTTTGTAACCACTGCTGGGCACAGTGGGAGTATGTAGTGCATGTTAGACATAATCAGGGAAGCAACCTCTCTCTTGGGTTCTTAATAGAGTTTCTTTCCTGCCTTAATGGCTTCATTGGTAATTTTTGTTAGTTTTCTTGCTTCAAGTGCTGGCATGTCACAAACTGAATATATTTGCTAATGTAAAGACATCATTTTGTGGTGCTGAACCCAAGTGACTGCTGAGGTTGTGCACTTTCGTTCCCTGCCCAAGAAAGACAGCATGAATTGCACAAAGCTGCATTGACTGAGGAGATCTTACTGTAGGTGTTCAGCCAGCAAGGTATAGCTGAAAGTGGTGTTTGAAGCACTGGAAAGGAAGAGTCGTCTTCTAGTCTGGATGTCTAGATGATTGCTTGCATGTATTATTACCACAACTGTGGTCACAATTACTGTAATTACATGGGCAGATGAAACATGCAGCTACACGTGCCCATTTCTGAAATTCTGGGTACAGGTAATTGCCAAAGACCACAGATAGACTCTGCTCAGGAAAGGAGATACAGTTTCACTGCCATGCTGGGCTGGAGGATGTGATCCCCTCCAGCCTCATGCCTCATGTTTTCCATTTCCTCTTTGTCTGTCTTGGAGGAAACCAGACTGAGTCCTGTCCTGAGTACCTCCTCTTGGACTTGCATACCTATCCCAAGCTTCTGAATTGCTTTTTGGAAATACAAAATGAAGATGAAGCTGGGATCTTTGGGTACCATTGCATGGACCTGCACAGGGGAGACACCATAAATAGTATCATCATATATTAATAACTACATTCTGAGAAACCTAAAATCAATTGAGATCATCTTTATTCATGGAAAAAAAAAAAAAGAAAAGAAAAAAGAAAAAAAAAAGAAAAGAAAAAGAGTCCTAGGCATATTTGCAGAACATTTTCTCTAGGTTACTGTGGCCAGTATAATTTAACAATTGTCATATTGCTGTGTGTGCAAAAGTTGGTTTTTTATCTGACAGACTTGAAAATGAGTTAGAAAAATTAATTCTAAAGTACAAGAAGTATCAAAAAATGTCCCACAAAAGAAAAAAAAATAATAGAAGCTTCATAACACTCAAATATCAGACTTCTTAAGAATAAAGTTTTGTGAGATATACTCACAATTCCCATGTTTTAAAAAAAAGTAATATTTTTATTTTATTGTTAACATTATTGGATTTTATATAAATTGCATTAAATAAGATTTTTAAATCTTTCCTATATTGTGCTGCCATTTCAGATCATGCAGTCATTGCAAAGGTGTCACACAACCATACAGCCACATTCACACTGTTACAGATTATTAAAAAAACAGTCTATTTGTCCATGGATTATTTTAAGTGTCCATGGTAATCAGAGTGTAATAAACTATAATAAAAGACCAATGAAAAATGATGGAACAAAACCCACTGTGCTTTTAGAAGTGAAGTGTTATGAGAAAGACAAGCCATTTTCTCTGGGTATGTAATTTTTATTCTGTCTCTTTAATTTCTATGAATAATTAAAATAGATTCAAGCAATCCTGTACTCCTATGGTTTTTCAGGCCAAGAAGAAAATGTGCTATAAGAAAAGGCTAATGAATGAAATGCTGCAAATCATAACAAGGAGTCTGATTTGGGAGAAATTGCTAGCCTGATTTTCAAACAAATGTTGAAGGCAATACCTGAATGTGAATTTGTTTTTCCTATCAAACTCTCAACTATATAAATATGTAGCTTAAAGCTACAATGAAGACTATGAAGGGTAAATGTCCTAGAAATTCAGATTTAAATCTTAATAACTGAACTCAGATTTCAGAGTCAATAATGGTTTCAAAGTGAATGTTTCAAACAAGATTAGATATTTACTGTGCACTTCATGAAATATCTTGCACAGACATTTGAAAATGTACCAATATGTGTTATGTGCATAGAGATATAATTTAATTAGACTAATGAATTGATTTCACGTGGCCACAAGCCATTGGCTATTGTAGTCTGATGGAGAATTCCAGGAAAGTATTTTTCCTCACATTGCTCTGTTCTCCATCCACCTGTGTCCATCTGGCCAGCAGCATAGGGAAATATTTTACATCCCTTCCTGAGCTCAAGGAATAGTCTACAGCCCTAAAGGCAGTTTTTGCAGAGGAATGCAATGTAAAAGAACTGTAAAGCAGTTCTTTTGTATGAGGTGTTGCTGGGACACTTGAGCCTGCCCAGCAGTCCCACCAGTGTTGCCTGAGGTTGGGCAGAGCGGGCTCTGTGTCTCTAGGATTTGGGTTCTACCAGCCTGGATGCCTCTATCTTACCTCATTTAAAGATCCTTCAAGTGTTGTCTGAAGTAGATCCTTCCTACCTCTTTCAGGACAGGATGAATCATGCTTTGAAAGTGTCCACCTCTCCTCTTTTGAGTTTGTACAGGTGAGTAAGTGTAACTAACTGAAAATGATCTGGAGACAGTGATGATGAATGAAATGAGTTCCAACTCATCAACAGTCCTGTCCCTGTTCACAGAATCATAGAATCAACCACATTGGATGAGACCTCCAAGCTCATCCAGTCCAACCTATCACCCAGCCCTATCCCATCAACTAGACCATGGCACTAAGTGCCCCATCCAGGCTTTTGTTGAACACCTCCAGGGACAACGACTCCACCACCTCCCTGGGCAGCCCATTCCAATGCCAGTCACTCTCTCTGTCAAGAACTTCCTCTAATATCCAGTCTAGACCTCCCCTGGCACAGCTTGAGACTGTGTTCTCTCTGTTGCTGGTTGCTTGGGAGAAGAGACTGACCCCCAGTGGGCTACAACCTCCCTTCAGGTAGTTGTAGACAGCAATGAGGTCACTACTGAACCTCCTCTTCTCTTCAGTGTTCTTGCCATCCACTGAAGCAGCAGTCAGGCTCCCCAGCAGAGGCAAGGGCAAGAGGCCATACCCACTCCCAGCTCTCTCCAAAGGAAAATCATCACATAAAGACCAGAGGAAGTCACTTTATTTGATGTTAGAACCTGGCCTGGTGTTCTGGCACACAACTCGTCCATCCAGCCTGAGCTGTGAGTCACAAGCTAAGCCCTGAAGTTACTAATACATCTCCACGTACAATCAAGTTGCATATTTTGCAACCTATTATCCCTTCTGGGTTTGGCAAAGCAAAGTGTCTCCGTTGCAGGCAGAGCAGGAATTATGATGAGCTTTTCCCAGCTGGACTTCATGTAATCGTCGCAGGGATAAAGAGTTCCTCGAGACTCCAGATCCTTCCCTGTCAGGCTCTAAGCCTCTCTCTGGCTCTCTTGAGCTTGTCAGGGCAGTTATTTACAAAATTCAGCTAAAAATCTGTCCTGCCAGACTAAGCCAGGCTGTTTCTGCTTGTTTCTTAATCTCCAGGCTGCCTCCCTCCACATGTTAAGGGACACTCAGTTTGTTTAAGGCCTGAGGCAGGCATAATTACAAAATTTAGGCAGAATCCTGAACTGACCCCAAAGGTCTTCCTACTCAGACAGAAATCATTTGTCATAATGAGCCTACTCGTAACCTCCTGACCCTTGGAGCTCAATTAATTTCATGCAGAAAAAGTGTTCACAGCCCCTGGTCCCTTTTAGAGAAGGGATTTGCATGGTGACATCTCCCACTCGTGCAAGCCCACGTAAGCAAAAATGGGCTTAGAAATTTCTCCACGGAGAACAATAAACAGTGATAGGGACTTGTTTTAAAAGCAGGATGGTAAAATGAAGTATTTCTGTGTAGACAAATGCGTGTTCGTTAGAAAAATAAATATAAAGGCATATAACTGTCTGTGGACAGGTTTCAATTTTGTGTTGCTTAAAGCTCTTCAAAATACAGCCATCATTGTTCAACAGAGGAGTGATCCACCAAAAGGGCCTGATTTGCTGCACAATTGCTGTGCCAGACAAGGAACTTCACTGGCCCAGGGGGTGGGAGCAATGCCAAGGGCATGGGAGAGAGACAATATGCATGATCTGCAGTAGAAAGCACTTGCTGGGGCAAAACACTGCAGCAAGATGCCCATACTGCTTCTACGGGCAGAGCTGGGAGTCTTCTGCATTGCACTGCATTTGCATTTTGGGGTTTGATCTTTACTGGCTAAACTGCCTGGATTTGAGCTGGTGCTTTTTCTCAGCTACTGAAATAACCCCTGAATTTTTCTCTTGTTTTTTGCCTAATTAACACATAAATTAGAGCAAGAATAGAGCTTTAGTCTGTTGTTTTTAATGTATGTTTTCTGGTCTTTGTCACTTCAAATACTTCAAAAGAATGTCTGTGTAGTTCAGCAAATGGAATTAAACTGTCTAGAATTAGCTGCCCTGTGCAAGCTGGCTGTGGGGTGACAGGGAACAGATGAAAAGGGGGTTCAGATAACTTGGATTAATGTGCACACAGTCAGATCTTGTAGCAGACTGTCTTTTTGGTTATACGAGTGGCTTGCATTAGACCCACTTGTGTTGGAATAGATTTTACTAGCAAGAATAATAAAAATCTGGCCTCTTCTACCTCTTGGCATGGTCCAGCCAGCTTATTTAATTAAGATGAAAAGCACAGTCAAGAAGATAATTCAAGAGACATCAGTCTTCTCAGACAATATGAGGCAGTGATTTTTTTTGTATCAAAGCATTGAACCTGCTTACGCATTTGCGGGAATGGATGTGGCTAGACTGGATAATCTAAGAGGCTCTTTCCAACAACCATAACTATTTGCACTCACATAGCATCTTTTGGCCACAGATCCCAATGTCTATAAATCTGTAGGTTCATAGGTGGGGAGCTTCAGCAGTGAACTTGAGAGCCACAAGATAAATTTTGTTTATTATACACTTTCCTCACACCATGCTTGTAATAGATTTTTCACCAGGAACTGTGCAACCTCTGTTGGGAACTCAGCTGCTTTCCTCTGAAGCAGCCAGAAAGATGTTTTAGGGAAATCCCCAGATGGCACAAAATTGGCATTCCCTGATTTTTGCCACACAGCCTCTTGGCACAGAAGATAGTAAGGGGGTGAAGCAACATACATAGAGATTAAGTATGGCAGTCTGTAGCTGCAACCACTTTCTTTTGGAAACTCAGTCAAATTTCTCTAAGTTACATGAGAATGGGCTTATGGATGACCATTCAGATGGCCCACACTCAAACACCCTGAGAGCAACAAAACGGCAGGGAAGTGCCTCTCCCTCCTTTTCTTCCCACCTTTCACAAAGAATAGGCTCACCATTTAGGATAGAGCTCCTTGGATTAGGCATGATATATTAAATAATGCAAGTCTACAACAGCTTCTACACAGATCACTCTCCCTAGCTTGATATATGCCTGCTGTTTAGATTGTTTAACTGATGGCACACTATTTCCCCTGGTTTGTGCACAGGGGCAATGTGTTTCTGACAGCATTCAGAAACAGGATTTTGCCCTTAACTGCTGTCTCAAGTGCTTTCACTCCAGAAAAATCATAGAAGATAGATAGAATGCATGTTGAGTGTGTTTAAGTGTGCACATATATGATACATGATTGCTGACCGTTTATGACATTAATCTTCACTCACAAAGACAGAAGAGATGACTCATAAGTTATCCCTCTGCTCAACCATGAATATAAATGTCAGGCTCCTAATGGAGATGTTGTCTAATGAAATATCCTGAATTATTGAAACTCCTGAGCCCTGTGCAAATCTCATTTCTTCTTCCCTTTTGGGTTAGGATTGGGTATTTTTGAGGTGATGCCTATCAGCATGGTGTGGAAATACCTATCAGCAGATGGAAAGACTCTCAATGTAGCATTAAACATCTGATCTTCATAGTGTGGTATGCCTCAGAGAGGATGCTGGCTGTCCACTCCCATGGCATCCACAATTAAATTTACATTGAGCCCGAATATTTTGGAGACCTCTTCCCTTATGAACCCAGTTTGAAGGTGAGGTTAAGGAAGTCTAAATCTATAAGAGGCAACAGCATGGTCTATAACTCACAGTAGTGTAATTAAATCAACTTAAAGCGTATCAAGTTACTTTGGTGCCAATTCAACACACAAAATGGTTTAAGCCTTGTTTAAATAGGTTTAGCTTAATTTAGTAAATGAGCATAGACAAGCCAAAAATTCTTTGTGATTTACCATTGCTTATGGTTTCATCAGCTTGTACGTCACACCGGCTTATATCATCTTCAAGACATATTTACCAATGTGCAATTTAAATCCTTAGTCTTCTTTTTCTAGCTTTGGTCTGTAAGAGGAGGGTACTGTTTACCTCTAGAGAGAAAAATCATTCAGAAACAGTGCTGTGTCTAAAGGCAGATGTACACCTTGGAAACCTTGGTGGAAGGTCCTAGGAAAGCTTCCATGGTTCTTCCTAGAAACTCCCACCTCAGGGTAGTAATTGTACCAACAGTAGTCTACGCTGATCACTAACCTGCTCATGTTTTACTCCCAATCCCAATATAGTCTACATTTCACTTTTCAGATCATCAGGATAAGAATGTCCTGCTAGCCTGACTCATTTGAACTTAAAGAAGTCCACTGAAAGAAGCCTTCCCACAACCATCTCTCCTGGCAGATCTATGATCTAAGGTAGTAGAAACCTCATCAGAAGTGGCAGGTGCTAGCATATGAAGTTTCCCCTCTCACTTTAGTGTCTCTCCCTTTATTTGTCTACTTGAAGAACACATAATTTAATTTTGCTGAACCCCATCATCTACAGGGCTGATCTCTCACTTTCAGTGAATAATTGATAACTTGCTGCAATCTGATCACTGTGCAGAATGATGTGTGTAAAATCTGTGACAGGTGATGTTGAAGTTTCAGCTTAGTCTTTACAAAGTGGAAATAACCAGAGTGATGATCACTCAGAGGGCTGTGTAGCTTACAGGGACAGGAATCCCTCTGGCCCAGCAGCACTTTAGGCAATAGTTGCACTGATAGCATCATGCTTATCCTCACACTTGCCCTATGATGTAGAGATGTGTTATTATCCCCACTTACAGCTGCAGCACAAAGGATCAGGGTAGAATAAATGACTTGCCAGCAGGCAGATGGGGAGTCTATGGCACAGAAGATTATAGGAGCCGGGTGACCTGTGTCTTGGTTTGGCTCTATGCCCAGAAAATCTCCTTTTCTTTCGGTAGCTACTGTGCCTCTCCTCTGAGAAATGGAAACCTCTATTGAAATCTCTAGCTCTTTAAGGCTACCAAAAAAAAAATAAATTCCTGGGTCTAAAAAATACAACAAAGCCCTTACTTACCCTGCACAGGCCTAGGCATTCTGCATGATTGTACTATATTTAAGAAATGACCCAGTGTGAGTAATGCCTGCATTGTGATGTGGTGCAGTTTCGGCCAGAACATTACCACTGGCCTCTATTTTCCCATTGACATGAGTCAACTCAGTGTTGTACATCCAGGACACTGATGGTCTTAGTGGGTGCAGATTCTGATTATCTGGAGAAACCCCTAGATGAGGCACACCACTTACACATGGCTCACTCACGTGGCACGATGGCTGCCCTGCTGCTCCCTGCAGCAGAGACGTTTAATGGCTGAGCTCTGCAATAGTGAGTGTGAGCACCATCACATCATCATCATCCACTGACACAGGGTCTGCACTGGGTTGTTAAATTCCTTAAGTATTTATTGAAGCCAGGAGTGCCTCAGGCTCCATCCCCCGCTCCACATACCTAGCTGAAAATTACTGCCAGCCTTTGCCACTGACCCTTACAGGAAGCATTGAACCGATCCCCCCTGACAGCCACAGAGCAATGCCTCAGCCTTGCCGAATGACCCCTGGTGAGGTCGGTCTGACACTGTAGGCAAGGATTGATTGCAGGTAGCAGGTGAGACCCTTTCACTTGACTGCTTCTGGGACTTGGCCAAATGCTCTGTGCTTCAGGCAAGGCACACGGTGCATGGGGACAGGAGACCCAGCTACCTTTATTAGATCGGTCTGGCCACTGCTTATCTGTTTAGGCTGAGAATTTCCAGGTGTGTTGATGATTTTCCTTGGTCGTAGTTCTTGGCGGGGCAGCAGAAGCATTTCATGCTTCCCTGAGCAAAAGTGGAAACAAGCACAAGCTCTGCTTATCAATCCCCCTCCTCCCTGACTGCCTGTGCTTTGACTGCATTGATCTGCAGCGAAGATACTCCCCATTTACACCAGTGTCCACAAAGACAGAATTTGATTTGAGGTAATTGTTGTCCGATGCACTCGATCAGGCCCCTATCCAGTGCTTTATGGGAGCAATATTACAGCAGTAGTGATTTTGCTGTTGCAGTGGATTGCATCAATATACGCTGGAACTGATGTATTAGGATCAGGAAAGTGACATTTACTGCAGAAAAGGGAGTACATTATTTGGCCCCAAATTTAGCTGGGAGTTGAGAGACATAATTCTATCCTCAGCTGGAATCATTTATCCCTGTTCTGGGTCTTGCCAAGATAAATAAGGGTTTCTTCATGCTCACATGTTAATACTGTTGTGATGAGCAAAGGGTTCATTTATTTATTAATCATTGTTCAAATTAAGCTGTTAAAATCGTGGAGAAACCCAAATTCTGGAGATTTGAGTATGTGTGATGCAGTTCTTTATCTGCTCTCTGTAGGCTAATACTGGGGGGAGGTAGGGAGATGTATGTTTCTTCCTAATTTATATTAAAATTAGATGGAGCACAAAGAAAAGGGGAGAAAGAAAATGCCTGGTCTAAATCTGGTCGAGGTTCTGAATCCCAAATCAAAGGAGTGAGGCATCCTCAGTGATAAATGTTTTATGAAGAGCACACACAGCATGGTAATGCCCACAGAAATCTGACAGTTTTCTCTGCTTTCCCTCCCTCTGCTCTAGTTTCCCATCCGTGCCTCAGGTCATACAATTGAGCCTTGTTGCTCCTGTCCTTGCCTGTGGTCCCTGATTCATCACTTTTCAGACATCACTTTGCTGTGTCTGGAAGAAGCAAGCAGGAGAGACACATCTTCCTCTGAATTTCCTTGTCTCCATTTGTACTTCTGCTTCCAATTTACTTGCTGTTCTTTTTCACTTCTTTTGCCCTTTCCCATTGTGTCTCATTCCTTGCTACCGTTTCATTGTTTAGCGTCACTTGGGTAGAAAATGATCCCACAATCGGTTGGGGAATAATCCTTGTGCTGCTGAAGTGGTTAACCTTGATCATGGGTAACCTCTCTGTCTCTAAACCCATCCTTTTGCAAAGGTTTATCCCTGATCTTGGAAGTTTAAGATCTTAAGATGGGTTTAAGGTGCCTCAGAATGTTCTCAGGAGTCCAAATGCCTCTGAGACTGGGGCTTAGAGTGATCCCCGTGTGTTTGTTGTTGCTCTTGGTGAGACTTTCAAGAGGGAATAGTTCACTGCTTCCATGGACCTCTGATGTACTATTATTCAGCAATTTCCTCACTTTGTTTAGGCATGGGGGGCAAACCCTGGCTTTGTAGGTTTCGCACATGCTGTTTTAAGACCCAAAATGCTGAGATGATTTTGGGAAATCATTGTTTTCTTGCTCTCAGTGCACAGGATAACCAGGAATGAAGAATTTCACCTTTCCGGGGCAGATGGGTCCTGTGATTCACTGTTGTTCCTATCAGAAATGTGCTCCTGCTTTCCTGTTGGAGAGGGCCCAGTTGTAGCCATTATTTCTCATTTTAATTCAGCTTTATAGAAGCCTTTCATCACAACCAATTCAAAAAGATGAGAACTCTCTTCCAAGGTTTTTCCTTCAGCCCAGTGCAGAATGGCAGAGAAGAGAGAGGATTCCTCATTGTAGTTTTGCCCTGTTGTGGTTTTTGCTTGAATCCCTTTCCTTCATCAGGGTACAGATTGCACAGAGCACATAGCATAGAACTCCCTTGCAACAGACATACTTCTGCTACCAGGACAGGACAAGTAAACACACCTTTAGCAAGGCAGGGTCTTGTGTCACAGCCTGACCCCAGCTCCCTGCTCAAATGAGAAGTTAGTTTCACCCAGCCCATAGCTGTGTTCCTGTTGGTGCAGCAGTCAGGCAACTTTATACTTTTGCAAAGAAATAAAAACTGGAATTCAGTATATTTACTGTAAATGACAAATGAGAGTGTAAAGCTGAGTAAGAAAACTACCCAGGAAAAATAAAATATCCCCCCAGGAATCAGATCATATTTGAGACTGTAACTGGATCAGACAAGCTACAGCCAGTGAAACTACATAAATTCATCGTGCAAGCTGCAAGACCCAGACCTGTGGCTGCTCTGCCCAGCCTCCTCTGTACACTCTGAAATGTGCACTGTGGTGTCCTTGGATTTGGAGCTAGACAAATTTTAAAGCATGGGCAGCATGGATGTGCTTGACCTGAAGACTGTTGTGCTAGAAGTGGCATGTTATGATGAAAGTTTATTCTCAACACATGGGCAAGGTCCGAGGCAGCCTGTCCAAAAGATTTATTGATGGGTCAACATTTCCACAGCCAGCACTACAGAGTGGAGGATTCTCAGGCTATTGACTATTTCATATTCACTTGATGAACTAGATTTTCCATGAACTATACCAAAAGGATCAACCAGACTCAGTCTGTGTCAGGTTCTCATCTCTGCCTTGACATCCATTCTGGGGGACTTTTCATCTCAACTTCTCAGCTCTATTTTGTCAAGGAGAGGCACTGGGTTGGGTTTGGGGTTTGTTTGTTTTGGTTTGGGGGTTTTTTTGTTTGTTTTTTGTTTGGGGTGGGGTTTGGTTTGTTTTTTTGTTTGTTTGTTTTGTTTTTTTTGTTTGTTTGTTTGGTTTTTTTTTTTTTTGTTGATTGTTTTTTTTTTTTCCTTTCCTTTGACTTTCCTGCTTGGATTGGTCTAGACTTTCACAGTCTTTCATATGAGCATCAGTGAAGTGTTGTCACATGTTTTGTTTCAACCTCTACAGAAACACCCCACAAAATCCCAGTAATGACTATGGAGGGATTTTTGGCCATCATAGGCGTTTTCTATGTTTTGCTTTTGATCTTCATTATTCTTCATGGGCAATCAGTGCATACATACCCACGTTTAGTTTTCTTGCCATTAGCAAAAGTTATATCATTTGTATGAGCAGTGCTCTTCAGTGACCTGATCATGTAATTGCCTTATGAGTTTGTGGGACCATGTGCTAAAGAAACTGTCATGGTAGGTCTAGATAGGCCAAAATAAACCCATGAGCTTGGCTATGAAGATGGACAAATCTGAGAAGCAGAAAATAGAAGGAAGGTGTTTTCTCAGTGCTAAGACCCATGCCAACCCTGCCTGTTTATTTACAGGTCAGATGGTCTTAGTGTGTAAGCAAGAAGTCCTTGGAACCACAATGGAGAGCAAACCCCAGAAGAAGATTAGGGTTGACCACTGAAAGCACACACATGAGCCATCAGGCAATATTCATGGACATTTTCCTGGAAGAAGTGGTTTTCAAAGTCATAGTCTGTGAAAGAGGAAACTGAGCTTTAAGAAGGTGGAGAAGTGCAAGAAAGAAGATAGAACGAGTGAGATGTCACTTGTTCAGGAGACTGGAATGGAGACATGTTAACCTAGAAACTGCAGGTATAAGGACTGGACTTTCAATTGATACAAAATACCAAAAGGAAAGAAATTAAAAGAACCACAGGGAAGCTGAGCATAGATTTTTAAAAAACAGTGCAAAAATGTTTGAGGGTGTTTTGACCTAAGTGGAAGAGGATAAGTGAGAATCATAGAACCATAGAATTATCAGGGCTCCAAAGGACCTCAAGCATCATCTAGTTCCAACCCCTCCACCATGGGCAGGGACACCTCACACTAGATCAAGTGGCTCAGGGCCTCATCCAGCCCAGCCTTAAGGATCTCCAGAGATGGGTCTTCCATCACCTACCTGGGCAACCTGTTCTAGTGTCTTACCACCCTCATGGTGAAGAACTTCTTCCTAACATCCAGTCTGAATCTACCCACTTCTAGTTTTGCTAAAAAGTCCCTCCCCAGCTTTCCTGCAGGCCCCCTCCAGATACTGGAAGGCCACGATAAGGTCTCCTCAGAGCCTTCTCTTCTCCAAACTGAACAGCCTCAACTCTCTCAGTCTGTCTTCAGAGGAGAGGAGCATGAACCACCCTAATTCTTCTCCTTGCTTTTGAGCTTGTACAACAGGCTGACTACAGATGGGTTCCTACTTGTGAGTATTGGTTTTATCTGGAATTTATGAGCTTTTCGACTTACTGTCAGAGCACCATTTCCCCATGGTTGGTTTTTTTTTTTTTAACTTTTTTTTTTTTTTTTTTTTTTTTTACT
>VWZE01009690.1:783288-818135 GCA_013396675.1 Eubucco bourcierii
TTTTTTTTTAAAGGACTGCATTTTAATGGGAAAAAGAAAAGAGAAGGATCCTTGAAAACCTGTTACTCTCTCAAATGTCTTCCATATCTCTAGAAAGAATCATTTTCATTTTGCTATAACTGGAGATATTTTAATTTTGCAATAACTGAGCATATGATATCTCTGCTTCCCTAAGGGAACCACAATGATCTTATTTGCCCATTCTACAGGACTGCAAGCTTCCCACTCAAGTATTGTCAGGTTTCCTGTGACATATTTGGGAGACAGTTCTTAGTGTTCCTGAAAAAAATGTTTCCCACTTTGTTCAATGCAATATCAAAAGGAGTAAGAAGTCCAATTGTAGAGCTGGCTAATTGTAGATGTGGTAGATACTTCACCAAGGACAAAGAGGTAGTGGGAGTTGGGAAGTGTTTGCCAGGTGGATCCTGGGAAAATAACTTTTGATTAATTAAAAAAAAAAATTTAAAACATTTTTAAAAGTAAAAAATCCAAAAAGGCACATTGAAATATCTTGTATTCAAGTACTGAACATAGTCAACATGTGTCAAGTCCAAACAAATGCAGTCCCTTGTCAGACATCTGAAGTCATGCTGTTTCTGCTGGAGATTTCAATAACTTGAGTTGAAGACCATTGCCAAGACTTTCAAAACCAATTGCTTGGGAGAGAAAGTCCAGAGGCTTTTGCAAACTCTGCTTGGGTGTTTAACAATTTCTAGAAAATCAGGCCAAGAGTTTTTCAAATTGAGAAAACACATCTGACAATTCAGGACTGGAAAATGTGGTCAACGTAGGGCTGTAGGTGCTCAGAGAGTCAGTCCAAAGTTCTCTCAAGTCAAAGAAGTTTCCAGAATGACAAGTCTCTGGAAAATGTTAGCCTCAAACACTGTTTTAGCTTTCCTAGTTGTTAACTCAGGAAGAAAAATGTAGAATGACTAAACCTGCTTATTAGGTAGTGGTTGAGAAAGTGGAATAATATGTGTGAAATAAGCATCTCAGTAGAGATTAGGCACAGTTCATCTGTGACAAGGCAGTGACAAAGTTGTCCACTGCTGGCTTTCTGATCTAAGGCAGCTCTTGATACAAGAAGTAGTAGCTGCTCTGTGACACCCTGACTTTGCATCTCCTCACTGCAAGATATCTGGATTTCTTTTTAATCATTAAATCATAGAATCATAGAATGGTAAGGTTGGAAGTGACCTCAAGGATCATCTAGTTCCACCCTCCTGCCATAGTCAGGGACACCTCCCACTAGTACAGGTCACTCCAGGCCTCCTCCAACCTGGCCTTGAACACCTTCAGGGAGGGAGCAGCCACAACCTACCTGGGCAACCTGTGCCAGTGTCTCACCACCCTCACTGTAAAGAACTTCCTCCTAACATCCAGTTTAAATCTCCCTTCTGCCAGTTTAAACCCATTGTCCTGTCATTACAAGACCTTGTCAATAGTCCTTCCCCAGCCTTCATGTAGCCCACTTTAGATACTGGAAGAGTGCTCTAAGGTCTCCTCAAAGCCTTCTCTTCTCCAGGTTGAAAAACCCCAACTCTCTCAGCCTGTCCTCATAGCAGAGCTGCTGCAGCCCTCTGAGCATCTTTGTGGCCCTCCGCTGGACTTGCTCCAACAGTTCCATGTCCTTCCTGTGCCTGGGGCACCAGAACTGTGCACAGTATTCCAGATGGGGTCTGATGAGAGCAGAGTAAAGGGGCAGAATTCCTCACTTGCCCTACTGCCCACACTGCTCTTGCTGCAGCCCAGGACTCCGTTGCTGTCTAGGCTGCATGCCCACACGGCATTGATAATACCAAACTAATCTTTCAGCACTCAGAGAAATCAGAAAGCACCGAGAATTTCCAAACTGATTAGGTCTTCTTGTCCACACAATCCTGTCTGATCTCGAATTCTTCTTATTTTCATTGTCAGATTTAAGAATGGACTTCAGTTTAAGGCCATTTCTGGTAAAATCTAAGTGATAGGTCCCTTTGCTGCAAGATTGCATATCTAAGCTACATAAACCAAACTTCCCTGTACTTTGGTAAAGAGCCTGGAAATGAAATCTGTGCTTAGTGAGCAATTCATGTGCCACCACACAGAAATTTTCTCATAGTTTCCACAATCTTGCTTTTAGGTATTAGCAAAGTTTCTCATCCAGCACTGTCCTGCCTGTTTCCCCACTCCCTCACTGTCATGTCAAAGCAAGCAACACATCCCTGATTTCCAGGAAAACAAGAGGAAGAGCAGAGTTCAAAGACCAGTCTGCTCTGAGGACAATACACTGTGATTTGGAGTAGAAAATGTATGTCCCAGCACTTAGATCTTCCTGCTGATCATGATCAGTGGAAGAAAACACATTGAGACAGGAGATTTGATAACAGGATGATCCATCCTATCTCTGATTTCCTCCCCTTTGGTTTGAATTTAAAACAAACCAGAAAGTTGCTCTGTCTCTGAGCTTTTCAAACACAAGTGGGTGCTGTAATTAATTCCTGCATGGCTGCTGGGATATCTTTATACACCATTACAATTATTACACAATGTTCTGACACATAATGACTGATTCGTCACTGATGCCTGACTACATCACTGAGCACTTGGGTGGCATCAGCTGATTGCTGATCCGCTCAAACTCTTAATTACTTTTTCTTTTTTTTCTTTTTTTTTCTTCACACCAGGGCTTTGTTTATCCTCTCACATTTAGTGACAACGTAGAGGGTTTTTAATAGGTTGTTTCTTCTTTGTTCTCCTCTGTATAAGGGAAGTTTAGAATCATAGAATCGTAGAATGGTAAGGTTGGAAGGGACCTCAAGGATCATCTAGTTCCAACCCCCTGCCATAGGCAGGGACACCTCCCTCTAGTACAGGTTACTCAAGGCCTCATCCAATCTGGCCTTGAACACATCCAGGGAGGGAGCATCCACAACCTCCCTGGGCAACCTGTTCCAGTGCCTCACCACCCTTACTGTAAAGAACTTCCTCCTAACATCTAGTCTAAATCTCCCTTCTACCAGTTTAAATCCATTGCTTTGTCCTGTCATTGCAAGACCTTGTCAATAATCCCTCCCCAGCCTTCCTGTAGGCCCCCTTCAGATACTGGAAGGTTACTCTAAGGTCTCCTGGAAGCCTTCTCTTCTCCAGGCTGAAGAGCCCCAACTCTCTCAGCCTGTCCTCATAGGAGAGCTGCTCCAGCCCTCTGATGATCCTCGTGGCCTCCTCTGGATCCACTCCAACACTTCCATGTCCTTCCTGTGCTGAGGGTTCCAGAACTGCACACAGTACTCCAGGTGGGGTCTGACAAGAGCAGAGTAAAGGGGCAGAATCCCCTCCCTTGCCCTGCTGGCCACGCTGCTCTTGATGCAGCCCAGGACTCGGTTGGCTGTCTGGGCTGTATGCGCACACTGCAGGTTCATGTTGAGTTTTTCATCAACCCAGACTCCAAGGCCCTTTTCCTCAGGGCTGCTCTCCAGCAATTCACCACTCAGCCTATATTTGTGCTTTGGATTATAGGACAACAAATTTCCTAACAAATTATTTTCTCGTAAATTTTATATCCCCGAATCTTGGTGACTTCAAGGCCATATTTTACAACAGAAATGAATCTAAAGAGGGTTGGGAGATGACACAGAACAAGACTCCCAAAGGGTTGCTGTCATGACAGAGCATTAGCAAGAACTTTTTTTCTCTAGCTGTCTCCAGTCGAAGGTTTGACAGAGTGTTATTGTTGCTGGTCTCTGCAGATCTTTGACAGCCCTGATTTTCCTGCCCCTATGTTACATTCACAGAAAATCCCAATGTCATTTTTTTCCAGAAAGCATCACTTTAGACCTCTAAGATCTTCAAGTCCAACTATTAACGTATGTATCATGTACCCAAACACAATATTCATTATCAAGGTGTCGAAGAACCATATTTCTGTATGCTTAGTCGCAGCCCACAATGCTGTTGGATGGTAGATGAACCTCTGGGTAGCCTGAAAGAACTGCATTCCTGGAAAATGATGAAACCAAGGATTTATTTTTCATTCCCACTGCTCTCATTAGCAGACAGCAGCCACTTTTATCACTCCAAATATATTAGTCAGAAGGCTCTCACCACACTGGGGCTTCACAGTGCTGGATGCTGTACAAACACTCAGTATGTGCATTCCTTCCATGCAAAGAACAAGAAAATCATTACATCCTTGCCTCAAGCACCTCCCCTTTCCTAAGCCACCCTCTCCACTCCCTGTGTGCATCTCCTGTTAATCATGCCATAGATCTCAGTGACTGGTGGAAATTCAATAAACACAGGTCTGATGCATGTTGATAAGAGAGACTCACAAACCAAAACAAGCAGAGAGAAGAAAAACTCTCTTCCTCTTTAGCCCCCACTCCCAGATCTCCTCAAAGGAAGTCTCACATGCTTGATGGTGCAATTGATTTTCAAGCCCCAACAAGCAATTTTTCTGCCCCACTGTGAAGCAAAAAGAACCCAGTGCTATTCACCCCAGAAATTCAGCCAGCATGAATCAAGTGTCAAAAAATCAAGAGATCTTTCACTGCTAACAAAAACAAGAACATGAAATCTTTTATTCCTTTCTTTCAAAGCTTTGAGGTTAAAGTCACATTAGGAACTCAACTGTAAGGCGATTTCAGTTTTGCAAGAAAGCTGAAGTTCCTTTGCAGTTAATTAATTATAACTCTGGGAGTCAGGGTTGAGTCCAATACGTAGGTCAATACAGTATTCTCAGGCCGAGGGGCTGCAGTATGGAGTTTCTCATGCAAGGAAAATCACCCTTCTGTTCGTATCAACTTTGCCTTTTCTAACCATGGAAAGTCTGATTTGCACAATTATGCCTGCTAAAAATCATCTGCCTGCTGCAGCTGCCCTCTCATGAGCCTTCTCCAGGAGGAGACAGACCCAGACATGTTCTGGGAGGAGCAGGTTGCTAGTCTGCCTCTGCCACCTCCCTGGAATAGAGTGCTTCGACAAGCAGCGACGCCACGGGGCATGGCTGCTGTTCCTCACTCAGCCAGCACGCTCTAGGAACACCACACCCCAGCCATGGGCTTTGCCTCTTCCAGCACCCACTGGTGCCACCCCAGTCCCTGGCATCTGTGGCTGTGCCACATGTGTTCACTCAGGTTCCTCACATTATAGAATCAGGGAACCATTTGGATTGGAAAAGATCATTAAATTGATAGAGTCCAATCCTGCTCTAGCAAGTCTGCAACTAAGCCATATCCCCAAGCACCACATCTACACAGTTTTTAAACACACACAGGGATAGTGGCTCAACCACCTCCCTGGACAGCCTGTTCCAATGCAAACAGCCCTTTCAGTGAAAAAATATTTTCCTAACCTCCAGAACTACAGGGTGTGATGATACCTGTTCAATGGTTTATCCATAATACGAGAGGCATCTCTTGTGCATTGCCAGTGTCTGACTGCTAGTAACGTTTACTCACCTGTACTTGTAAAGGGGAAGGATAAAAAGTGTGAGGGTTGAGGAAGCTTAAGTTTGGTTTGTCATTCTGAGAAACTCTTCTTGGGTGACTCGAATTGCCTACCTCTAAAATGAGAACAGTGGCTGCCTGAAGGGAGAGCTGTGCTGGAAGGACAGACTGGAACATTTATGATGTGTTTGAGCACCACGGTCAGGAAGGAAAGGGAGCATAGAGCCACAGGCAATGTCAAATTTAAGTCTCCTTTATAGTTACATGTAGAATCATAGAATCGTAGAATGGTAAGGTTAGAAGGGACCTCAAAGATCATCTAGTTCCAACCCCCTGCCATAGGCAGGGACACCTCCCACTAGAACAGGTCACTCAAGGGTTCATCCAACCTGGCCTTGACCCCCTCCAGGGAGGGAGCAGCCACAACCTCCCTGGGCAACCTGTGCCAGTGTCTCACCACCCTCACTGGAAAGAACTTCCTCCTAACATCCAGTTTAAATCTCCCTTCTGTCTGTTTAAACCCATTGTCCCTTGTCCTGTCATTGCAAGACCTTGTCAATAATCCCTCCCCAGATTTCCTGTAGGGTCCCTTCAGATACTGGAAGGTTACTCTAAGGTCTCCTGGAAGCCTTCTCTTCTCCAGACTGCAGAGCCCCAACTCTCTCAGCCTGTCGTCATAGCAGAGCTGTTGCAGCCCTCTGAGCATCTTTGTGGCCTCCTCTGGACCCGCTCCAACAGTTCCATGTCCTTCCTGTGCTGGGGGCTCCAGAACTGTACACAGTATTCTAGATGGGGTCTAATGAGAGCAGAGCAAAGGGGCAGAATCACCCCACTTGCCCTGCTGCCCACACTGCTCTTGCTGTTGGCCAGGACTCGGTTGCTGTCTGGTCTGTGCATGCACACTGCAGGCTCATGTTGAGCTTTTTTTGTGTCTCCTGTTCTTTGTGCCATGCTTCATATGTCTACCTCAAGATTCAAAATTTAATAGGTGCATCAAAGGAACCAGATTCGTGCCTCAAATGAGGGAGATGGCATGCAAATCCCTTAATAGCCTGGCTCAGGGTAGCATTGTGTTTCCTGATGGACAGGGCAAAAAAGCAAGTGGAACAAGTTTGGATGATACCAAGTTATGATATGGGTGATACTGGCATGTGTGACAGCATCATTAAACAAAATTATACTTCCAGAAACTCCACCTGGGGTGGTTTCTACTATGGGATGAAAACAGGAGAAATTAATTAAAGGTACTTAAATCTGAAACTTCTGCATCTCCAGGGAGCATTCAAGCTGCTGGGTTAGAGATTGATCAGAGTATGTGTCTGGTTTGGGTTTTTTTCAGGGAGACACTGAAAAGGTCTCAATTACATTCCAGCAAGAAACAAATGCAAATAGGTTGTGAAATGAAATGCTGGAGTTTTGCCAATCCAGATTTCAGGAGGGCTTGGAAGAATTTAAGTTCTCACAGGGAGGCCAGCAGGCAAAGATCAGCTGTAAGCGATAGAATCAGATGTTACATATATAAAATTAACCTTTGAGAAACAGAAACTTCCTATTTCCCATACAGCTTTACCCTGATGCATCCTGACAGAGACCCAGAAGCATCCTCAGCACAAGGCCAGGCAGCACTCGACAGAAGTGCTCTTGGGCAGGAGGACAGAATAATTTTCCCTTGATTTCAGTGGGAGCTGCATCCACTTGCAGCCCAGGAGCTCTGGTCCTGAGCAATGCAGCACGTCTGGCTGGGTCTGCCTCTCCTTCTCCCACACACGCCTACGTTCACAAGTGCAGACGTTCGCCCGCTGACTCACCGCCTTCCCAGCAGCCACTGCTCCCCTTGGCTAGTTAAAACATGCAGCTGATACTCCCTCAACACCCAGGATTAACCCCTGTCTCCTTTAGACACCATCACCTATTGCTGGGCAACAGCAAACGGACTTGATCTGGGCCTGATGGGTGCTCTTTGTGGTGATGAGTGGAGACAGATTTTTTTATGAGTTCACTTGACCCTTCAGGGTTAGACATGGAAATACTTGTTGTGTAGTAAATTGAGCAAACATGACATGGATGGTAAGAGAGAGAGACAAGGAGAGAAGGTACAAATGACTGTGGGGGCTGTACTCATTCCCATGCAGCAGGAGGCTGGGATGGCACCAACAAAGGGGAAGAGTCTTGCATCACCCAGAGCTGAGTTTATACCTGTAAAGTCAACTCAGAGATTTGATCAAAGCCAGCTGGTGATACAAAATAAAGAAACATCCAATCCAGTTGGTTGTCTAGCAAGTTCCAACTCAACATGAGGAAAAACTTTAGTGTGAGGGTGATGAAGCACTAGAGCAGGCTGCCCAGAGAGTCTGTGGAGTCTCCTGTGGAAATTTTCAAAACCCACCTTGGACACTTTCCTGTATGGCCTGCCCTGGGTGAACCTGCTTTGGCAGGAGGGTTGGATTCAATAGTACACAGAAGTCCCTTGCAACTCCTGTGATTCTATGATGCAGTTGTTCAAAAGCCCAGAGTTCTCTCTCTCTGACCAGCAATTGAGAATATTTTAATGACTCTGTTTTTGGGGTGAAGATGAGGGGAAATATGACTGTATTCTTTTCCAGGTGAATAAAGTCTCAAGATCACCCAAACCTCGCTTTGCTGGTGCAAAGAACCTGCAAAGTATGTTTGCAACATTTTCCAGGGCACATAAGTGGCACAACAGTCTGCTAATATTGCACAAAAGCAAAAGTGTGTCACTGAAATGAGTGACAGATATAGGACTGGGACTTTTAAAATCCTTTCATTTGTAACCCACTCAAACTCAACAGCCTGTTTTAAAGATAGAGTGTCAGATTCTGCTACTTCATTCTACATTGAACCCTGCTCTTTCATACAAGGCAGACATCTCCACTCATGAGTTCAAACTAGAAAGAAGTCTCCTGAGCCCTTCACTTTGCAGTCTGGCCATGTTTTGGATGTGGACTTCTCTGTTTTCTCTTCCCTTAGGGTTACAGAGCATGTAGAATTTTGTCCCAGTAACTTAAGCTTCAAAAGTGGGTGTTATTTCACCTGGATGCTTCATCAAGAGCAGGAGGTGGGACTGATTTGAAGCTCCTATATCCAAATCACCCATTACCACACAGTTGCTCCATCTTGAACTTGTCCTGTTTAATAACTGGTCTAACACAAAGGGGAGATGGTGACATCTAGGTCTATCATCCCGTGGCTGTTCTATGGCACGTCAGACATCAGGATACAAGCACCACGAAACCGCTTTTGAAAACTTATTGGTTTGACAAAGGAGAAAAGCTGCTGCCTTGGAAATATCTCAGTGAAAAGTTGGTCCCACCTGGTCCTGTGACCATCTTTCTTCAGCACAAAGAGGAGACTTGCAGTATTTTAGGGCTTAAGAGTGAGCACAGCAGAGGCTTCACTTAACAGAATCATAGAATCATAGCCTGGTTTGCGTTGGAAGGCACCTTTGAAGCTCATCTAGTTCTACTCCTCTGCAGTCAGCAGGGACATTTGCAGCTAGAGTAGGTTGCTCAGGGCCCCAATCAACCTGACCTGGAATGAATCCAGGGATGGAGCATCTATCACCTCTCTGGACAACCTGGGTCACTGTGTCACCACCTTTGTTGTAAGGGTTTTTTTTCCTTCTCTCTAGTCTAAATGTCTCTCTTTTAGTTTAAAACCATCATTCTGTCACAGCAGGCCCTGATAAAACAGTCTGCCAGTGCTGGGGTTTTCCTCTTCGTGTAAAGAGCAACCTTCTAGCTCTTTATGAGCAGTGGGTGTTTACACCTCTGGGAGATGCATGCAGCAGATAAAGGTTGCAATCCCAGGTTGTGCAATGAGGTAGAGCTTGGCCTGACAAGCAAGGAGGAGGTTGGTTGATACAGATGGTGCAATCAAAGCATTTCTGTCCTCACCTGAAACTTCCCTGCATCACTATCACTACAACCACACAGGCATCCCTGCCCTATTGCTCTAGCAGCTTAACCTGGAACTACCAATTAATCTAAACTGGTGGCTATTATAAAATAATCCACTCGATTTGAAAGGCTAAGTCTACCTAAAAGGGAATTGCTTGTCCAGACTTGTAGATAAGTCTTCTACTACAATTTTTGCTACACCACTGTGTAGCAGTTTCCCAGAAGAAATACATTTTATCAGGAAAGGTACTTTGGGGAGAGTTTCTGATGGTGTACTTGCATTTACTTAGGGCTGTTGCATGAAAACACCACTGAAGAATCACACTTCGATCCACCCTGTCTTAGCAATAGATGGTAAACAAAACCTGGCCCAAAGAGAAATTATGGAACTTGCCAGGGCTTAAACTTCTTTTTTAACCAAAAAGGGAGGAGTGATTTAATCCACCAGCATCATATCAGTCAGACAGATGAAAGGCCTGGAAAGTGCAGCACAAAGTAACCTGGTTAATTCATTCCCACCAAACACCATTTTCCAAAGGCCAGAGACAAAAGACATGGAAAAATATCCTAATGTAAACTGGCATGGGGGCCAGAGCACAAGCAGTTAACATTAATTATGTATTACCCTAGCACTATAGATAGCAGCAAACAGAAAGAGGGAAAACTCATAAAGCTATTAATAATGTACATAAAATTTGTAAAGTCTCTATGAGGAATAATTTGCATAGCAATATAAACATAGTCCCTGATGCTGCAAAGCTGGAAACTGCAGTCTGGTAAAACAAAACAAAAAAACAACAACAAAAAAAAAAAAAAAAACCACCAAAAAAAAAAACCCACATTATTTTCTATGTATAAAACTCCAGTTCTGATTATTTATTTATAAGCACTTACTATGCTCTGTAATTCACAGGTTCCATGCTACATGGAACATAACCATTTTACTTCTGCAGGCATTCTCATTCGCTGGGCACATGCAATAACAGACCTGAAGAATTTGCTTTGCTATGCTCTTGGAAGGAAAGTGATTGTTGATGATACCTGTGTGTGTCTGAGGACACAGATTGGTCAAGAATGCCATCCTCTAGAAGACCTTTTTTTTTCTCTCTCCACATGTTTTAATCTTCTGAGAAGTCATTGCATTGGGTTGTATCTTATCAGAGGAGGCAGATCTCTGCTAAAGTGAAATAAGGAAATCAGAACCATAGAATCATAGAATGGTTTAGGTTGGAAGGAACCTCAAAGATCAGCCAGTTCCAACCCCCTACCATAGGCAAGGACACCTCCCAGTAGAACAGGTCTCTCAAGGCCTCATCCAAACTGGCCTTGAACACCTCCAGGGAGGGAACAGCCACAACCTCCCTGGGCAACCTGTGCCAGTGTCTCACCACCTTCACTGGAAAGAACTTCCTAACATCCAGTTTAAATCTCCTCTCTTCCAGTTTAAACCCATTACTCCTCATCTTGTCATTATAAGACCTCGTCAATAGTCCCTCCCCAGCCCTCCTGTAAGCCACTTTAGATACTGGAAGGCCACTACAAGGTGTCCTTGAAGCCTTCTCTCCATCAGACTAAAGAGCCCCGACTCTCTCAGTCTGTCCTCACAGCAGAGCTGCTGCAGCTCTCTGAGCATTTTCATGGCCCTCCTCTGGACCCACTCCAACACTTCCATGTCCTTCCTGTGCTGGGGGCTCCAGAACTGCACACAGGACTCTAGATGGGGTCTCACAAGAGCAGAGTAGTATATAAAAGTGACGTTCACCTACCCCAGCCCTGAAGACCTCATGTAGTTGCTTTTGGTGGCATGTCATCTTGGAGCTTACTGTAATGCAACAGAGTGCCCAGAGAGGCAACTTCTCTGGAGACATTCAAAGCCAGCCTGGATAAGTTCCTGTGCGACCTTCTCTAGGTGAACCTGTTCTGGCAGGGGGGTTAGACTAGATGAGCTTTCAAGGTCCCTCCCAACCCTGAACTTTCTGTGATTCTGTGATTTTTGGTGGGGAGAAAGGTGCTTTTGTTGTGTGTAAAGCCCACTTTGCTAAATGTATCAGGGAGCACAGTTTCTAAACATGATTTATGGATTCAAAACATATCATCCATTACTACAGCCCAGTGATGTCCCAGTCTAGCTGTGCTGGGGGTCTTTACTGTGATCAAGACACTGATTCTCTCATTACCCTTATGACTAATCTCAGACCATTAAGTTTTATCATGGGGGGAAAATGTCAGCTTGCATTTATTCTAAATAGAACAGTTCCAAAACATGTAGAACTATTTAGAAGATATGAAAACAAATGCCATTGGTTAAACAACACACAGGATTCACCAGGCTTCTCTGGGTCTGCTTAGGAGACTTCAGGAGCAACACAAAGCATTTTTCAGACCCAGGAAACTGCAGGGTTAATTTATGTCATAGAATCATAGAATCATAGAATGGTAAGGTTGGAAGGGACCTCAAAGATCATCTAGTTCCAACCCCCTGCCATAGGCAGGGACACCTCCCACTAGAACAGGTCACTCAAGGCCTCATCCAACCTTGTCTTGAACACCTCCAGGGAGGGAGCAGCCACAACCTACCTGGGCAACCTGTGCCAGTGTCTCACCACCCTCACTGGAAAGAGCTTCCTCCTGACATCCAGTTTAAATCTCTCTTCTGCCAGTTTAAACCCATTGTCCTGTCATTACAAGACCTTGTCAATAGTCCTTCCCTAGCCTTCATGTAGCCCACTTCAGATACTGGAAGGCTACTCTAAGGTCTCCTGGAAGCCTTCTCTTCTCCAGGCTGAAGAGCCCAAACTCTGTCCAACAACTTCAGTGAGGAAACCTCTTCCTTGCTTTTCACCCAGCCTGAGAAGCAAAGTGCTGATAACCTGCCCCTTAGGACATGAGAGAAATTTCCCTATAACACAACAGGACACAGCCTTCGGTGGATTAGCACCTAGGGCTCCGATGGGCTCCTTCCTGCCCATGTCTGAAGTGGGCACATGGCAGCCTTACTCTGCTCCCACACCTCAGCAGGGAGCACACCCCTGAGTCTCTGTTCTGCCTGCTCCACTTGGCTGGAGAAGTTGCTCTGGAGCTGCCCTGATTTCTTCACAGCTGGAGGCTGCTTTTGCATATATCACAGACACCTCTTGGTGGGTTGTGATTTGATTTTTTCAGAGAGGCCTCCTGGGAGTGTGTTTCAGGAACAGGGTACGGGGGAGGATGGGGAAGGATGTGGTCGCATGCTTGATCAGAAAAGCAATAATGAAAAGTGGATGGAGATGGGGAGAGAGCAGTGGGAGTTTTCTCATCAATCCTGGGTCCTGTTGGGCCAGCAGCCTCTCTGGTATGTTTAGGGATGCTGTGTGCCTTAACAGCCTCCATTTAGTAATGCAGTAATGACCTGCTGAAGGAGGATTTGGCTGCTCTGCTAATTGCATTCCTTCACTGCACAATAACTTAACACGTTATTAAGATTCCACAGAAGAGGGTCAGGGAATTCATCTCTCTCCAGTGCTCTCCTGACCCCAGCACCATCTCAAACACACACAGAGCCCTTTCCTCTTTCTCCCAAATCCAAATGGGTGTTTTCAAAAGCTTGAAAAGAAACACTTCATCATTTGTAAAGCTGGTAGAGTCATACTTTTTCCTTCATATTCCACATTTTATATCTGATTTTAAATAGCTGCAAGCTCCAACTTTCCTGCTGTACACTGCCCTTGCAGAACAAAAAGACTCAGAGATTAATTCCATGGAGTAAGATGCTCATGACTTCAGGTGGTGAAGGTCATACATGTTGAAGATCAGACCTTCTTTGCCATGCCTCAGGTTTTTATAAACTTGCCCAGCTCTGAGGGAAGGCCTAAAGCATTGCAGAGAGGTGTTTTTTACATTGAGATACTTGTATGGTTGATTATTGCACAACCTGACCCAATATTGCTTATCCTTTAGGTGAAAGACTCTCAGAAAACCATATAAGGAAGCAATGACCATTCCAGTGTGTGCATTTATAGTTGCTAGTTGGTCAAGACAATATGATCCAATACACTCCAAGCAAAGTGAAGGGTTAAAAGCCTTTCACAATGATCAAAGTCAGCAAAAGAAGGGGTGGGGTACAAAGGTAAGTGAATTGATTTCAATTTCATAGCAAATAAGAAATTATGATGGAGATGAGTGCTGCCCTCAGAGTCTCAACCCAAGACTGCTAGTGCAAGATGGGGACCTAAGGAACCTCCTCACTGTGCTTCTCATACACCATCACAGTGATGGCAAGCAAGTGGCTCAGGTCGCATTCTGGCATTAAGGTTGCTGGGCATTGCACCTTCACTCTGCCATGGCAATCTCATTGAGTAGGCTGAATGCACCACACTGGATTGCCAGTGAAGCCACCCACAGGAGTCTGAAGGTTGAGGCATTGCTCTGACTCACCAGCAAGGCAGGGACCAGCTCTGCTCCTCCCTATGCCTGTCTTCAACCTTGTCCACCCTCCCTCAGCTACCTGCCCCCTCCAGACAATGCACCTTCAGCCTGCTCATATACCTGCAGCAGCTTTCTTATCAACACATGTCAGCATCCTTCCATTTTTCCCTTCAGAAATCTTAAAAGTCTCCTCTGTACTACACCATGTTCAGGCTCTGATGATTTTATCAGCTTGTACAAGATCTAGTTAGCATCTTGGCACTTTGAGGCTACTGAATTTGGAGAGGGAAGAGATGGTTTATGTCATTGACTCTTGCCAGAACAACATGTACACTCAGTTCACTAAATAAATTAATGGCAATAATAGCCACAAATGATAATTAGATATTAAAATGTGAGCAGGTCTAAAAGTCACTTGATAGAAGCTTTCCTCTGGCCCTGGTTGGTTGGAACATAATTTGTTCTATAATCCAGCCTCCTCTGCTCTTTCTCTATCTGTGTGTATCTTTACATATATATGTAAAACAGCAAAGAGAAGGCAGTAGGTAGGGTTTTTTCTGCTGCTGAAGTACCACAAAGCTTCGCCAAGGTACTCACCTGGCATGAACCAAGCACAGTGAACTAACCTGAAAGCTCTCCCATGACAATCTTCCAAAAGGCCTCCCCTTGTAGTGCGTTGCTGGTAGGAAGCACCCATGCAGGTGCACCCATTCCAGCTCACCATCACCCTCCCCTCCCAACAAGGTGACAGCAGATGTGGTGCCTGAGTCACCCCCCAGGCTGGATCCAGCTCTCAGAAAGGGTTACTGCTGTTGTAAATAAAAGGCTGTTAGGTCATCAAAGTGAAGTCAAATTTCTTTTTTATTGTTATTTATTAAGAAATCCCTACAAGTCTTGTTTGGTTATGTTATTCCTTCTCTGCTCAAAAATTAGCTAGTTTGAATGCCACAAGTTCTCTGCTCTAGCATGATCATGCTCAGGTGCAGAACAAGTTAGGTTTGGATTTTCCCCAAATAAGTTCATTAATGTATTAGTCACAAACAGACTTCAAGGACATTTGACCTCAGTGTCTCTGCTTTCCTCTCTGATCATCTTCCAGATTCTGCTTTAGCAACAGAGAACTACAAAGAAAAGAAATGGCAGAGTCAATGAAACAAGGGAAAGACAATGATTAGGGCTGTGTTTGGCTCAGCAGAGCCCAGCCTGTGTGCCATGCTCTCTGCAACACTCCAGCGGTGTAAATCCAGCTAGTTCCATCAGGAAGGATCAGCCAGGCCAGCCTTCATCTGGCTAACTTTGTATCTCTTTGTGCAGAGCTTTAACATCTTGTGTTTAAAAGTAAAGCACGAGGGTCTTAAACGATTAGTGAGTGATAATTAGTACAACTGGGAAAAGTCTGAGAAGCACATAGGGTAAGCAGCACTGAGGAGGTACAGAAAGCAAAGCAAAAGGAGCAGCAGATGATGCAGGAGAAAACAGTGACTTCTGAGCTGATTCTTTTTTTCTTTTTTTTTTTTTTTAACAAAGAGCTTTTCTTCTGCCTTCCCAGCTCTGCCATTCTCCAATTGCATTAAAGTGGTTGGCAAGATGAATAATATTTTTAGATGAAATCTACTGGCAGAACAACAGGAACTGCAGCCCTTTTACTGTTCTGCTGGAAATTTCTGCTGCTGTTTCTGGTAAGTATGGTTGGTGGCAGGACCTGGCTTGTAGCGTTAACCACATGTGGGAAGTCCATGGGGCAAAGATGCCAAGTCTAAAATTAAACCCCTTGAAAAGAGAAAAAAAAAAAAAAAAGAAAGTGCTTGGGGCAGGGTGAGGTGTTTAAGTTGTTATTTTTAGTTTTTCATTATATGTGAAGATTTGGACTAATTAAGGCTAAGAAAACACATATCAGATCTCAGCATTTTCTAGACTGAAATGAGCAGAGCATTTGCATGAAGTCCTGTAACTTTCAATCCTTAGGCAAGAGGCAAATGAGAGGCAGAACACCAAAGGGGAAGACTCTCTGAAGCTCCCAGTATGGCTGTAGAGGGTGGACTCAAGGTGTCACTGGGTTTTACTATGGCAAACACATTTCTCTGAGGTCCCTTACTGGGACTCTGATGACTTTTTTTGCAATGAAACCAGAAAAATCTCAATGTGTGTCACTCCTGGGCTTGAGGAGAACAGCTCAGGAAAGTAACATGAAAGGATCAAGAGCTGTAAAGCAGATAAAAGATGCAGGACCAAAATATAGTGGTGACTCCTAAGTATTGTGTGTTTATTTTTGTTCCCAAACTTTCTGAATATTCATCCTGATTTGAGAAGCAATTTGACCCCTGAATTTTGAACTCAAGTGTGTATGACAGCTGAGCTTGGACACACTGATAAACAGCTTTAAATAGCTTTATTAGTATCATCAGTATCACCAGCAAATCAAGGCCAGCCTTCAAATAATCACTGCTCCATCTTTCATCCCATGCAAAGTATTGGGATTTAGGCCTTCTTGGGAATTAAGATATTTGTATCTGGACTCCATGCTTCATTGGTTTTTCTATTCCTTGCTTTGGGAGACAGACCCTTTTGGCAATGCAAACATGAGAGAAACAATCTGGATTGGGGAGTTCCTGTTGCCATTTGATAAGAAAAATCATCTCGGTGGAGAATTCCTGGAATAAGACAATGGTGATCAATAACAAATTCCCAGTTGCTGCTGGAAAAGGCTTCTGAGCTATTGCAGACAGGACAAAAGTGTTCTCTCTACCATTACTGAAAGCAAAGTTCTAGACCTGAAAGCTAAAATGAAGCAAATCAAGTTCTCAGCTAACTTCTCAAAGTGCTTGCAGTTCCCAGGTCAGGGCAGATGAAAAGATAAATATTGAACAAAGAGGGTTGTTCTGGAGCTGAGCCTCTTAATGTATACAAAATGTATACAACATATTTGAGGAGTGCTTTTGCCTCCTATCAACTGTTCCTTTCCCAAGCCAGTGATGAGATCAGAGCCCCTCCCAGGTGATCGATTCTTAAGAATGATGTTGGATGATCTATTGCACGCCCAGAGGCAAGTTGAGTTTCCCCTTGAACTCTGGAAAATCAACATTAGCACTGATAAAAGAGGAAAATATTCTCTTTAGAAAATCTGTAGTGGTTTGAGAAAATGGGTACAAAATATCCATTGCTAGTAGTTTTTATTACTTCTGCTACTGACTTGTGTGGCAGGATGAAAGCAAACGGCCTCAAGTTGCACCAGGGCAGATTTAGTTTGGATATCAGGAAAAATGTCTTTACTGAGAGTGGTCAAGCATTGGAATGGGCTGCCCAGGGAGGTGATGGAGTCACCATCCCCGGAGGTGTTCAAGAACGGTGTAGATGTGGCACTTTGGGACATAATTTAACAACTGTGAAGGTGTTTAGTTGACAGCTGGACTCAAAGTTCTTAGAGGTCTTTCCCAACCAAAATAATTCCATGATTCTATGATTCTCTGATGTGGGTAGATCACACAAGTCCTCCTAGTTGCTGTCCTTCTATCTGCTAAAGCCTGACAAATGCCTCCTTAACCATGGTGAGAAATGGAGAGGTACTGCAAGCTCAGACATTAACCTGGTCACAAAACTTATTGGGATTGTTGCTGCTTGTTAATTGTCAGTAGTACCATCACCTATGAGCTCATCTTCACTAGGGCAAAAAAACCCCCACAAATCTCATTGCTGAGAAAGTTACTGGTGTCAAACAGAACAGCAAAGATTTTTCACAGACTAAATAAGACATCTACAGCTTCCCCCAAGATTTTCTGTCTGTATCTGGCCGTTCAACAAGCTCAGAAAGAACGTATGAGGGGAAAAAATTAAGTGCTTATAAATAATATTGGAGTCTGTTTTTCTAAGGCCAGAGAAGGATTACTGTAAGCAGCAGTTTCTGCATGTCCTGGGGGCTCAAGGAATCCCTTAGGTTTTGCTTCAGTAAATTATCTGGGGGAAAAATTGATTAATCCTCTTCTATTACATGGATTAAATAAACATGTTTGCAATTTATCTATGGTGTATTCTGATCTAGTGTTGCAAACACTTAAATATTGCATAATGGAGTCATACCAGTTCAAATAGGAGAGACAGATTTGTGTGGACCTGAGCCAAAAGCTCATTGACAGTAACACAGAAGCTTTCTACTGATTTCAGTGAGCTGCAGCTAAGATTCCATAAATGCAGGAAAGCTTTTTAATGGCTACCTCTGAGTGAAACCTAGGAGAACTCTGGCTTGTGCCTAGTGTTTCACTAACACGCTCATGAGCTAAATTGTGCATACCACTGGCCAGAAAGAGCACAAGCCAGTGTCTACAACCCTGTCTGTTTGCAGGCTGCTCACAAAAACCTTTAACATTTTATTTAGGCTTGAGCTCTGCAGGGACAAAAGAAATACCAAATACTGTAGGTCTCTGTATAAGTTTTTTTTAACTTGCAGCCATTGTTTCCTTCTTCCAAACGACCCAAGCACCCAAACCCAATGGTTCTCCTTAATGTGCACAAAGCATCAAAAGGCATCCAGGTGGAAAACAAGTAATGGCTCTAAGGTACCATAAGCTGAAACCTTGAAACTGCAGGAATTTTTTTTACTGACTTCACTGAGCTAGAATTTCACCCAAAGATGATTAATTAGCACAACTTTCGATGTCCACAAATGCTGTTTTGTAATGCTGAATTGTCTAAACCAGCTCTTAAAAGTGACGTAAGCAGAACAAAACTTAGAGGAACTGGAAAGGGAAGTGCTGGGAGAGAAGACAACAATAACACTTTAACAGTTGTATTTTAAGGGGTAACCATCTAAAACCTGTTCTCTACATGAGAGTCATGCAGTGACAATACAGTTTTACCAATAGCACTCAGATTTTCTTCATTTCCTTTCTGCAGCAGTGTCCCAAGCACAGCTGAAACTAAGGTATGACACATTAACCACAAGAAGAGAAAGAATGACTCTGCACTTTCCTCTCACGTCCAACCCGTTCCTCTTCTCGGTGCAACCTTTTCATTCTGTAAGAATAGAAAATGAAATCTCACATTGCATTCACACTTAATTCTTTTCACTGTGTGTGTGCAAGACACATCTCTGTGCATGGGAGTGTGCAGATATAGGTCAGGAAATACCAACTTTTCTTTATTTGTCTTTGTTTTCTTCTTTTTCTTTAATGCTCTGCATGTGAACTTTCATGTTTTGCTCTAATGAATAAGACTGGAAAAGAAGAAAAGGGAAGGACGCAAAGAATCTTTTAAAAAATATCTTCAAGACATTGTGGAAGACACAAGAAATCAACTCACAGCTTCATACACTGCATGGGCTGCAGACTGGACCTCCAATCTCTGCCACCAGGGCCACTTTCCCATCTCACAACAGAAAGAGAATCTTACTTGCAATGACCAAACTCAGTCTGAGTGCCTAAACCTAAAGCAGCACTGTTGGGCTATCCAAATGCTACTAAAGTCAGCAGAAACCCTTTATCTAAAGTAACCTTCTCAATAGCTTTCCAGCTTTTGCTGCAGCAAGCTCATTTTACTTGTCTCCTTTTGATTCAGCATCATCCAGGTTTAAGAGGCTTGTCAGAGTCTCCTGCCTGTGGAGTCCAGGTTCTTGATTTGTCTCTTTGGTAGGAGCCTCCTGCTGCAGATCTCCTACTTTTTAATCTTCTTACTTTACAGAGAAAAATTAACTCTTATTTCACTTGCTACTTTGACCATAGATGGCCACAGATGAAAAAGTACCCTATGTAATCATGGTTGGATGTGAACAGAACCCAGATGACTCAACGTATTCTGGAACCATGAGAAGCCTAAGTACTGATTGAGACTTTGACTCACTTTTGGAGGAGCTGTACCAGCATAAATCAAAAGATAAACTTTGCCTTAAAGAGCTCGTGGAAGCAGTAAGGACCAATATCTGCATTTATTTAAAGCAGCTGTATTGCCTCTGCTGGGTCATTCCAAGCAGCTTCACACAAAAAAAGACAAGGACCAAAGTTCTATAACAGAGACTACCTGCAAGGAGAGTATCCCAAAACACATCTGAGGGTCTCATGGAACTCATTCTCTTACAGACCCTAGTACAAGTCAGTAAGCAGAATATAGGGGAAGGGAGTTGACAACAGTAATTGATCAGAAATGAGACAATCAGTGGACCCGAGTGGTTGCCTGATTAATCGTCAGGGTCCAAAAATGCCATTAAAAGCTGCAAATGATGTGAAAATTTGAAGTGAATTTTAAACAAGTATACATTTCCTGACTGAAAAGCACTTTAGCCCTATAGCCTGCAGCTTAGAGACATTTATCTGGCTTTCTTCCTTCGATCGATACCATTAAAGCCCTAAAAAAAAAATCCTTTCTCCATATAGTTATAAAATATCAATTACATACATTTTCATTAGCTGAATGCCGTGATCAAGGCTGATACACCGGTTGGTTGTTTCTCAGTGAGACATTGTTGGCACTCTCCCAGTTACAGCCTTACCCAGTGGGAGCATCCTCTAATCACACTGATGGGGACCCATATTTGGCACCTCGCTTACCCACCAACCGTCTGCCCATGGCTGTATCCAAGCTGTCAGTCACAGAGCACAAAACGAGGGATTCTCTTGCCCATCACCCCTACACTACATTAACTACTGATGCCTGCAAAAAATATGCTGCAGGATTTAAAAGCTCCAAGCAGACACTAATGAGTTATGCTAAACTCACTGACACTCTTGTGGAAAGTACTTTCTCTGCTGCTTCACTGATGTAGACGTTTAGATAGAGGAAGATAAGTCACTTGCCTGAGGCCATGCACTGATTGAGTATCAGAGACCAAATTAAACTCTGACATTTCTTGGCCCTTAGCTCCGTGTTGAGGAACTCCTGCCTCCTGAAGAAACTGTTGAAAGAAAAACTAACCCACATCATGCCTACATTAAATACGCCACCTACTCTGCGCTCACCCATTCCTTTGCTTTTAAATGCCACCCTGTTGGCACCAGCATGCAGTTGTTACCCTGTCCATGCAAACGTGACTTCCTCCTCTTTCTCAGCTCAGCTCTTTCACATGTCCACTAGTGTGCATTGCCACCCAGCTCACCTTTATGTAGGACAACATTCAGCAGGAGATCTTTCCTCAAAATGACAGGAAATGAACATGTTTAGAAGCATAAAGATATTTTAGAACCCAGCAGAAACTTCCATGCCCACACTGAATGTGGTTTTGGGAAATGCAGCTTTCTGTTTTCATTGAGCACTTCTTCTCAGAAACAACACAAGAAAGGGAAGGCAGTGGAAGAAGGTTTGGTTTGTTCTTCAGAAGGAACATGTTAAATGTCAGCATTAATTATTACACAAGCAAAAGACACAACTGTCACTCAACCGGCTGCAATTTATGGCTCAGGTGTCCTCTGAAACCATGAGCCACATCCTGGATTTTCTCTAAGCAAAGAACAAGAACATACAGACCTTTCTGAAGAGTTTGAGTGGGGCTAGAAAACATGAGGCTCCCTATAAATTCTAAAACATCCAGCAACAATTCTGTGTCTCCTGTCACTTCAGACTGATAGGCTCATGGAATCAGTCTCACCATTTGGTGAGTTTTGGCTTTGAAGGACTATCAGGTTTTACCAAGTTATCAGGGCAAGCACACTAAACACTTCTTGCCCTGCATTTCTTGTCTTCAGCCACCACCTCCACTCTGTGGCAGAGGGCAGCAGATGCTGACACCAGTGTTGCAAGTTTGGGTGTTGCAAAACAGCATCACCTAGCAAACCTCCAGAGAGAGCGAGCTCTGCTTTGTCCCCACACATAAAGATGCTTTATACAAACTTCTCGTGTTTATACAGGGTAGCACATGTCAGAGCACTACAAGACCTGACTTCCAATGGTAACCCTCTCACTGGTATCTTTGCTGCCAACCTATTTTGGAATGAAAAGCTCTATCTAGTCCCTAGGTCCATCCTATATGAGTTCAGGATTGGGAACTGCAGCTGAAATCCTAGTGGAAGGGGAGAGAAGCATAAGCAAAACACCACAGAGGGAAACAGAAAGCTTGAATTTTATTGCCGTAGTGCTGGACACAGAAGGGGTCAAGAAAATATTCCCCCAATGCAAAAGTGTTGAGTATGCACAAGCTAAAAATATTTTTTATTGCAAGAAGAAAGATCCATCGATTTCCNAAACATTGCAGGAAATATCCGCATGACAGGTTGCAGACTTCCACTCTTTGGTTGTTAGAGAAATGTTTTGCTTGTTGTCTACTGCAAACTGAAAGCCTTCAATTACCAAGGGTTTATTTCTTTGGAAGCAATTTTTAAAAAAAAAATTTAAAAAAAGAGAGATTTTTTTCCTTGAGATTTCCTTAAATTTTAATGATAGAAAGAATAAATCTAATGGTAATTTTTAGCCATCTCTTCTCAGAGCTCTCTGTACCTTCTCATGACCACTGCTTCTTATATGTGAGGTTATGCAAGGCTACGTGGTCTGTGTCCTCATAGGTATGTGTGCTTGAGATTTGAAGACTGGGCATTAGGAGGACCAAAGCCCAAAATAAAAAGGCAATCCAGTGTTAACTTGGTGCAGAGCCACCCAGCAGTGCTGGGAAAAGCCACACGGACAGTGTGCCTGGCTCTTTTGCACTGCCCGCATGGTCACTCAAGGTCTTTTCCCATCAAATCCATCACTTTCAGTAGTTAGGTTACAGGACAGCACATGGCTTTGTGCCTGTCCAAACCAGGCCTGTCCTTACCACTCCTCAGGCACCATTGTGTTCTGTTCTTTGGTTCTGTCCAGCTGTTCCAGGAGAGTGCAGTTTAAAGCTACTTTGTCTCTTGGCTTCTGCTCTGCATCTGCCAGGAACTGCACATGCTGGGGTTACATCCACACAGGGATATGTCTTTATAGGCAAACCCACTGCCTAGAGCAGTTCCATAAAGGAACTGAGTCAGACTGGTCTGTTGGATCTGGCCCTCCAAGACTTGCAAGTTCTCCCAAGCCCATGTCTCACTGGAGTGTTTTTGGCCAGATGGGAAGAAGTGAGATTGTTCAGTGGTAAAAATGACACCACTTTTGATTAAGGGAAATGGTGAAGTTTTTCTCAAGGGCAAAAAATTGTAAACTCTCATGAAAATATATCTCGCCTGTGAGAAACTCCTAACTACAAGAAAGCAGAGTTTTACAGGGCTTTTGTCTGCCAAGGAGCTGTGCAGATGTGACTCATTTGCTCTCCCCAGGCCAAATGTTGGTTGGTGCCTAGAAAGAGGCTTAAACCTCCCTGCACAGAGTCTTTGCTACGAAGAGCACCATAGGCTAGGTTCCAGCTGAGAGAAACCCTCTTCACAGCTCCTTGGGCTCTCTGGTTAACACAAGGGACAACATGGGCAGAGACCTGTCTACAAAGCTCACTGCATGTCCAACTGAGTTGTAAGTGTTCCCAATGTCTCTTGGTTTGTGTCTTGTGGAAAATCAGATTATTTCTTTCTGGAAACAAGACTTCTTATGGGCACTTGCAAGAGATTAAGTGCTTGTGGCCATCTATTACCCATTAATCTCTCTGCCTTCAGGCTAGTAGCTGTGTGAAAACACCTTGAGCTCACCACATTTTTCCAAGGTCTGCAAAAAGAATCCACCACACTTTTGCCCTGCTCTGCTTTTGCTCAAGGGAAAGGGAAATATCCCATTGCAAGGAATTTCCTCATTCTATTTTCGCCCTGGGGTGAGAGGTATCAAGGACCTGGGGTTCTCTCTCCACATGCTTCTACCAGGCGAGTGCTGTAGGAGGCACAGAACAAAGGGTTCCCAAAATACACATGGACACACACACTGAAATCAGAGTATCATGGTCATTTTAACAAGCAAATTAAATCTGGATCAGATCCAATTCTATGGTTTTTTTTAACACCTAACTTTCTACTGACAGGTATTGATTTATAACTTATGTTAGAGCTGATCCTTTCTCTGCATAGTCCCATTACACATTAAGTTTATCATTGAGATTATTATTGTTAGTAGCAAGACTTGACAGTTTTATCATGCTCTGGTTTTTTGTTTTGGATTCTTTTTTAATTTCCCTAGACATTTTCCATGCCTTCCTATGTGCTTTATGTAGTATACTTCCAGGTAGTATCAAACAGCAGAATCCACCCTCTTCTCTAGCATGCCTATGAGTTTGTTCAAAAGCAATACACTTTCCTACATGACAAACCCTGCATTATTGTTATCACTGCTATTGGTACATATTTAATTTCTGTCAGAGGTGACAGCAACAGAACTCCTGTTGAAAATGTACTGTGCAACCCAATACATCTGAGCTTTGCCTGATCCTCTTATAAGAAAGGGGAGTATTTAGTTATTGTCCCAAAATTGTGATGAAGACCATAGTACAAGAAGATTTTAATCTTGTGTGACAAGAAGCCTGACATCCTTCTTGTTGCTGCGGATGATGATTTCATTTCTCTAGAGCCTTGTTACTACTGCAAGCATTTAATGTTTTGGTTCCGAAAGCAGATGTGGTCAGGCATTTGAGTCTGGGGGCTTCAGCTAATCACCATCTTTCCAGGTAGTTTAGATGTCTGTCAGTGTGTTCTCTCAGTGTGAGGAGGCTAAGGCATGATGTTCATGCTCCCATTCTGGTTGGCCCCTATAAACCAGAGAATCTCAGCTCCGTAGTTCACTGTGGTCTTTCTAGTCGAGGTGATGGAGACACAGAGAATGTATTTTGTGTTTGCCTCAAGTGCTTATGTGGGTTCAGCACATTCTGGAGCACAAAGCACCATTGGAGCAATTCTCTGACTAACATAAAACTGTGTCTGATCTCCCCTTTGCTTCCAAGGAGGGTTTTACAGCCTGGATGTCTTGAGATGAGGATTTCTGCCAACTGTGGCTCAGGAAAAGAATTTAAATGTGATGGCTTCAGCCTAGTCCTCGGTGGAATATTTGTCCACATCATAAAACCACTGGACACAATATGGAAATGCAATTGACATTAAACCAAATGATATAATCCCATCTAATGGTATTATAATGAATCCCAAGTGAACTGAACATGATTGGGCAAGTATTTCAAAGTGTTACTGAAGCAGTTTTTATAGTGTAAAGGTCTGTGTTTGCCAACCAGTGGCCAGACACACAGAGCAGACTTTAACACGTTAGCCAATTCCCACCCTGTAAACCTGTGGCTGTTTCTGAGAGAAACATCTTTTCTTAATTAGTGCTTTTACTTCTTGAAGGATTCAAAGGAGTTTTCTGAAGGGTGTTTCATTTTTTGAAAGTGCATTGCCCCTATTTCCAATTAGCTATTTCTGGTCCATAGTGAAATTCCCTGGTGAGTAGAAGTGGGTTGAATTTCTGTATATCAACCATCTACAAAGTTGTGAGCGGCTAAATGCTGCTGGCCTCTCACCCGAAGGCTGCTCGCGCCTTATGCGTCTGTATGGGTTGCTGTGTTATTCTTCTGCTCTGCTGTTATTGTTTTTACTCATTTTGCATAAGGTACATCCTGGCATGGTTCTAAAAGTTTGATCCAAATGCTGTGTGAACAGCTGAGCGTCTGCTTGATTGAATGTCTTCCAAGAGCAATTTTCAAACCTTCTTTCCTCTGGAGAAATGGGGAGGGAAGAGAGGGAGCTTCACCTCCAAGCATGGATAGTATCTTCATTTTTCACTTGAAGAAATTCATCCCTTCTAAACAGAAGCTCTGCTATAAGGACAGGCTGTGAGATTTGGGGATCTGCAGCCTGGAGAAGAGAAGGTTTCCAGGAGACCTTAGAGTAACCTTCCAGTATCTGAAGGGGGCCTACAGGAAGGCTGGGGAGGTCATTACAAAGTCTTGTAATGACAGGACAAGGGGCAATGGGTTTGAACTGGCAGAGGGGAGATTGAAACTGGATGTTAGGAGGAAATTCTTTCCAGTGAGGATGGTGAGACACTGGCACAGGTTGCCCAGGGAGGTTGTGGCTGCTCCCTCCCTGGAGGTGTTCAAGGCCAGGTTGGAGCAGGCCTTGAGTGACCTGTGCTAGTGGGAGGTGTCCCTGCCTATGGCAGGGGGTTGGAACTAGATGATCTTTGAGATCCCTTCCAACCTTACCGTTCTATGATTCTATAAAGAGAAAGGTCCTTTCCTATCTTGATGCTACTGAAGAGTCTGGATGTTCTTGAAAGGGTGAGCTGCCCCTCTAGATCACATGAAATACTGAATAGCCTTCACAACATTCTGAGTTTGTGTCTGATATCCTGAAATGTGTTTCACACACAATCCTGAAATAGATGTAGAAGGTTTTCTTTAGACTCAGCAACATTTGCAAAAGGCACGTGTTTTGCATTTTCTCTTTATTGATTTAAATAGCTGCACAATATTCGAGATGATAGAGAACGGAGCTCTGTAGCTGGCCCTAGTGCAGCTCCCATCCCACTTTCTGGTAAACAGTAAATATATGTCATTAAAATTTGTCTGAAGACACCCATTGTTCAGAATAACAGGATGTTTGGCAGCATAGAGCTTTCTCCAATCGTTTGATACTCATGTACAAAGTTCCACTAGTGGCCATCTGTGTTGTGGGTGAGCTAAAAGCCACATTCCCATTGACTTTCAAATGGTGTTTCAAGGGTGTTTCCTTCCACCAGGCTCTGGGGCTGGCAATTGTTCATCAGAGTAGTGCAGATTCACTTGACTCCTATTCAAAGCTTTTCTCTGCTCATGCCACCACTATACAAGAACACTATAGACAAGGTTGTTGTAGTAAGAGATACGTATGACCTGACCTGATCTGAGTAGGGATATGCAATGATCAACATGTCCTTCAGAGTTCCCTTTATGAGCTGTGTGGCACAGCCAAGAATGCTCATTTCAAACACGTTGTCACTGATGATATTTACTGCCTATTTCCCCTTACTGAGAGAGGATCTTCCAGAAGGGGAGCTTCTGACTCCCACAGTTTGGTCTCACCACTTGGATACTTCAAACAATAACAGCAGAGGCAGTACTTTGCAAGTGTAAACCTAAATACTACATCAGAACAAAGCATCTACAATAACCTAGGCTGCATCTCCCAGAGGCTTTTACCCTTACCTCTGAGCTGACCAGTGTCATCCTTCTTCTTCAGGCCTTCTGCTCTGAGCTTGCTTGTCCTATTAGACCTCTGTAGGTCTCACCTAATTCTCACCTAGCATTCAGCCACCTTCTGTAATCCTGCCTGAATTTCCGTGAGTTGCCTCAGGAAGAGGTTATAACTCTTGCACCTTTGTTGAGGTCTTCTGCTGCCCTCTGTGAGCTCTATAGATATGTTATACACTGGAACAAACACAGTGGCAGAGTACTTTTAAAGCATCTTCCTGTTTGATTAAGAAGGTTGAGATTTGCAAATGTACTGGAGACTCTTGAGCTGCTCTAGCTGAAGTTAGCTGATATTGGGCAACCATTTCTCCACACACTCTCAACCAGTGTCTTGCTTCCAACAGACCAGGCTACCTGGACCCCAGACTTGTAGAGATTGAAACACAAGAATCCAGAGTCAGTGATCAAAATTACTCCTGCTGACCTTGAAGGGTGGAGGTCATGAGAATGAGATTACACTCCTCCAACCCCTACTGTCCTGTGATTCTATGACTGAAACACAACCTTGGGACTAGCAAGGGATGAGAAATGTGTCTAGCAGGCACAGCAGCAGGCAACTCGAAATCCTCTCAGCAAAACTTGCATAGCTAATGAAGTTTCTATACCGGAGAAATACCTTCACCAAGACTACTGGAAGTCATTTCAGTGCTGTAGCTATTTATATCCAGTGAGGATTTCCCCAGAAAAGAGAACATGAAAGATGATCTTGTCCCCAAATGCTTAAGTTCAATGAAAAATGAGCAACGAGTGTTTTCTCTGGAAAACAAAGGATCTGCAACCTTTGCAAGCCATCAGAGTCTCTTCATGATGTGTTCAACAGAACATTTCTGGTCAGGTATTTTATAATGTTTTGGGCTGCTATGGTGATGTAAGTGGTAGAAGACAAAACCAGATTGATAAGTCTGTTAGCCTCAAAAGTAAAATCCATCCCTGATTGTCCTGTTTGCAAATCTCAAGAGCAAATTTAGCTACACTTGTTGATATTTAAACCATTGTAGCCAGGAATATAGCACAACTTTAAGAACAGAGTGCTGCATCTCTGTTTGTAAAAGGACAAATTCAAGGAACCTTACACATTGGGGTTTTTTTTCCCCCTGATTTCAGTGATTCATTGGACTTCTGCTTTGTCCCTTAGAGTACAAATCCTGTATATTTTACTGGGAGAGTAAGCAATTTTCAAGGGCACTTTTCCAGCCTAACTGAGGAGGGAAATGTGTGATTACTCACAGATATATATCATGTTACCAAAATGTCTGCCATTGCCATAGGGTATTGACTGCCCTGTGATTTTCACCTGTGTTTTATGGATTAGTGAGTCTGTATCTGGAGGTGAATGAGTGCTGCTGACTATCATGCAGCAGCAGTCTTTTAAATAAACAACAAAAAAAAAAAATTAGGCATTCTACCTGAGAGGAAAATAACAAACCAAAAGCAGGTAACAGTCAGATGGGTTTAGTTTTTTCCTTGGGTAAAGTGCTGTGGATACAGATTAACTTTGTTTGTTCAATATTTACTGTATTTTCCTTTTACCTGCTCTGAAAGGAGGACTGGAAGCACTTTGCTAAATGGATTGAAATTATCCTAGCTTCACAGCGTGCCTTGTAAGTGCCCTGTTACTGTCTTTGGCTGTGCTGTTTTGCAGCTGCACAGAGCAATAACCTGTCAGGGGTTTCCATAGATTCCTCTGTCCCTGCTATGGTAACAGCACACTCTCAGTTCTGCTCCTCCTCAGTGCTGGAGGTCTGTTTGCATCAGGATATGCTGGTCCTTAGGGAGTCAGACCATCTCAATTGGTCTGAAAACTCAGGCATGCCCTGGAACAGAGCCCACTCCATGTGGCCCCAAAATAACCACTACTTGCTGCACAGGCACCTGAGCTTTGGCATCCCACTCAGGAAGTCAAGTTTGCTTTGGGAGGAGCAGGCAGGCCACCCTGAGACTCTTTGTAGGACTTTGCTCATCTCTGCCACTTGTCACTGCACAACATGGCCTTCAAAGAAGGGTTTCTTTGTCCTGCAAAAGGCAGTGCTGACATGATGGAAGGAGGAAGAGGTACTGCAGCCTTTCCATGGCACACATTTTACTATTTGCAGTGTCAGAGGCAGAAGAGTTGAATGACAGCATGTGAATCAGATACACCCCAGTTCATTTATTGTCTTAGATCACTGACTTTAGGTTATGATAAAAAAATCTGTAAACCAGCCACAGGCATTTTGTCCACAATTCTGTGCTTCCAAAAATTCTTCAGAAGTTTTGCTGTGTACAAGACTTTTAATTATTGGCTAATTGCACAGCCTCTGAGGGCTATTACCTCCTCCATCCCCCCGCACTGCCAAATAATCCCTGTGAAAGCCTTTCTGTGGGGATCATTGGCAAAACATTGATGACATCCTCTTGAACTTTGGAATGCCATCCAGAGAGACTTGGATGGGCTGCAGGGGTGGGCCCAGGCCATCCTCATGAAGTTCAACAAGGCCAAGTGTAAGTTCCTGCACCTGGGTAGGCACAATCCCAAGCACAAATCCAGGCTGAGTGGTGAATGGCTGAGAGCAGCCCTGAGGAAAAGGACCTGGGGGTCTGGGGTGATAAAAAACTCAACAGGAGCCTGCAGTGTGAGTGCAGCCCAGACAGCAACTGTGTGCTGGGCTGCAGCAAGAGCAGTGTGGGCAGTAGGGCAAGGGAGGGGATTCTGCCCCTTTGCTCTGCTCTCCTCAGACCCCACCTGGAGTCCTGTGTACAGTTCTGGAGCCCCAGGCACAGGAAGGACATTGAACAGTTGGAGCAGGTCCAGAGGAGGCCATGAAGATGCTCAGAGGGCTGCAGCAGCTCTGCTATACGGACAGGCTACAAGATTTGGGGGTCTGCAGCCTGGAGAAGAGAAGGTTTCCAGGAGACCTTAGAGTAACCTTCCAGTATCTGAAGGGGGCCTACAGGAAGGCTGGAGAGGGACTATTGACAAGGTCTTGCAATGACAGGACAAGGGGCAATGGGTTTGAACAGGCAGAGGGAAGATTTAGAGTAGATGTCAGGAGGAAGTTCTTTCCAGTGAGGGTGGTGAGACACTGGAACAGGTTGCCCAGGGAGGTTGTAGCTGCTCCCTCCCTGGAGGTGTTCAAGGCCAGGTTGGAGGAGGCCTTGAGTGACCTGTTCTAGTGGGAGGTGTCCCTGCCTATGGCAGGGAGTTGGAACTGGATGATCTTTGAGGTCCCTTCCAACCTCAGTATTCTATGAATCTATGGATCTGGCAGATATCTAAGCAAACAACCTGTACACCTGCACCCTACTCTCCACCTCAGATAAATAGAGAAAGTTCCCACCTCATCCAGAAGGCAAGAGCAGTGGGTGGGAGACCTGATTACTGTTGCACCCATGCCTTGTCTTCCTAGTAACTGCTCTATGGGTTGAGGCCCAGGTATGGAACAACTTTTGTGTTCAGTGAATTCTAAGTCAATGTGTGTAAATGTCTGTTGGCTTAATGCCTCTTTCTAACATCATGTGGAGAGAAGCTGCCGGAGGCAAATACAGTACTTAGAGGTGCAGTGTTAAAACCAACCTGTGGCCAGGCAGCTGGGCACAGACTGGGACCAGCATCCTCCCCAGAAAATATCTCTTGCTTCTTTTTCCTCCTACTCCTTTCAGTTTGATGTGAACAGCCCTTGTTTATGGTATCAGAATCACTGATGAAGATAAATATTGGACAGAAGAGCTGAGAGAGATGCAAAGGTAGCATTTGGCTGATCCTCAGAGAGCCTACACCTTCCCTCCGACCTTCACATGATATTGATGATTTCGTAATGGACATGCAGGAATATGGGATCAAAGGGAATATCTGAGTGTTATTGGTTCTAACTACCCAAGCTTAGCCATGCTTTTAACTTTAAAAGCCTTGGAGAAACAGCCCCTGTTTTGTTTTACATTTTGTCTGATACAGCTTGCCTTGGTAGCCAATTAGCATGTCATGATTGCAGGTACTAATCCTGAATGCTCAGGCTGCATGTCCTATGTGTTTCTGAATGCCATATATCAGACCAAGGTGTCACACTGGTGATTGTGTTTCTGGCCCTGTCATCTTTAAAACATGAGGTGTTAGGTCATCACCATTAAGTAAGTTTTTTGGTGTTCAGTCTGGTACAAGCTGCATTTTTTGTTTAGTTGGGGGGTGGGGAGGAACCAACCCAGGGTCTTTATTCTGTAGAGGAGATCTTGTACAGGAGATACTGTTCGGTATGATTCCTTTCAGACCAGAAGCTATAATGCTTTTGCAGTCACAGATGGAAGAGGAAAGAGGTTATAGCTGTTTTACTGATATATAGCTTATAAGACTCCATTCTGTGTGCCTATAGCAACAACATTTGAGGACATGGATCATTTTACTGTCATTTTTCAGCATTATAGATACTAAACTCTCCAGAAATTAATACAGTTTGCTACCCACTTACAAAGTAGTTGTTGAAATGTGCAAGTGATAAATCAGCAAAAACACGGACCAAAGAGGAAAAAAAAAATGTTTCTTTCTGCTCCTTTAGTTAATGCCTTTCCCCTGCTCCTCCTGCTACAGAAAATGGTGGTTGTCACTATGCATGGCAGAGTGGAGCGAGTCCCCAAACCCCTGGCTGCAAAGTTTACATGCAAAAAGTCTCTCTCGCCCCTCCCATTCCTTGGAGCTGATTTGTAGCTGTCAGCCAGCTCACAGGAGAGCTTGTACCCCCAGAGCTGGGAGCCTGTTTGCTTTCCAGCCACTGCCTGCCCTCCAGCATGCCTCTCGATGTGCCCCAGCAGGATTTGCTCCCGACAGCCCCAGCAGGAGCAGGGCTCAGAGCTGCCAGGTTGCATCTGCATCGCTGCAGGTGGGTAAGCAGGGCAAGAGAGCGGGGATTCCAGGCTCTCCAGATAAAGGCAGGAAATCTAGACAAGGAGGGGAGCATAAATGTAGGTTGAGGTATAAATGCTGGTCCTGACTGGGAGAAATCAAAGAGAAGCAGCTGTTTTGTATAGGGAATAAAAGAGCAAAGCTGAAGTGGTTATGAAGTGACTGGTGTTAAATGGAGGAGGCGATGCTGGTTGCAGGCAGTGACAGCTTCACAGGCTCCACAAAGTAACTGTTTCCCTGTTCTACTTCCTGTCCTTTGGGATGCAGAAGAGCTCTGTGTATGGCGGCTGTCCTTTTTTATTTTTTTTTTCATAATCTCCAATTCTGAACCGATTTTGGTTCAGATTCTGACACTCTCCTTGCCCAGAGAGGTGGGTCTGAAGGAGTAAAATGCTGGTAGCAGAATGTCCAAGAGAGCAAGTCAGTTGGCTGTCTCCAGACACAAGTAGAGGTGTAAAGTTTTGCAGCAGTAAGGTAAACAGTTGAAGGGTTTGAGGAGCTGTCTCAGAGCATGAACCTGACCTCTGAGCTAACATAACAGCAGAGAAGTCCTCAGGGACCCTCATAGGACCAGATGTCAGTCTGTGAAAATCAGGTTTTTTACTGATTTTCAAACATCTGCAGTATGTCTGGTTAATTGCAAGAGGACGTTTTTTATGTTTTTCAGGCTACCTGTTACTACAGTTCCTTTATTTGGCTGTATCAATGTGGAGAAACCCATACAGAACTCTTGGTGGACAACCTGCCTACAGACAGAAAGGTCACTTCAGTTGAACCCCTTTCTTGCAATGAATAATGCAATCATCCATAACTACATCTGTGTTTAAACATGACTGCCACTCTTATCACTGCCATACCCTATCATCCAGCAATTAAACCCAGCAACAACATACAGCAGTTTGAGCCAGCTTTGTATTTACCTGTGTGTGGTTTGTAAGAGATATTTATTGAATGGTTTCAGGTGGCCAACAAGCACTGTAAATAAATATCAAAGTCTGCCTCATTCAAAAACAATCATTAAAAATCATTGACTGACTTGGCTGGAATCATGAAAGACATTTAGTTTTTGATGGCTGCTGTATGACCATGCACTGGTTCCTTCAGGGGGTGTTTCTGCAAGACACTGTGCAGCTCAGACAGTTCTGACAGAGAATGTGCTACCAACACATATGTGATGATGCACAAAGATGTCTCCACAATGATGCCAACGTTGCTGAACACCAACACTAAATCAAAACCTGTTGCAAAAGCTGGTGCTGTGCAGAACATGGATGAGCATGAACATAGAAAGGGCACTCAGGAAAAGTACAGAAAGCCTGAGCAACAGCAGAACTGCCTGTTCATTGTCCATGGATCCAACAATTCCTTCACCAGAACTAAGTGCTGACAAGTCTTATCTGGTGCTGTGCAGGGTGGATATTCCCAAGGTAGTACCTGGAAAGCCACCAGGCAGATGGGATGAAAAGATCTCTTAGAAACCTCTCAGGGTTTCTCTTAGGATAAAAGGAATTGCACAGCTAGACTAGTGTGTCCTTCCTCCTAAGCACCTCCTGGAGTCTTCCCTAAGAGCAAGAAGCTGAGGTGAGATCTATATTTTACTTTGCTTCCAGCTTGCTGTGCTCCTCAACCAAATAATTCAACTTCCTCGTATTTCAGCAAAGCTATCTAAAGAAATGCCCACTTACGAGAAACATGCAAGAGCTCAGCTGCACATTTAATTGAAGCACTGCTGATGAATATGATACTTAATTTTATGCCTTCTACATATACAGCTTTAAAATAACTGCAAAACAGGTTTCAGAATCATAGAGTCATAGAATGGTAAGGTTGGAAGGGACCTCAAGGATCATCCAGTTCCAACCCCCTGCCATAGGCAAGGACACTTCCCACTCAAGGGTTACTCAAGGTTACTCAAGGCCTCCTCCAACCTGACCTTGAACACCTCCAGGGAAGGAGCAGCCGCAGCCTCCCTGGGCAACTTGTTCCAGTGTCTCACCACCCTCACTGTAAAGAACTTCCTCCTAACATCCAGTCTAAATCTCCCCTCTGCCAGTTTAAACCCATTGCCCCTTATCCTGTCATTGCAAGACCTGGTAAGTAATCCCTCCCCAGCCTTCCTGTAGGCCCCCTTCAGATACTGGAAGGTGGTGGTAGTGGTAGAATGTTTTGTGGTAGTGTATAGGAAACTCTGCTCCAGAAAACATTCTGGGGCACTATCAGCTACTTTATTTCCTCAGGTTTTGTTTGTGGGTTGTTTTTTTTTTTTTTTGCTTTGTTTTGTTTTGGGGTTTATTTTGTTTTGTTTTGTTTTGGTGTGGGGGTTGTTTAATTGGTTGGTTGGTTTGGTTTGGTTTGGATTGGGGTTTTTTTTTCAGAAAACAGTATCAAAAAAAAAATCACAGAATTAACCAGGTTGGAAAAGACCTCTGAAGTCCAACCTATCACCTAACCCTTCTAATTAACCAACCCATGGCACTAAGTGCCTCATCCAGCCTCCTTTTAAACACCTCCAGGGATGAGAACTCCACCACCTCCCCAGGTAGCCCATCCCAATGGGCAATCACTCTTGCTGGGAAGAACTTCCTCCTAACATCCAGCCTAAACCTGCTAGTTGCTGTAGTAAAGGTTTGACAGAAATGAGCCTCAAATGCTCACTGCAGTATATATATTTATTGTCTTTCTATATCTACTACTGCTAAAACTAAGCAAATTGACAAGATGGTGGTTTAAAAATCCAAATAGAAACACAGAGGTCTCCCTCTGAAAAGTTCCATTTCCTACAAGAAATGTTCAATGCATTTCTCTGTCTGAAGTTTCTTCTGCATTGCTACTCTGCTGTTAAATCCTCATCTCTTTCACCCAGCTGGGAGCTGAGCCCTCATGCCTCTTGCAGAAAAGAATGGGAGAGCATCTTCTGCCATCCCTTCGGTGTATTTTCCAACAGCTACAACATGCACTAAGCAATTTCTCCAGCTTGATCCAAAGCCAGTGCCTCCATTAATGCTTTCCTGCAGCACTGAATGAAGTGGAAGAATTTTGAAGGCTTCTGAGGCATACACCAGGACCAAATGCAAAGCTGCAGAAGGTGCCTTGCTCCTTGCAGTATTGATCGCACAGCTTTTCAGTGGGAACATTTCCTA
>VWZE01009690.1:821856-849681 GCA_013396675.1 Eubucco bourcierii
GCAGCCTGTCCAGGTCCCTCTGGATGGATCCCTGCCCTCTAGCAAGTCGACTGTGCCACACAGCTTGGTGTCATCTGCAAACTTGCTGAGGGTGCACTGATTCCTCTGTCCATGGCACTGTCAGAGATGTTAAACAGTTCTGGTCCCAGCACTGACCCTTGAGGGACACCACTTGGCACTGGGTTCCAGGTGGACATTGTGCCCTTGATCACCACTCTCTGTGTGCCACCATTCAGCCAATTCCTTATCCAGCAGGGCTCCACCCATCAAGTCCATTTTTTTCCAATTTGGTGACCAGGATGTCATGTGGGACAGAGTCAAAAATGGTGCCCAAGGGTCCCTCAGTGCGCTCATGTTGCCCAATTTATAACTCCTCAATGCAAGGCACTCACTGGTGGCCAGGACAGATGGGTTGTGCCCAGAATTTTTTGAATGAGACACAATTGTGCTGCTCTGAAGCCAAAAAAGCCTCTTTTTTACCCCATAGGTGAATCCAAATGGAGACACTTTTCCAACTGAAATATACACACAAAGAGGTCTTTTGTCATTGCCGTTGTTTTGGGCTTTTTTCGATTGGTTAGGTTGGGTCTGGTGGTTGGGGGCTTTTGGGGTTTTTTTATTTGTTTGCTGACTTTTTGTTTGTTTGGATTTTTTTGTTTGGTTTGGGTTTTTTTTTTGTTTGGTTTGGGCTGGAGTTTGGGGGGTTTTGTTGGCCTTTTTTTTTTTGTTTTGTTTATTCTCATTTGCAAGAACTGGAAAGGTGCAATTGCAGAGCTAAAATTGCCCTTGTTAAACACCAGCTGTAGCAGAAAAGAAAGAGTAAGCTTAAACACCAGCTACAGAACAAAAGAAAGAGTAAGCTAACTTAAGGACAGTGTTTCATCCTCAGAAACCTATGCTTGAGATGATCCCAGCCTCAAAGATGAGCTCTGAATTTCTCTATATTCTGATCTAGGGTTTGGCTCCAATCTTTGTGTAAGAGCCACTTGCTAAGCCTGGATCTAGACTGGAATCTTCCCAAAATCTGAGGAAATTCAGATCCAGGGTTTTGGTTTTAGCCCATGTCTAATTCAAACCAAATTGTCATCTAGATTCCAAGTGAAAATGAGTCAGAAGGCTTCATCTCAGCAGCTGATATGTCCACACTGCATAATCACCACGTACAGTTTGGCAACCAGCATGTCCTGACTCAGGAGTGGAGATTACAGCTGCACCTGTGGCCTGCAAGACTTCCACAGCCCTCAGGAACCTTCTGCATCCCCAGCACCCACATCATGAGGGATGCATGTTGGAGGAGGTCCTGGTTTAGCCGTTCACAACACCTGAACTTCATCCAGGTTATGAACAGCAAATCTTAACCACGATTAAATGAAGATCTACGAAGCATGACCACCTCTGTTATGTGGTTGGGACACCTTCCTCCTAGAGCCATGCACAGGGATCAGTTAAGATGTGTTCGTGTCTTTTCCCTGGCTTCGTTTTCCCACTGCTGAGAGTCTCCTGTCTGAAGCTGTCATCCCTTGGGAAACATCTGTATTCCAGCACACTGGGAGGACTTGATTAAATGAGCAAGACTCCCCAGCCTGGCAGTAGGGAGTTTCATTAGGCTGTTTGCACTGTCAGATCTGAGGGGAGTGTCTGCCCTGCCCTCTTGCATTTCCTTACTGCATCCCTCCCAGCTGGGGACTCCTGCAGACACCTATTGCAACTATGTCATTAATATGAAGTAGATTTTACATCAGATTTGGAATGAAAGCATTGAGGATTGCTTCCACACATCTTTGTTTAGATTCTGGAAGCAACCTTTCACACTGTGCATGCAAAGAATTCCTCATCCCAGTCTCTATGTACTTGGACACAGCAATAGCCAATTTTGCCATTCACATACAGCACCCAGTAACAATTTCTCCTAGCTTTCATTATTAACAATATTTATTATCAGCACTGTAGTAATACAATCAGGCCCTTGCTGTGCTAAGTGCTTTGCAAACATGTGGAAAGACAGTTTTACAAGCTATTCACCCTAGTGCCCGGAGCCTGTGGTGGTGACAAGTTTTAGTTATGTTCTTTTCTCCCAGTAGCAGGTTCGGAGAGAGAGAGGACAACTTCTCTTCTAACTGCCCCAATATCTCTATTCAAAGAAAGAAGGTGAAGAAAGTAGTGATGTGAGTAGAAAATGTATACTTGACACAATTGTACATTGTCCCACCCCGGTATTTCAGTTTTTTCAGAGAGAGAAAGATCTGTTTTATCCAGAATTCCGTTGCTCTTCTCATATGCTCCTAATGTATATAGGGACAAGATGCCCATAATAATGTTTTAGAGGAACCAGGGTGTTCTGGGCTGGCAAACAGACACCACAAGGTCAGTGCTGGGCTCTGCTTGTGCACAGGACCTTGTTCTGGAAGGCGTGGGCAGACTTCTTCAGTGCAGCTGAAAAAACTAGCACAGCTCCCTCCCCAACTCTGGCCTGTGCACATGCCCTGCTTTCCAAGGCTATAGCCCTCTGAGTGCACAGAAACTCCATCCTGGAGGGTGTGTAATGTGGGCAAACACCTGGAATAGCCCAATATGGGTCACATAGAGAGAAGGGGTCATGCGTGCCATTGATGAGGGGACAAAGTGTCTGCTCAGTAAGTTTGCTGGTGACACCAAACTGGGAGGCTTGGCTGATACAGCTGCAGGTTGTGTGGTCATCCAGTGAGACTTGGACAGACTGAGAGCTGGGCACAAAGGAACCAAATGAGGTTCAGCAAGGACAAGGGCAGAGTCTTGCATCTGGGAAGGAATAATAAGCTGCACCCATACAGGTTGGGAGGTGATCTGCTGGAGAACAGCCCTGTGGAGAGGGACCTGGGAGTGCTGGTGGATAACATCCACGGGACAGCAATGTGCCCTGGTGGACAAGAAGCCCAATGGGATCTTGGGGTGTATTAAGAAGAGTGTGTCCAGCAGATCAAAGGAGTTTCTCCTCTCTCTCTACTCTGCCCTGGTGAGACCTCATCTTGAGTACTGCCATCAGTTTTGGGCTCCCCAGGTTAAGAGGGACAGGGATCTGCTGGAGAGAGTCCAGCAGAGGGCTACAAGGATGATGAGGGGACTGGAGCACTGCCTGATGAGGAGAGGGACCTCCTCTGGAGTCTGGAGAAGACTGAGAGGATTTAATAAATGTTTAGAAATATCTGAGGGCTGGGGGTCAGGAAGCGGGGGACAGGCTCTGCTCACTTGCTCCCTGGGATAGTGCAAGGAGCAATGGAAGGAAGCTGCAGCACAGGAAGTTCCACCTCAACACAAGGGGAAACTTCTTTGCTGTAAGGGTCCTGGAGCACTGGAACAGGCTGCCCAGAGAGTTTGTGGAGTCTACTTCTCTGGAGACTTTCAAGGCCTGTCTGGATGTGTTCCTCTGTGTCCTGAGCAAGATTGTCTTGTCCTGCTCCGGCATGAGGGTTAGACTCAATGATCTCTTTGGGTCCCTTCCAACCCCTGACATCCTGTGAGCCTGAGATCTGTGGTTTTCAGCACTCCAGGAAAGAGTTAATGACAAGCAGCTAGGCAGAGAGTGGTGTTTCTTACAGAGTCACGTGTGGCCAGAATAATGCAAGCAAACTACTTTCGCAACATGCTGAGGTCACTCAACCACAAGCCTCCAGCTCTGCTATATGAGAGAGAGGTACTGGGAGAGAACTGTGAGCAAAAGTTCTCATTTGTGGGAATCCTGTCAAGCCTCTATAGGCCTTGGAGACACCTGGAAGAAGATAGGCATGATAATTATTTTCTAAAATAAGGGGCACTTTTGTTCTTTCCCTCCACCCACCCCCACTCCGTGGCAAGTCAGCAGCCCATTGTGGTTTTGTTCCACATGATTCCTTGAAGGGAGACAAAGAAATGCAACATCCTATCAGAGTGAATCACAGAACTTGGAAACGACCTGATTCACACGATTTTTCCATTCTCTGCCACTAGCATGAGGCTTAAAACACACACACAGAGACACACACACACACACAGAAAAGGTTGTGATGTTTAGTCTGTGAGTCGTTTGAACTTGTGCTCCATTTTCCAGCTCACGTTAAGACAGGGGAAACCACTCTGAGGAGTCTTCTTTTCAGACATGGCTGAATGCCTGCATGGGGCAGATGCTCAAAGGTGTTTTAGAGGTCAGAAAAGCAAAAAAGTGTCACTTACATCAATGATCAAACACTTCTGAGCCCTGGTTCCCTGTGAAATAAATGGAGGAATTGTGAAAACAGCATGCAAACAGCAAGACTAACGCAGGTGGTGACCCTATCTGGATGATCATAGCAAGGTTTGGGTTGAAAAGGACCTTTCAACATCATCTAATGCAACCCTAGAGAGTCAGGAGGGACATCTTCTACTCCAGTTGGTTGATTAGAACCCCAAACAACCTCCTGTCTTGGAATGATTCCAGGGATGGGACATCTACCACCTTTCTGGGCAACCTGAGCCAATGTCTCAGCACTCTCAGTGTAAAGAAATTCTTCCTTATATCTAGTCTGACTCGCCCTCTTTCGGTTTCAAACTGTCAGCCCTTGTTCTGTCTCAACAGGCCCTACTAAAAAGTCTGTCCCTATCTTTCTTATAGACCCCCTTTGAGTACTGAAAGGCTACGAGAAAGTCTCCCTGGAGCCTTCTCTTCTCCAGGCTGAACAACCCCTACTCTCTCAGCCTTGATGCCTGAGCCTCCAGCACTGATGACCCACATAAGCCCTTTGTTCTCTGAAAGGATCTCTTCACTACACATCTGGTTCTTGGACACCTCTGTCTTTGCAGACCTTAATGCTTCTCTGAAGTTAGCAACATGTCACACTGAGCAGATATTTGGGACAGGGACTATCCTCTCTTCCCTTTACATCAGTAAAGTGTGTGGCCTCAATAAAAACATAGTATACAGAACAGTAACAGACACAAATAAGAATATGGCATAGAGAAATCTAATTGATTTGCTGTTCCTCAGGGAAACCTTCCTGACCATAACACTGAAAGCCAAATGCTGTAGCTTCTTGTGCCTGAGAAATTTATGGCAGAATTTTGGTCTTCAACAATCAGCTGAAAACCTCCTACTGACTAACAGAAGGACTTGGGCTGCCTGTAACTGAAACGGAGCTGCATAAGAACCTCATTACAGGAGTTAGCCTGACATTGTAACAGGATACCAGTTCTGGAGAACGTTCAGAGTGCAAGCCAATTGCTGTCTTTGCTTACCTTGGTTTCAGTGGCTCATTGAGCCTTTCAGACTGACATGTATATATTTAATATAGATATATAAAAAAATATAGCTCTCAAAACCAGTAGGAGCCCCACAGCTGGCATCTGCCCAGGTCCAGAGTGCCAGTTGCTGCCAAGTTACTCTTTTCATGGTTTATTGGAGTCACTTACACATGGGTGGGCCAGGAAAAGAGGAGGAGGGGGCCAGGTGGGAAGTAGAACAGCACCAGTTCCCCTCACTCCTGCTTTCTTCAGTTTGTTTTGTATTTGTCTTTATTATACAGCTTTGTTTTGGGCTTCCAAAGTTGTTGGCACTGAACTTGGTAGCAGCCTTGCCTTCCTTGTGTGGAGAAGCCAGAGGGTTGGTTCTGGTTTGGGTTTTTATTATTATTATTTTGTTTTAGAAGACTTTCTTCTAGAACATATACCACATGTTTGGAGCAGTAATCGTTCCAGATGTGCTTGAGCTAATAAACCTGAGCCTAAATTAGTTGGAAACTTGGAGAATTTGAGATGTGGCTTTGCAATCCATCTCTGAAGAGGTTTTTCTCTCCCCAAACTGAAATGTCATCTTCCAGATTCAGATCTGCGTCTGAGCAACTTTTTCATTTTAGAGATCACCCTGGTCAATATGGATGATAAAATCAGCAGGCTGTGCCCAGGCTGGCTGAATGCACAAGAGCTGCATGAAGAGACAAGGAGGTAAAAGGGTTTGCCCTGTGTTAAGGGGAAATGGGCACAATCACAAGGACAGTAGTATCTTGGGTATTATGACCTACAGCCTAGTGGTCCAGGCATGCTCTTTCCTACCCAGATAATTATTTTACATCACTGGCAGCCAGAAAGTTCCAGCAGATCTCATCTCTCCCAGGACACCACTGTAAATAACCCTTGATTTGTACAGAAACATTGACATTGTGTGGGTAAAACTGAGGTCATAATTTTCAATGCCATTCTAAATTGGACCCTTCATGCCTGAAATCCACTATGCCACAGAGTACAAGCTCTTCACTCTGTAATATTTGGATTCTCACTTTAAACCTAGGAGTTCTTGTGTGGATGGATACTTGGAGCCTTGCTACACGAGTGATTCACATGCTCATGTTTAAAAGAAAGAAAACTAAATAAAGATTAATTCATTTAAGAAAACAAAGTCTACAATGAAGTAATGAATGAAGGGGGTATAACATCCCTTGCAGATGATTAAGAATTCATGGTTAATGTGTGGTGGTTTCTACAGCCCCCAAAAATAATACCTGCTGCCTCCCACGTAGAGGAATAAAAAACATGTGGGTCTACACCATAATCAGTTGGAGATGGTTTCCCACAGTGTCTGTTGAAAGACCAACTTCAGTGCAAGGGGAAGCAAGTACAATGGTTGTGTATCCTCTGAGGTGAGAACACAAGTTTTGTGTAAAACTAGTTCTCCTGCACCTGGGAGTGGTAGAATAGACATTCTCTGGGATGAAATGGGATGAGCAGTGGCTGGCAGCTGTGTTGGGAGCAGATAGCTTATAGAATCATAGAATCATAGAATGGTAAGGTTGGAAGGGACCTCAAGGATCATCTAGTTCCAAGCCCCTGCCATAGGCAGGGACACCTCCCACTAGAACAGGTCACTAAAGGCCTCCTCCAACCTGGCCTTGAACACCTCCAAGGAGGGAGCAAACACAACCTCCCTGGGCAACCTGTGCCAGTGTCTCACCACCCTCACTGCAAACAACTTCCTCCTCACATTCAGTTTAAATCTCCCCTCTACCAGTTCAAACCCATTGCCCCTTGTCCTGTCATTGCAAGACCTTATCAATAGTCCCTCCCCAGCCTTCCTGTAGGTCCCCTTCAGATACTGGAAGGCTACTCTAAGGTCTCCTGGAAGCCTTCTCTTCTCCAGGTTGCACAGTCCCAACTCTCTGAACCTGTCCTCACAGCAGAGCTGCTGCAGCCCTCTGAGCATCTTCGTGACCTGCTCTGCACTGGTTCAAACAATTCCATGTCCTTTCTGTGCTGGGGGCTCCAGAACTGCACACAGGACTCCAGGTGGGGTCTGAGGAGAGCAGAGCAAAGGGACAGAATCCCCTCCCTTGCCCTGCTGCCCACACTGCTCTTGCTGCAGCCCAGCACACAGTTGCTGTCTGGGCTGCACTCACACTGCAGGCTCATGTCGAGATTTTCATCACCCCAGACCCCCAGTCCCTTTCCTCAGGGCTGCTCTCAGCCATTCCATACCCAGTCTGTATTTGTGCTTCAGATTGTGCCTACCCAGGTGCAGGACCTTACACTTGGTCTTGTTGAATGTCATGAGGTTGGCCTGGGCACAGCTCTCCAGCCTGTCCAGGTCCCTCTGGATGGATCCCTGCCCTCTAGCAAGTCGACTGTGCCACACAGATTGGTTTTATCTGCAGACTTGCTGAGGGTGCACTGATTCCTCTGTCCATGGCACTGACAGAGATGTTAAACAGCACTGGTGCCAGCACTGACCCCTGAGAGACACCACTTGGCACTGGTCTCCAGTGATAAGTTTCTTGTGTTAAGTTTAGGTGTAGTTTGCCACAGTGATGAGCCCAGTGCTTCGAGGGGGAAGCACAATTCTTTCAGGGTAGCACACAAGATACAACTGAAATTCACACCACCCTTCAGTCAAGCCTAGGGGAGCAGAGGACTGAGAGGGCAAATTCTGCTCTGTAGCTGGCAATCATGGAGCTTCACTGGTGTCTCAGATCTGGTTCAGTCTCAGCTGAGGTTTTAGGGAAGAAAAGGAGCAGCAGCAATTGAGTACAGCTGGTTAAAAGGAACAGTACAACTTGTCCAACTTCCCCTCGAGAGCATATGGACAAATTACCCAGCAAACCTTTTAGAGACATTAGATACCACTGAGAGGGTTTGGGTGTCAGTCCTTCCTGCTTCGACAGACTGTGGTATGTGTGGCTCTGGGGACATATATTATCATTCCAGGTATTTGTTTACTCTTTTTATTTTCCCCCCAGCACTTTGAATCACTCAGGGAGCTAATTGTGGGACTGAAATAACATCAGATCAGACCTTCTCACGGTTCTTCCGTTCCCTGGGAGTCTAAACATGGTGGAGAGATCAGATCTTGCATTATTTTTGGCCACACAGACTGTACCCAGGGGAAGGCAGGCTGGTAGTCCATTAAACATATAATCATATATACAAGTGATGACTTACTCAGATTTGGGATAAGTCCTTATGGAGTCTCACTACCAAGGTGTACAGCCAAAGACTGAATGAAATGTCTTTCCTGGTTCCATACATCTTACCTACTGTTCCCCAAGCTTGATACTGTGTGATGGAGATGATCCTCAATTTCAGTACTATAACCCACCAACTCAAAGTTAGATCCCACTTGTAGACAAACTCTTGTATGAAAATGTGTCACTGGGTCCTTGTGGCTCAGAAGTAGGTCTATGTTCTCAGAAAAACGTAGGTTCACACGGGATCCCAGGGTTAGCTCCTTCTAACCTTCACATGCTAATACACAAACCACATAAACAAAATGCTTAACTCAATCTCCCATCAGTGCCCAGACCAGCCATGGTATATGCTGGCCTCAGCCTAATCCCTCATACAGACAGTTGTGAGCTGTGAGTGCTGCCTGCACCCAGTGGATGTCTCCAAAGTGATCTTTCACTTAAGAGCTTTATACCCTGACCATATGCAGCATCTTTCTGCGTGAAATATCCTCCTAAGTGAAGCTGGGATGGAGTTCATCCCATTAAAGCTCAGATACCTGCTGCTGAGCTAATTACCCTGAGCTCTGTATATAATCAAGGCAAAGAGAATATTTTCTGGGATTATCAACTATCTCCTTCTAAGAAGGACACCTAAAAGAGGTCAGAAGAGCCATGCTTTAGCAGTGCTGCTCTCTGCTTGCTAATAACAGAGCCACACTAGCCAGCTAGCTCAGGTATCACGTCTGCACAGAGGCTGTCATAGGTTACTCAGACACACTTGGACACAGAAGATATCTAAAGGTGAACATAATTAAGAGAATTATGAGATTGGCACAGAAAAGGAGGCATATCAGACTGAAGGGAAACACAACTGAGGAATCCAAGGCAATTCACGGCAGAGGACATTTCTATTTCACATTGCTCCTTTCCGGCAAAGTCCCACTAAACTCTGTGACCATCAACCAAGGCCCAGCCTTGGAGCTTGGCACATCTTTTCTTTTCCCATGTTTCATCATCCTCAAAGACCCAAGTTGCCCAAACCACCAGAAAATATTTCAGTGTTTCTGCAGGTCTCATTTCACTGACAGTGTGATGTGGTTCAGGCTTGTTCTCAGTTGTGAAGATCTTACCTTGACCTTCCCCAGGAAAAAAAGTGCTCCAGTTCCTATGGACCTCTCATTTGATTTTGCCCTAAGGTTTTATAAGCAGGGTGCCAGAGTGGCAATTCCTCTCTTTGAAGGTACTCTCTTTCAGTGAAGGAACTGAAGCCAGAACTCACTTCATATTACCCTATTGAGGAGCCATCTACTAACAGCTTTTGGCCATACCAAGAACTGAGGAGGGGTCTGGATAGGTGTTAGATTACTCAGTGAAGACATCAAATTCTCCCTTCTCAGTGCTGTGACACTTCAAGCTGCAAGATCTTACATCACTGACACAGGAAACAAAAGCAAAAGCACTGTTCTATTACCAAGCAGCAATTAGAACTAAATGAACTGAAAAGTTTCTTAAAACTCAGGAAGTAACTTCATAGTATCAGTTCTTAAGACATGTAGGAGTGCACGAGCACAGTGTGTACATGCTCTGATCTCCACAGAATGCTGACACGAGCACAAAGATGTGCTCTGCTGGAAGAGCAATGCAGTGGAGGCAGATCTATGGAGCAAAACTGATGGTGATGAGGACATGACCCCCACACTCTATTTGGGGGCTGTTTTGCAGTAGCTCTAGCTTGGTACACTAGACTGAAAGCTCATGAGCAGCTGAAGCCCTTTAAATGCACACAATTTGGTTCACAGGCTGCCCAGGGGAGTTGTGGAGTCTCCATCTCTGGAAATACTCAAAACCTGCCTGGATGTGTTCCTGTGGGATCTGCTATAGGAGATCCTGCTCTGGCAGGGTTTTGGACTGGATGAGTTTTCGAGATCTCTTCCAGTCCCTGACATTTTGTGGTTCTGTGATACATTTCTCCCAAAATAATCTGGTTGGTGCACTTCAAAACTAAGCATAATAAAAGGAGGTGTTTGGGAGATTTCCTTCAAAAGGGAACTACAAAAATGCTAACATAAATGTGTCTGTCATACTAATAGCTGGTTAGGAACACAGTCCAAATATACACAGAACCTTTGAATGATAGGGGTCAGAAGAGACCCTTGGAGATCTTCTAGTCTAACAGCCCTGCTAACACAGGTTTGCTTCCATCAGGTTGCACAGGAATGCATTCAGGTGGGTTTTGATTGTCTCCAGAGAAGGAGACTCAAAAATCTTTCTATGCAGCCTGATCCAGTGCTCTGGCACCCTCACAGTACAGAAGTCTTTCCTTATGTTCAAGTGAAGAAGCCTGGGAGATGTGAAGTTTGGAGGTAGCCTTGGTGGCAGTGACTATGAGATGGCAGATTTCAGGATCATGCAACAGAGCAGCAGCGATAGTCAACAGGAATGCAGTCCTGGACACAGGTTGAGGAAAGAAAGGGATCCCACCATGAAGTGCACTACAGTCTGACCTGGCTTCCACATCTACAGTAAAGATGTGGAAAAACTTTAAATGCCAAAGTTGTGTTGGTGAGGGCACAGCCTCATTTAAGATTGAGTTGTTCATATAAGTGTGAATAATCACCAGAGTCATGCCAGCAGTGTCTTGATTACATTCCTTATGTACAGAAATGATCATTTCAGGTCTTGTTCACATTGTGAGCATTCATCTCATGATGAATAGCTGTTAATTTAATTGTTTCTCTGGGAAAAAAAAAAAAAAAAAAAAAGAAAGAAAGAAAGAAAAAAGAACAAACCAGACAGGGATGGTCTCTTCCTTGATTAGTGAAGCAAGTATTTCCATGAGTAAGAGCACTAATGAATTTTGGTTTCTCGTGATGTGTGTTATGTGGCTTCCTGATTTCAAATCTAGAAGAGCTGCAGCATCAATGCTTTCCTCATTAAGTGTGTACATGAGAAGCAGAGTTTTAAAACTCTCAAATATAGGTGAAAATCCTTGAGACATCTGAAAGAGGGAGAAAATCTCACTGAGGAGCAGAGTCTTTTTTTCTAGGAGTAGAGCTGCGCCAAGATTGAACTTCTTGTACTCTTGCACACTAGCTGGGATCTCTCCCCTTTCTCTATCACCTTCCCCAGTTTTCACACCACCTGTATGAACCTAAGGCCTTTGAGACCTCTGCTGGTCTTTCAAATTCAGCCAATAAATTCCAATGCTACTAGAGATGGCTGACAGCTGAATACTAGTACCGAGCAATGACTGCATAAACTTTGTGTTGTTAGGGATGTACACAGAAAACAAGCCTGAACCCTTCATGTATGGGAGCAGGGAGGGAGTTAGACTCCTTGTGTCTGGGGAAATAAGCACTCAACTCATTTTAGGCTGCCTCAAGAATTCCAGTTTGAACAAAGTAACTGTCCTTTTTTGCACTGAAACTACACAGATGCTCCTCCATCTGCCCATTGTCATGGCACCAAAAATGGAAATCCTTTGCTCTAGCCCCTTGCGTGTTTACTCCCCCTGTGCAGCAGCAGAGCCTTAGCAGTGCCTTTTCAGATATGTGGATCAAAGCAGGAGGTCACTGCGGTCAGCGAGCAGCCTTGGTTACCACCACACCCAGCCAAAGCATTCTTCCTTCTCCTCTGCTGACAGTCGAGGCTGACTCCCTGCATGTGACTCCCCCATCATCCCCTCCCCACCACAGGTTTCTGGTCTTGCACAACTGAGTCTACATATTGCATGGGCAAATCGGTCACACTGCAGGCTGAGAGTCCCAGTAAACATTTCCCCTTTTCCCCATCCTCTCTCATCCTCTCCCCCCAGCACACAAGTGCACCCACCCTCCAGAAGCTCTGCGGTGATGCTGGAAGCTTTCCTATGCTCTGCTTCCTCCAGAGACCTACCCAGCGACAGTTTGCAAAATCAAAAGGCTAAAGGTAGCCCCCTTAGATTTGTCACAGGCAAAGAAACACAAATTCATTTTTTCCAGGAGTTCTTGAAAGCTGAGATGAGATTATCTATAATTTAAAGAAAAAGAAAATTGGTGGGAAGCAAATAGCTCTTTGGAAAACCTTCAAAATGCAATGGATATCAACAGAATGTTTCTACCACTCTCGGGAAGCACTGCCAGCCCACATCTTTCTGCTAACTCCTAATGGGTCCATTAACTACTCCTAAATAATGATGGAAACCATATGGGTGCACAGGTGGTCTCTCAATAAATACCAAATGAATTCAGTATGATCACCATTAACACAATTAATACCCAGCCAATCTACAATGATAGAACTATTAAAATTAAGAGCTACTATATTTCCTCAGTCCCGTGGCAATTTTACAATGGAAACAAACAAAAGGCTAGAATTAACTTTTTTTTTTTTAAATCATTATTATTTTATTACAGTTATTTGATTTTATTTACTTACTGGGATGTTTTAGACTTCTGTGTAATCTGGAGTGTCTTTGTGAGTTATGAGGTAAGTTTTGACTCAGAGGAAAAATAATTTGGGGAGAAATATTTTTTTTAAATCCAACTAAAATGGTGTAGGTTGGTTTTTTTTTTTGGTGGGGGGGGTTTAGATGTATTTGGGTGTTGAAGCAAAGTGCTTTCTACTTTCTGCAGAAGGCTGTAAATGCAAGCAATGAATAGGAGATTGCCACAGCTGCTCTTTTTATCATCTACACCCTGAGTTCATCACTGTTCCCTGATGGGACTATTAGTGTGGTCGGGATTTAATATTATTTTGAGGCTATTAGTCCTGTTCCAGCATATGTGGTGGTCCACCCAATTGTCAAAGGAAGAGGAACACATTCGTAAGTGACCTTCTGTAATGAAACGCCTGATGTAGGCCCACTATTGATAGGGGATTTCTGGCTTTCCAGCAAGGAGGAGTTAAGGTTTTATTTTCTAGAGCCAGATCAGTAACCTGGATTACTCCAGATTCAGTCTCTATTTTCATGTTTCTCTTGCAAGCCAGAGTTAAGCTCCCTTGGGCTGAGTGAGGCAGTATCGGTTCCAATATCTGTGTGGTCGAGCATGGGTCAGATTCAGCACCCTGGCTTTTATACATCCTGACAACCACTGTAAAAAGGGTGCTTTACATTTTGCAAAACTGTGTTTGCTTGGCTCCAGAGGCTCTTTTATTTGAATCACTAAAGCCTGGTTTGTGGGAGAAACTTCAGAGAAAAACATTTTGGATCTCCTAAACCCTAGCAAAGTTGGACCCATTCTACAGGGTAGAGGGTCAGAGAAACTTTGTTGATGGCAGCAAAAACTGAGTATGGCAAAAGTGTGACTTGAAATCAGCACATTTCACCACTGGGGCTTTTGTTGGAAAACTCATGTCTCCTCACTTTCATAGGGCAATTCAATGGAGATTCAGCCTTGCTGCAGCTCATGCCAAGTTAATGGATTTATCAATGCATGAGTGCAAGTCCTACTTGGGAAAACACAACAGACTCCTCTTTGGTGCCACAATGAATGAGGTGAATCCTTTATTCTGCAGCTGGAGAGATCTCAGGATACTTTGAAGTTCAGGACAAACTTTTGGATCTGCTCTTCTGAGCTGGACCAGGATTTCAACCTTCAGTTGTCCATGTGGTATGCAATTTTCACAACTTCTCTGTACTCAGAGGGAGCTTAAGTGACCAACCCAAAGAGGCCTATATCATCCTAAACTCTCTATGATTACTGTTGCATTTAATATTCTTTGTCTCCTTAAACAAGACATCCTTATTTCTATGTATTACACCAGATTTACACCCAAGAAACCTACTACTCGGAACAATCAGTGTGAGGTCTGAGTAAGTTGTGCACTGGAAACTTCCCTAAAGTGCAGTTCTATGAACTATGTAACATGTGGAGCACAAAGCTCATTTCACAATCCCTTGCTAACTTTTCTTACAAACCATCTTGCATATAGATTGCTCTTGAGTAAGTGTTTTTGATTAACTCCAAGCATCTATGCTCTTGTTCTCGAATAGAAGATTCTGTGTTTCTAATTTGAATAATATAATTTTGAAGTGTATAAGGTAAATAGGGACAATGCACTCTTGTTCCAGAACTCAAATGCCCATGAAGTTATTCATCAATCTCTTTTTCATTTAAATTCACACTTTACCTTAATTTGTGTTTCAAATGCAGATGAGGCCTTAATTAAATAAAAATTCAGCAGATGGTTTCGAATTCTCTGTTCAATTTACATTTCTTGTACCTTTCTAAATGCTGGACTTTATCTTCAGAGCCAGAAGTGTTACCATTAGACCTCTTCTTTTAAACAAATGCATAATAATTGGTAGGCTGGAGCTCTCTGCAGAGGAATAAATTAAATATTGATTATCAAATCTTAAAAGCCTGAAGTTTATGTATATGCTTCCATAAATACACCAAACCTTGTCTGAACCTTCAGAGATTAATCAAAACTCAAGTGTGTACCAGAGTTTTGATTCTTGAAGCCTTTATTCCCATGCTTTATGTTATCTTTGATCATCAGTGGGTCCAAGAAATTAATTTGACAGAGATGCCAAGTGACTAGGGGAAAAAAAGAAACATTAAATCTCTAGAAGAAGTTGCTGCATAGTTGGATTGAAGCACAGTGCAGGTAGCTGAGTGACTCTGAGCATGTTTTGTTTCATGTGAAGTTGCTCATTATTAAGAGCTGTGAAAAAGTAAATGAGAGTGATAAGCAAAATTACAGAGGGGAAAAACCCTTCTGTTATCTCTGAACCTTTAAGTAAGTCAATATGTCATTGTGTGTTTGTTCTACAGAAGTTACCTCCTTCAGGGGAAATTATGAAAGAAAAGAAAACACTGCTTGCCCATTTGCATACATTTAAGGTGCAGGTAACAGCCTTTCTCCCTCTGTTCCTTTTATCCTGTGCATCTGCTGTTGCCCATGACCACACTGATAAAGCTAGGCAGCTTTCTTCCTTCTCACATTAGTTTCCCATTCAGCACTGATTTACAAGCCCACGTATTCTCACTCTGTCATACAGGCTTTTCTACCTCGGCACTGCTAACCATATCATTGTATTACTCAGAGCTAACTCATAAATTGCTTCCTTTCAACTTCCTTCCTTTGCATGTTGTGCAAGGGGAGCAGTCCTGCGGTGTGGCCATAGATGGGGATTCCAATTTTACACCCTGCAGCTGCAGATCTCCATCCCTGCTTAGCCTGCAGGCTTCATTTATTTATTTTGAAGTAGCAAATGTGACAATATTTGTGTATTTCAGCAGCCTGGGGAAAAACAAATCCATCCTGCTTCTCCTTTAAAGAGATAGTCCCTTCTGACTCGTAAAACCTTTCATAAAAATCCCTTGACATTTTGCAGATGTCCCAAAAAGCTGAACACTTGGTGGGCACAGTTGAACGAACAGGTAGAGGGAGACAAAATTTGGGGCAGCCAAGCAATGTGGATGCTAGAATTAAATGTGAGTGAGAAGGGTGATGGGGGGATCCAGATGGTCTTTGCAGTGGGCAAAGATGCAGCATTTCAGTTATGCTGAAGCAGGGCTCTGGTTTATGTTTGCAGTTACTAAAATATCCTTGTCTGTTCTGACTGCAGAAGTGTTCCTTCTGAACAGTGGAAATGTTATCAGCTTGGCTGTCCTCGTGAGATTTCTAGTATCTATGGGTATAGGCAAGAAAACATTTCACAAAGCAAGTTCCTCTTTTGGGATCATGGGATTTGAATTGCCTTCTGGGGCCCTTGATGTTCACAACAGCTGTTGGTTGTATGTTTGAAGTTCCAGTTTGGACCTGCTCTGGGCTCAGATAAAAGAGGAAGAGCCTGATGCTCTGCTAGAGGATGGTGCCTGGCATGAAACCTTGAACAGTCACTTGTAGCACGGAGCTGTGCTTTGTCTCTATCTTAAATGAGAGGAAGACACACATCTGGGGAGCTCCAGAGCTCCAGGCTGCTCAGATGTCCAGATTTCCACTCCTGCCTGAAGTCTCTACAAGATTTGTCTCCTTCCTGAGCCAGGACAGGCATAACAATGTCTTAATTTGGATGGGGGGGGAACAGGGAAGCTTAGCAAGTCTTAGTAGTAAATCACTTAGATGCAATAAACTGCACAACAAAATGAGTGCTTGCTTTAATTCCTCATTTCCCAGTTCGCCCAGGACACACTGAAGAAATAATAAAAAAAATGTTTTCTTCTTTCAGTACCTGTATTAAGAGTAGACATGGAGGGCTGAGGGGGAGCTCACAGACAGCTGCTGACATCTGTGCTGCATACATTTAAATGAGGATCAAGGCCTGGTTGGAAAGATGTGAAATATTCCGCCACTCCTTGTCCTACTGAGAGAACACCACTGCTGTGCATGGCTAGAAATCATCCTTTCTCCAGCACATCTCTGTTTGGGTTTGACTTCGTTTGTGGCTGAAATAGTCGTGGCTGTAAAATCCTTACTCCGAGACTAACACATCACTCCCCAGTCTGTAACTCCAACCCCTAACATTCTATGATTTTTATGAAGAAGTCAAAGGAGGCAGACTTCAAGCCAGCACTGTGGAACACCTACATCTGTGAAAAATGGCAAAAGCCAGGACAAAGCCAAGACAGTGCATAAAAATAAGGTGAAAGAGTAACAGGTTTTGTCACATTGCAGATGCTGTGTATATGGACACTCTGTCCTGCATGGCACTGCAATTTCTGATTCCACACTGCCTTTGGCTGTGCTCAGCCCAAAGTCTGAGATGCTGATCTCTGCAAGGTATGCCTTAAAAATCATGCAACATTCTGCAGTAGCTCCCAGCTCAGCTAAGATCAGGGAAAGTTATTATGGGAAATTCCACCTAACATCTTCCAGGTTCAATTTAGCATTTTTGTTGGCTTGGTTTGGTTTTTGTTGTTTGTTTTCAGTTGTTGGGTTTGGGTTTNCTTTCTGTGAATCTGAGATAACTTACTGCAGTGGCAGGCAGCATTACCTGGTGGGGTTGCACATCATTTTTCACAGGCATTCCTTTCTGTGATTAATCTTCTACTTGCTTTTACAATATTACTAACTGGCATGGCTTTTTGATCACGTGAGGGGAGGAACCATGGATATCTTCTTATGTCTAAAAATAAAAGAGGTCACTTACTGATACCTTTACCCATTTTCATTTACCCTTCACCAGCTAAAATGCCAAGCAGCTAAATTTGTATGAAAAAGGACTGGAAAAAAAAGTTGAATATAAACCCACTGATTTTCCTCAGTATAGGGAATTTGGGAAAGAGAGGCAAGAGAGCAATTACCATGCCAAGAGAGACTTTCTGAGGTGAAAGTACTTTTTTTTTTTTTCAGACTGAACTTTTCCCATGATCTCTCCAATGATGAAAATGTCACCATTAAAACAAAAATACTAACCAAGAGCATGTCTATGGTCTGACTCTTAAAGATGCCATTGGTGCAGACACAGTTCAATCTGCAGGGAACTCTGCTGCAAGTGAGAGATTTGAGGAGAGTCATTGATCTATTGAAAAGAGGGAAGTGAGGGTATTCACTGCTGGATAAAAATAAGCCACTTGAGCAAGAGATGGCACAGACCGTTGTGGTTTGCTTTCACGTGATACCTTGAAGAGGAAATGCAGGAGATGACTTAGAAGAGGTAAGGTAGGGCAATGCTCCTCAGAATGATTTGTGTAACTTCAAGGTGACCTTTTTCCTGCATGTTAAATTTTGTGTTCTGTACCACTGACACGAGCAGAAAGGAGGAAAGGGGCAGTCCATCTTGTGTAATTCCCCTGCATGTAGACCTAGTGAATCAAAAAAACAGCCTTTTTGTCTGACTTCACACAGCCACACTGAAGGATTAGCCTAGGCTGGTCCAAATGTGTTTAATTCAGATTTTCTACAACATAGATACACAAAACTCTCAACCACCTGCCTGCTTTCCCTTGGTTCTTCCAGAGGAGAAAAAAAATTTGTAGCTTCAAAAATCTGTGGCTTTAAGTTCCCTTAAAGCAGGAGTAGTCATGGAAAATTATCTTCAAATACATTAGACAAGGCCTAAAAGCAATGAAGACCCATGAAGATTAGTGGAGTTTGCCTGTGCCCTTCCTGCCCTGCCTTCGAGTGTGGAACCATAGTTGAAGAAGAGAGATTCTGGGTGTGGACTTCATGCAGTGGAAAGGTAAAACTTTCTTGATTAATGGAAATGAGAAGGGAAAAAGAAATAAGTGAAGATGAAAGTAGCTCTCACAGAATTGTTTTGGTTGGAAAAGACCTCTAAGATCAAGTCCAGCCATCAACCTAACACCAGCATGGCCAGTCAACCATATCCTGAGATGCCACATCTCACAGAATCACAGAATCAACCAGGTTGGAAAAGAAATCTAGGATCATTGAGTCCAACCTATCTCCTAACCCTTCTAATTAACTAAACCATGGCACTAAGTGTCTCATCCAGCCTCCTCTTAAACACCTCCAGGGATGGGCACTCCACCACCTCCCTGGGCAGCCCATTCCAATGCCAATCACTCTTTCTGTGGAGAACTTCTTCCTAACATCCAGCCTAAACCTGCCTTGGCACACCTTGAAGCTGTGTCCTCTTGTTCTGTCACTGGGTGCCTGGCAGAAGAGTCCAACCCCACCTGGCTGTATCCTCCCTTCAGGTAGCTGTAGAGAGCAATGAGGTCTCCCCTGAGTCTCCTCTTCTCCAGGCTGCACATCCCCAGCTCCCTCTCCCCACATGGCTGTGCTCCAGCCCCCTCACAGCCTTGATGCCCTTTTCTGGACACGTTCAAGCACGTCAACATCTTTCTTAAATTGAGGGGCCCAGAACTGGACACAGCACCATAGCACCCCAGTGAGTCTGGAGTATCCCTGGTCTTCCAGCAGCGCAACAGCAGCAGTGTTTTAGGCTCCTACTTTCTTCCCAGTTCCAACCAGAGAGGAGAGGGCTCATGCTGTTTGAAAACCTTTTTTCAAAGAGATTTAGTCCGGTGGGTTATTCACCCACATATCTGTGGTCTGCATGTGTGTGCACATGTGTTCACACACGTGAAGCACATAGGAGGCAGAAAAGAGGGGTGGAGGAAAAGTGGATCCAAAGCACAAACTGTATCCTTATTAAACACATACCAGAGGCTGTGTGTAACTCCCAGTAAACTCTCACATCACCACAAGACAAAGCCCTTATCCTGATCCCACAAACTCAGAAGGTCATAATGGTTCGCATCAGAGTATTTGCTTTTAGAAGAAAAGGATTTCAGACTCCAAAGGCTTTGCCTGGATGGGGCAGCCTTTTGCTTTGCTATTCCTCAACTGTGAGTCAGCCTTCCCACAGGGCTTTGGGCCTGCCATTAATAAGAAACCCTACAAATGACATTGTTCACAAATCGGAAGGGAAATCCAAAATGGCAGTTTGGGTGGTTTTGTTGAGGTCACAGTGCTCATCACAAAGTTACTGGCCATGCAATTAAGCAGTACCCTGATGTTTTCAGCATCCCACTCCTCTCAGAGTAGTAGTCTGCTTTGGTTCTGCCTTTACTCTCAACTGCATCCATGTTGGCCTGTTGGAGAGATGAGAACAAGGTTTGCTGCTCCAGGAATTATCTGTGTGTCTTTCTGCTTATTCTTGTCAAAGTCAAAAATCAGTCCCAGACTCTCCACTGCCACAAGGTACTGATTCAAAAAGTAGTTTTTCTCCAGTTAAAGTGATTCCATTTCTTTGCTTATTGTTGCAAGAATGCACATAATGCCTGTTTTGAAGTCCCTCTCTCTAGCCAAAACACCCTCCTAACTTCATTGCTGAAATAAGTGAAGGTGCAGGAACTGCATCTAAAAATGAAGAGAACCTCACAGTTCCTGACAGCACCACTCCACATCCTCCTGAGCATCGCTCCTGAATCACACAGAGCTGGTGCAATTCCTTGTGCCAACCTGCACAGCCCTGCAAAATCCATCTGGCAGTCAACCAGCAGACAAGAGGCTGTGATAGGAAAGGGTTGTCACAGGGGACACCAGCCTGTCCTCAATGCCAGGAATGGGGTGGTTACCCCTGAGAATTTAACCCTGAGGTAACTGCAGCAACACTTCACAGGCACCAATCTGCACCTTCAGCCCCACATTGCTGCTGCTCCTCTGGCCCTTCTCCATCTGCAGAAAGGCAAGGATCTAGGATCTCCACTGGTTTTACTGCTTCTTCTTTTTTTTTTCTCCCCCACAAAGACAAACTTGCCAGGTCTGCATCTTTTTTTCCCTGAACTGTTTCCTCTTTCTAATGTTAAAAGCATATGCCATACAGCTTAGTTTCATGCTGAGATGTTAACTCTTTTTCAATACTGGTTTTCATGCAGCTGCTTTAAGGGGTGGCAACAGCAAAAAGGGCACTATGGAACTTTGTGGAGTGGGAAGAGTGTCTGCCAGGGACAGGACAGCTCTGCTGTGACCAGGTGAAGCCAGAGGCTGCTTTGATAAACTCCCACACATAACCTAGCATAAACTCAACCACATAAAAAGTTCCCTCTGGGTTTTATGCATCTGCTGAGCAGTTTGCTGGGCTTTTGGTTCAGCATAAGGGTTTGTTTGACCATGTCAGCAAGGCACCAATTCCAAGCAGAGAGGTAGGTGTTCCAAGTGGGGCTCTGCACCTTGCTGACTCGCTCACTTGACTCCCAGCTAAAACATGATCTAAGTGCTTTTGTCTCAGACCGTGGGCAAAACATGTGCAAGTTTGTGTCCATCACCTCTGACAGTGTTTATGGCCAATGTGTTTGCAGCAGCACTTCATCACCCAACTGGGGTACCCATGACCTCTCCTGGAGCTAGGCACCACACAGCAAAAGACAAAGGAAACCAATAAGAGCAGGGTTACTTCAACCCAAGTGAAGTCTGCTCAGTCTTTTCAGCATGGGATGATTCAACTGCAGATGAAGCATTAAAGCTGTATTGGAAATAGCTTTCATTTCCCAAATAGATGTTTGAAGTTTTGATTGGGTTTTTAATTTTCCTCTCTAAATCAGGATGAAAGGGGAAAATTGGAATTTCTTTGCAGATCTGTGATTTAAATATAAGGGGGAAGACTGGGCCAGTGGAATGATTTTTTTTTTTTTTATGTTGACCCTTTATTTTTAAGTGACTACACATTAATGTGAATTTCAAACACGAGACTCGTTTCAAACAGAAGATGGAAATTCTGCTTTTTGAAAATGCAGAAACCACACCTATTGTTTTCTTCTAAGCATCTTCTTCAGACAGGAATCAGAAACCATCCCTTTCCCACAAAAAGGTCTTGTTTCCACTGAATTTGCATTTTTGACTGAAAGCCTTGTTTCAAAGCCTTGAAACTAGACTGCGGCGAAGCAGCATTTATATCTAACTGGCCTGAAGGCAGAAGAAAGCTCTGTGGGTGGGATTCATCTCACCTACTCATCGGTGTTTAGTCTAAATTATTTCTCAATAGTCAGTGGATCCTCCAAAGGGCTCTTCTCTTTGTATTGGTCATAGAAAGCACCTAGAGAGGTAGCTGCCACTTGATATCCACTTTTGCAGTAGTTAAAACTAGGCAAGAGAAATTTTGTCCTCATTGTTCACACTTTTGGCCTTCGAGAGAAGAGGAGCATCACAGCTCCAACAATTTCAAGCTGAGGCATGTTGGGAGAAGAAAAAGGAGCTGGGTTCTTCATCAGCTTTTCAAGAAGAGACATATTTTTAGATGACAGAAAAATAGAACAGTTTTAGCAGAGCAGATCAGCAGAAGGAGCAGTGGTTACTGCCACTGTCAGGTAGCACTTGATAATCTTTTCTTCATTGCAGTAAAAATTCCTGGGTATGTTTGGTTTGGAGCTTGGGTTTTTTGAGTTTTGGTTGGTTGGTTGGTTTTGGGTTTGGGTGGTTTGGAGTTTTTTGTTGTTGTTGGTTTGGGTTGGTTTGTTGTTGTTGTTTTTTGCAATTCCTTTACAGTTTATCTCTGATCATAGAAGGATTTCTTTATTTGCTTGTTTGTTTGTTTATTTAACTTTTCAAACAATGTTTCTTTTTCTGCTTGGCTGAATTCCTTCTCCTTTTTCCCAGCAAAGTGGTTAAATCCATTTGTAGTGTTGTGCACAAGACAGGTAATACCACCTGGAAAATCCTCACGTGTGACTGAGGAAACTTGATGTGGAAATCAAAAGTGGGCACAAATGTTTTGCCCTTGTTATTTCTTTTTGATTGTTCCTAAAAGGACTGTTGTTTGGGGTTTATTGTGGTTATGCCTGTCTCTTTTTGCAGGGGAGGTTGGCTGCTGTGATGTTTGTGCTCACAGAAAGATTTGCAAGGAGCAGAACTGTAAAGCCATTAGCCCTTTAATTTGAGACCCAATTTATAAACAAAAATCTGCAGATTTAATTTTCAGGCAGCTACACTGGATGAAGCTGTGGCCTGTCACTGGAACATTATGGAAAGCATATGTAGAAAGGGAGCACAGCAGACTGTGAGAGGAGCAGACATTTATGTGACAACCTTTCATAATCACCAACCATAAAGAAGGGAAAAAAAAAAATCAAAACCCACTAAAAGAGTCCATTGACCAAACCCTGATTACTTTGATGATCAACTCCCTTGAAATTAACAGGGATAAATACACAAAGAACAGCATTATGTGACAGCTCAGACAGGGCCTTTGCAACACACTCAACCAAAGGACCTGGTAGAAATAAATCTGACACTGTGGTACTTTTGATGCACTGAGGATCTGATGGAAACAAATTTGAGGCTTCCTTGTGTACACTTAGAGTCTGATAGGGGATAATATTGTGTTCACAGTTCCCACATTAAGAGAAAAACAGACAAACAAAAAAAGACATTTGGTAAATTATAGAAGGTGGAGAAGTTTCTGGGTTTGTTTTCTTTCGTTTCCAAGAAAAGAAAGAGAAAGAGAAAGAGAATGTTCTCTCTGTGTAATAAATAAATAAATAATGGTTTTCTGTATGTGCTGTGAAGTGAGGTTTCTCATCAGATTCATTTGGACTGCTTTTCCATCATGGCCACTTTATTCATGAATCCTACAGTTGTGTATCTCTTGGAGATGTGGCTCTGCTCACCTACCAGAAATCCCAGCAGGCACTACTGAAGTGTTTCCATCCAAAAAGGATTGCCCAGAACAGATCACCTATGCTCACATTTGACCTGTGCACCAGACACAGCAGTTAGCATTGTAGTTCCCACCTAAGTATGTGGAAAGGCTCCATAAACATTTTGATCCACTGCAGACATCTTTTCCAGTCTACATAGCAACGTGCACAATTGTTTACCATAATGACTCCAGTTCTCTTTCAGCTGTGACATGGTCTGTGGGAAGGCACCTGAGCAGCCTCTCTCCACATGGGAGCTGAATTTTTTTTTCCCAAAAAGGGCTATCAAGCCCTGGAATAGGCTGCCCAGGGCAGTTGTAAAGTACCCATCCCTGAAAGGATTGAAAAGCTGTGTAGATGTGGTGAGGAGGAACTTGATTTAGTGGTGACCTGGCATGGTTGAACTCAATGATCTTAAAGCTCTTTTCCACCATAAACAATTCTATGGTTCTAGGATGTAGGCACAAACAAGATGTAAAATGGAGTGTTGCCAGCAGAGCAAGGGAGAGAATTCTCCTCCTTTTCTCTGCTCTCTTCGGACCCCACCTGGAGTACTCTGTGCAGTTCTGGAACTGAACATTGAACTGTTGAAGCGAGTCCAGAGGAGGCCATGAAGATGCTCAGAGAGCTGCAGCAGCTCTGCTATGAGGACAGGCTGAGAGAGTTGGGGCTCTGCAGCCTGGAGAAGAGAAGGCTTCCAGGAAACCTTATAGTAGCCTTCCAGTATCTGAAGGAAGGGTGGGGAGGGACTACTGACAAAGTCTTGTAATGACAGGATGAGGAGCAATGGATTTAAACTGCAAGAAGGGAGATTCAAACTAGCTGTTAAGAAGTTCTTTACAGTGAGGGTGGTGAGGCACTGGCACAGGTTGCCCAGGGAGGTTGTGGCTGCTCCCTCCCTGGAGGTGTTCAAGGTCAGGTTGAATGAGACCTTGAGCAATCTGTTCCAGTGGGAGGTGTCACTATGGTGGGGAGTTTGAACTGGATGATCTTTGAGGTCCCTTCCAACCTAAGCCATTCTACGATTCTATGATTCCCTTCCCAGGTAGAGAGACCACGACTCTGGGAGAGTTCAGCACTCCTCTAATGGCCAGACTTGCTGGAGTTCTGACTTACAGGCCTGGTCCTCACCTAAAGGTGCACACTGCCAGAAGTCTGAAGAGTTTGGAAAACAAAGTGGGATTCTTTTTTTTTTCTGCTGGGATTCTCCAGAAACTATAGCAGAAAGATAGTAGGCCCTGACTGCCTATGAGCCTGAAGATATAGGCATAAACAAGAGTTTGAGCCCTCAGAATTAAACTGAACTTGATAAACTTTGTGAATATAATCTCTTGACAGATGCTTTCAAAGGGTGCCTCTCTGCACTGTACATGCAAATATTTTATTACCTGGGAACAAGCCTAATGTCCACCCTGTTTTCACAGGGCAGACACATAATTACCATTAAGGTTAATGGGAAAGATTCTCCTGCTTCCAGGGAAGAAGAGACCTAGCAGAGATCTAAAATATAATTTTAGATCCTAGAGCACTGGGAGCATGTAGAGTCCATGTCATAGCTATTCTCTGCTGGTTTATTATGTCCAGATTCTGCCCCACATCACAGATCTTGCTGTGGTACAGTTGCAGTGAGTCTTGGCATTGTATGATATCAACCTGTGAGAGAGTTTGCCTAGGCTGGTTTGGTTGTTTTTTTCCTTAAGGATATCTCAGAGAGCTGAAACGTGAGGGGGCAAACCTGCCAAAACCAGGACTGCCTCCTAGAGGAGAGCCCACTAGTGAAAAAAGCAAAGTTACGTGAGTTTGAGACCTGGCATGACCTACTTACTAGGCAGAGTTATGAGAATCCATGTTAGGACAGTTTGTTTTTCAGGCTGGTTTCTCATGGGAACAAGGCTTATGCAATCGTTCTGTCTGTGTGTCTGTGTCTACATCCTCCTCCCCTCCCCAATAACTTTTGGACTCATTGCTCAATTTCAACCTACTTTGACAGAGGGGTAGAGGTTCCAGGGGTGCTGCTGCTCCTGCAAGTGTTACAAAAACCAGTAGAGGGGACTGAGTCTACAGGTGTCCACCTTGCCAAGAGCTTCTGCTGCAAAACACAAGGATGGTAGGGAACAGCCTGCACAAACAGCCTAACCTGTGGAAAAATACTGCTTAACTTCCTTGCCCCAAGAAACCAGGAGACAGAAATCATGGCAGACCAGGCTGGGGACACACAGAAACCTCCTCAGTGCTGGAACAGAGCTGACTGTCAGTGTCACAGTCACAGCTGGTGGCGCTGGTGGCGCCAGGCAGCGCTGGCTGTTCAGCGTGTCCTGCTTCTCTCTTTTTGATAGGGACTCACATTCAAGCCTCTCAAATCCTATCTCCTGCTTTGTTTCTCTTTCTATAAAACAAGAGGAATTTGGGAAGTTTCACTGACCGTTCAAAACATGCCAAGCAGTGGCAGAGAAGCATGACTGCTGACGCAGTCAAAGTGAGGTCACAGAGGGTCTAGGACAAGGAGCTCAGCCAGGCCCAGGAGCATCTGAACTAGGCAGAAATGCCCTTTGCCAAGGATAGGAGCAATGTGATATAGCTGACATTTGTCATCTTAATACTCACAAACCCAGGACAATCCAAACTTCTTTGCTGTGAGGGCACTGGAGCAAGCTGCCCAGAGAGGTTATGGAGTCTCCTCTGGAGAGATTCCAAACCCACCTTGGCACTGCGATGCTGGGCAACCTGCTCTGGGTGACCCTGTTTTAGCAGGGAGGTTGGATCTGATCATCTCCAATATGACACCAAACTGTGGTGGTGTTGACACAGCAGAGGGATGGGAGGTCATCCAGAGGGATCTGGACAGGCTGGAGAGGTAGGCTTAGGCAAACCTCACGAAATTCAACAAGAGCAAGTGCAGGGTCCTGCACCTGGGATGGAATAATCCTCACTATCCGTAGAGGCTGGGGGAGGAGTTGTTAGAGAGTAGCCCTGTGGAAGGGGACTTGGGGGTGATGGTGGACAAGAAACTGGACCTGAGCAGACAGTGTGAGCTTGCAGCCCAGGCAAATTACATCGTGGGCTGCATCAAAAGAGGTGTGGCCAGCAGAGCCAGAGAGGTAATTCTGCGACTTTGCTCTGGTGAGACCACACCTGGAGTACTGCATCCAGTTCTGGAGCTCGCATTATAGGAAGGACCTGGACGTGATGGAGCAGGTCCAGAGGAGGTCCATGAAAATGATCAGAGAGTTGGAACACCTTCTATGAAGACAGGCTGAGGGAGCTGGGGGTGTGTAGTCTAGAGAGGAGAAGGCTCCAGGGGGACCTAACAGCAGCTTTCAGTACCTGAAAGAGTCTAGAGGAAGGATGGAGAGAAGCTGTTTACAAAGACCTGCAGTAACAGGACAAGGGGCAATGGGTTCAAGCGTGGGAAGAGCAGATTTGGATTGGACATTAGGAACAAATTCTTTACTATGAGGGTGGTGGAGCACTGAAACAGATTGCCCAAGCAAGTTGTTGAGAGCCCTTCCCTGGAGACATTCACGGTGAGGCTTGATGTGGCCCTGGGTGACCTGGTCTAGTGGGGATGTCCCTGCTGACTACAGGGGGGCAGACTAGATGATCTCTGGAGATCCCTTCTGGCCCAGACCATTCTATGATTCTATGATCTCCAGAAGCATCTTCCAACCCCCATCATTTGGTGATTCCATGATTCTGTTATTCAGAAAGCAGCACAAATAAAGGTCTCATTCAGATCCAGTGTAGATCTGTTTCACCTCCCTACCTTCCAAAAGACACTGTGCCAGTGCTGCTGTGTGGACTCAGTTAATTAAAGGGGAGGAAATTATGGTCCCACAGACTTCACAGAGAATATTCAATATAGGTAGAGCATTTAATGATACACAATTAAAACACTATATATCTAACTCCTCAGCAATGGGGGCTTTAGAGAGGTTCTACTTACAGTGAGCAGGTGATAATGAACTCCCTTGGTTGCAAAGGCACCATTTCAAAAGTATAGAGTGAATTTATTAAACATGCTATAGAGGGAAAGTGTTATTATATGTGAACACACAGGGAAAGAGATCAGATCAGAAAAAAAAAATATTTGGATTTCTGGTTCTGTGTTACATGAATGGTAGCTTCTTTTGGTTCATAAATAACAACAGAAGGACAGGAATGTATTCAGTGATTTGTGATCTCCTCCCTATAAATTCTCCTTTTAGGGAAGAACTGTATTACATGAACACTACACAGATGAGAAGAGAGAGTGTTTCTTTTTAATCCAATAAAGTTCCCCAAAAAGCATGAGGAACCTGTGTGTTAAACATCAGGTAGTAAGATAAAAACCATGCAATATATTAGTGGTTTCTTTGTAGTTACTGTAGGGGGGG
>VWZE01009690.1:849718-913183 GCA_013396675.1 Eubucco bourcierii
AAGACCATTTGAGGGCATACTTCAGAACCGTGATGTGGGTGAAGATGGGCTTTGAGAAAGGACCATGTCAGAAATGCCAGTTTCTTCTAGAGCAGGACCTGGAGAGTGAAGCATTCACAGAAGAAAGGACACCTGCATCTCTCAGTCTTTTTCATCATACATATCTGCATTTTTTTCATGACAGAAATTACAGCTAAAGGTCCCCTCTGGAGTAATGAGGGTCCCAGCCAAAGCTGGATCACCTGCAGAAGCTTCTCCTTTTCACTTGAAACTGGTTTATAGTAATACTATTCTTTTGTCCTTTGAGTACCAAGTTGGTTTATTAAGGTCTCTCCTCTCTTTCAGAGTTGCACAGACCTGGTGGAGTGCACTCCAGATTGTTTTCTCCGCTTCCTGACCAGTGCATCTCCTTTGAAGTCAAAAAAGCTACTGTGATTTTAGCCCCATTGAGATGCTCACTATGGAACGAGTATATGAAAGACTGTGGCTCACAGGGTGGGAGCTGCTGGTTTCCAGTTTCTCATTAATTTTTCACTTGTCTTTCATTCAGTGGGTCTACACCACGCTCCACCTTTGGCATAGACACAAATAGTATTTTTTTTTTTAATGTGGTTCAGTGGGAGGAATGGTTTTGATCATTAAAAGCAAAGCAAAAATTATTTCAAGCAAAATTCCAGAGCTTCTTCTGCATCCATTTATCTTTCCATGGCTGCCTTCAAGCACTGCCTACTGTATTCTCGGGGGATATGTGCTCCAACTGTGTTTCACCACATTTACAGGAGCAGCCACATATGACTGAGGCTAGAACTTAACCTTAATTGCCCACAGGCTGCTGCCACTGAACCCTGATGGCATTTTAAAGGGGTTTCAAAGTGTTGAAATGATCCTGGTAAAAACAATAAGCAAGAAAAAAGCTTATTTGGTTGTGAACTATCTTTGAAAATATTAATGTGTTATAATCTAAGTGCTGAAGGATGACATCTCTTGAAGGAATGTGTAATTTCCTGTAATCATCTCCTTAAAGTATTTCTGATTGGGACTTTGAAGCAAAGAAGAGAGGAGTCTCTGGAGAACCCACCACTGCTCCTTGCTGAGACAGGGCTTCGGAAGGTGAAACACTGCTGTGTGACTGGATCCATGCCATGTACAAAGGATCAATAAAGTTTTATGTACCTCACTCACAAGCCCCAGGTTTTTGATTCCAGGTGTTCACATTAATCTGGGACACAATGGAAGGAAGAAATTGCTATGGTTGCATGGAGATGGCAGTGCAATCTGGACTGACTATAGTCAGGAAGTTTAATTAGCTAAAATAATTTCACTTCTTGAAGACTTTTTTGCTCTTTGCTGAAGTCCACTGAGCATTGACATCATAAAATTTCTCCAGACACCCGAGCATCTGGGGTCTTCAGTGGTCAGTGATACCATATCCTATGAGAGAATCTTTGTGTTGGTGTTGTATCCATCACTGACAGAAGTCAAAACTATGAAGAACCTGGGTACATAGGTATCCAAGGAAATGATAGGAAGGTAGCACACAAGTTCATTTTAGATCTGAGTTTCAAATGTTTGTGGTCTCAGAGAGTAAAACTATCTCTTAAGGCCAAATACCTCCCAGAGACTGAAGATTTTGCATGCTTTTGTAGGTTTAGGGCATCACCTTATCTTCTAGATGGCAGAGACCCTGTTTAATGGCACCTGCAAGCATTACACCCTCAGACTGTAGTAATTAGGGACCGCAGCTTGAGCTGCAAGTGTTGCTCTGCGGAACTGCACTTTCCAACCGCAACTCTTCAGTCAAAGGCTGCTGGGAACCACTTCCCATCTCCATGCTTTCTCTCTATATATTGCATCCCTTTCTGTTTCATCTGACACTTCTGTCACCTTTAAGAAGCCTCATAGAGAAGAGGCCATGAGGTTTGGATATAATTGGCATATGGATGGAGCTTAGGGGTTTTAATACACAGTTTTTATAAGAGTGCTTTTATGTTCGCCTTTGCTCTTTGATCTCCACTTGAAAAACGTTTTTCATGGAGTTTGTTTGAAAGCACAAATAATCACTTACCACAACTAAGGGCTAGCAAATAGTTCTAGAAAAGAAAGAAAACCAAAGAGAATCCATGAGTTGACAGAGATGCCTTGAAAGATGCTTTAGAAACAGCTTGTAACGGCACATTTTGCAGGACTGTTCATCAAGTTAATTCTCCTGTTGTGTTGGCATTCTTGGATATGGTAATAACAACAACAAGGAAGGCTGTAATGGATTTCTAAAATGGGAGTCTTTTAATAGATTTTAGCAAATTACATTGTCTTCAGTGCTGTGGTGCTGTGAGATGACATGCTGCAATGAAAGATAAAGTCACTTGCGGGTATAATCTGTGGTTCAAAGGTAAATATGATTCCCATGAAAAATGAGATTTAACTAATTATGGCCTTGGAGGGGGAGGAGCCCTGAAAAAGGTAAAGCAAAGCTACTATGGTCTGATAGAAACAAGAGCAGCCACAGAGGATGAATAGAGATCTTCCAGTTTTCTTTAGAGCATTTGTAGCAAAAGCCACTGTGGTCATGGCAGATGTGCTGTAAATGGAGGTATTTCAGTGAAGGAAAGTCATCTCGGGGTGACTCAGCATGACAAAAGGTCCCAGAAGGGTTGAAGCAATCAACATGTGGGGAGAAAGTTGTACTTATTATCTTGCTGATCTTGTGGCTCTCCACAATAGCAATGTGGGGCACAGGCATAGGTAAGAAAGCTCCTGCTGAGATAGGATTTCTTCGCTTTAAAAATCTCTCCAGTCTCAGAGAAATCCTCCTGGGAAAGACAAACCAAAATGCAGAATATTCTAAAAAATGTTAAAAGTTAATTCTCTCTGTCACTAACATTAAACTGCTGTAATGTAGAGCAGTTAATGATGGTGCTTCGTGAAATAAGACATTAATCTCCACTTGTAATGCATGAGCCATACAACTTGTTTCAGCCTTAATCTTTTATGAGTTATGGACTCTTCTGTGATTCATAAAACAAATAAATCACACCTCTAAGGCTATCATCTATTTATTACAGCTTTTCTAATGTTCAGGATAGTATAAAAAGGGTCTCTTTTGCTTGCCAAAGGTTGTCAGCTACTGAGTAGCATTTGGAAACCAGAGTCTGGATTCTGCAGGCAGCTGGACACAGGTTTTGTCTTTGCTCCTGAAAACAGCCAGCTCCACAGAAGGGCACTCCTGGGGCTGAGTGAGCAGATTCAAACCCATGCTTTCAAGCTATGCTTATAGCAAGTGAACCAGATGACCTAAAAGATGACAGAAAGTCTCTGGCCTTACTTTTTAGAAAGAGACAAAAACTAATCAGTAAATAGGACTGGTGAGGTTATGAAACTGTGGAGGGACAAGAGAAAAGAATTATTTGGAACAGAAAATATTCAAATGATTGGGAGAGATATTCAAGCCAGAAATCAGAGTTTCACTAGTACTTTAACATACTTTGAGCTCACTTCAGCATTACTCTCTCTGCAGTAGAACTATAACCCCAGAGCCTACATTAGCAAGCTGTCAGCCCAACAGAAATTGGAGGGCTTTGTGTGCAGGTTGGAGGCAAACTTTGCATCCAGTATTTACAGTGAGGGGGAAAAAAATAAAAAAGAAAAGCAAAAGCATCTGGTTTTAGGAACCTTCAACACTTTGATGTATGAGGGCAGTCTGCCGGATTGGTTCCCAACCTGCAACACAGGGCTGACATTCCGGCTGGCAGGAATGGTGTTGGCAGGGAATGAAACCCATGAAACCCATTCCTTCCACCTCCTGCCTACAAAGACCCCAACTCCCACTGTAGCTGCTGACCTCTGCTTTAGATTTCAACATCTCAGAGAGCCAGGGGATTTACTGAAGTAAACAAATAAAACTCCTCTCTATGCTGCAGTAGGCAAGTGCACTCCTCTGAAACCATGTACTTATTTGTCCCTGCCCAGGTGGAAGGTAGGGGATGTGGGGATGTGCTTTTTGAGTTTTGCAGCTTTCACTTGGTTTGTTTGGAGGAATTGTTAAGATACAGAGTTCCCAGGGCTCCTCCTCTCTAAGTTGTAATGAAAGTTTGGGTCATTCCGGTACAGATTCCATTACTGCAGCCCTTGGTCTGTGGGCTCACAGAAAAAGCACAGTAATTGCATGTCCTTTCCATGAATACAAAAAAAAAAAAAAATATATATATAGATAGATAGATAGATACTGAGTGCAATCTAGCATATTCTCTTGTCACATGGCACACATTCCATTAAACAGCACTCAGGTGCCATGACTTATCTGGGTAGATTTCTTCTGTGAAAGGTAGGTGGAACTGGAAAATAGAGGTCAGTTGCTCAGAAGATGTGGACAATGTTTTATGTTCTTTTTGGCAAACAAACAAAATGCATTGGTTTGGGTTTTGTTTTTTTTTCTATATGAAAGAATGCTGTACTAAAATAAATTGAAGAGGAGTGCTAGTAAAACACAATCCTTCAGGAAAATAAGTGCTTTCCCAACCAAAAAGAGACAGAATTCAGCAAGGCAATAAACACTCCTAAATCTCAGGATTCGTAAATGACTGCTGCTGATTTCTGTCTCCTCCTGATTTTTAAGAACTGAAGTTCTTTCTACATTCTGTACTAGTGGGAGGTGTCCCTGCCTATGGCAGGGGGGTGGAACTAGATGATCCTTGAGGTCCCTTCAAACCTTACTATTCTATGATTCTATAAGAGATTGCAACTTTCATTTCAGTTTGCTTCTCCCTTAAAGTTGTGTCCTCACTCTCAGTCAGTGGTGTAGCTAAGTGGGGGAGACTTTCCACTGTAGGTGCTGCTCAGATATGTTTCCAGAAAGAATAACCATTTTACAGTGCACCTATGCAGACTTTCATGCTTTCTTTAGAGTTAGAACATGAGTGCTAGTGAAGATCCTTGCTTTCAAGGAAGCAAAATGAACAAGTGGAAAAAATCTGGTCATTAATGACAGCAAAGCTTCCTGTGAGTGATCGCTGTAGCATACCACAGGTTTCTAAAGCAGCTGTTGATAAATGACACCAGAAGGTGTCTTTTGGCTAGGAAAGCTGCCTGCTTTCATACAGATCATGTTCTGAAACCCCTGCAATTATATTATACTGCTCTTGCTCCACTGTGTGGAATTTTGCTTTTTATATCCTACAGCTTTACAGAGAGTCAAGCAGTTTGGCCTCTTTATTAAACATAAGCATCAATCTGTAAAAAGCCTTTTGATTGTCTAGACAACGAGTTGTGAAAGTCAGCTTTGTTTCATTGACTCCATGTCCCCAGGGATGTGGACACTGCTCCTTCTGTTCTCATCTGTCAATACTCTTCAGCCAAAATTTGGGATTTTTTTTTTCCTTGTATCTGCCAATTATTTTTGTTCTGGAATCCAACTGAAAACTGTTTCAATACTGTTTCTTAATACTTTCTTTTTTTTTTTTTTTTTTTTTTTTTTTTTTTTAATAAATAAATGCCAACAGCCTGGAGCTTATGTGCAGCCCTACAGTAATAAAAGGATGTACACAGCAGGCAGTACTCAATTTGCAACAGAAAAACAGATTAACATTTCAGGTTTCTGAGGGCTTTTTGTCAACAACAGTACATTTAAAAACATCAATCTAGTTGTGATTGCATTATCAGTGCATTCTCAGCTGATTCTTTGGCTAATTCCTTTAATATCACAGAATGGAGAAGTAACTATGGGAAGTCTTTTTAATATATGTAAGAAGTGAAAGCATAGTAACAGTCAAGTTGATTTGACCGGATGTAATTCCCATCACTTACACCAGTAATGGTAGGAGACTGAATACTCACAGCCAGATCCTCAACGGCTACAAAAACTGGTACCAAGTCCTATTCCTGGGCACTTTTCCAGCAAGTATGTTGCAAGCTGACAATGAAAAAAAGAGCACTTAAAGAAAAAATAAAACCTTCAGCAGAGACTTGAAGAAAACACCACAGGAGTACCATTTCACCATTTCTTTAGCAGATGCTCTCCAGTCACTTTTCAGGTATAATACAGCTGATTACATCCATGCAAGGAACAACATGGAATGAGACATTGCTCTCCTTCTTCGAATTCTCTATGAGTCTTTGAGAGCTCTCAGACACTGTGTAAGAAATACCCTGAATGAGCATGATAATCAGCTCCCAGGAGCCTGCTGCTCCTGAATATCCTCACTGAGCACTGGCTGGGCTGCAGAACGTCTAGGTGAAGCTCTTCCCTTTGAAGAGGTTCCATGCTGTAGAAATAATTGCTACGTGGGGATACAGAGGAGCTGGTTCCACATTGGACTGGGCAAAGGCTTGAGCGTTGTCTTATTCCATTCTTGCACAGGTGTCCCCCACTGCTGGGGTTTTTAGCTATGTTAGTTGTCCCCTCTGATTGTCCCTCACCAGATGAAGGATAGACAATTCTTTTTAAAATTTTGTAGCACAGAAAAATAATCTCGAGCCCGATTTTATGCTAATTCAAGTAGACACTTCTGATAATTTTGTCTTATGTATATTTATTAGTTTGGGGGGGTTGGTTTTTGGGGTTTTTTTTCCTCTCTTCTAACTTCATTAGGTTTGTTTTGAACTCAAAGGTCAGTTCCTACATGGGTATAAATCAATGTAGCTACATTGATCTCAAGGATTGCAACATCTTTCATTAATTCCTATTGCCAGGGATACTGTAGTTGTCTCTAGGGAAGAAGATATATATTTTTTTTAATGCATTTTAATTTAAATCACACAGAAAAAAAGGAAACTTCTGTGAAGAATTTAGCTCCCTAGCATTCCACTAACCATGCAATTAAGGCCTAGTGGTGTTAAATGATCAATACAACAGAATCACAGCCAGCCACTTCCAAAGGTTTGTTTAAGTCCTTCCCCTATGCAGTTCCCACTCTACCTTCATAACAGAGAGACTTGATTCTTTCACAGGAGACCCTACCATCTCTGCTTTTTCCTACTAAGAAAAATGTGATTCCTTTATTTGGCTGTACTCCATTGGCAACCTAAAGGACACATTCCTAGGTGAAACAACCCAAGTGTTGATCTTATTCATTCAGATTTAATCACTCCAACACAAATTTCAATTGTTCATCTGATCATATTCCCCTACTTTCAATACTGTTTGTGACAGGGGCAGTTGCATACTTTCTTTGAGCTGTCAATTAGCATGACAGAAAGAACATGAATGTTATAGACATTGTTTCAATGTTAAAATGAGAAGCTAAGTCTTTCAAAATCATTTCTGGTGTAAAGGTGGATCTGTGGTTGCCCATGCATCTTCTCCCACTTTACAGGCAGTTCCCAGCATGTGCAGTTCTGTAGCTTCTCTTCCATGCCTGCAAAAAGCTGCTTCTTATGAAACTGATAATTCTCTCCAGGGAAAGAGAAGCATTGCCTATAGCCAAAATATGTTTTATTAAAAACAGAATCTTCCTTGTCAGGTCATATTGTTCCTGCTGAACACAAGAGACACCAAATACTGATGTCAGGTTTGCCATATGCTGGTAAGGACATCCATGCCTGGTGCACAGATAAAGCAACAAGAGCACCTGGCTGATGTCTTCCTCTGCAAACCACCATTTCTTCTCAGTTTTGTGTGATAAGGAGGTATCAGTGCTGGTGCCTGAAAAACACTTAAGAAAATTAGATCTGTGGACTGGTGTGTGGTGGAGAAGAGGAGGAAGTTCAGAACCTTAAGAAATGTTTTAGATGGTTTTAAAATGTTAACTGTAGCATATATGCGCTTCCTCTTTCCATGCTGATTAACTACCAGTATAGGTTGTTAGTTGAGACATCTCCCAGCACATCCTTCTCCTGAGCATCCAGACATGTGAGTAAGGCAGACAGCAGACAGAGACCAAAAGAGTTTCTGAGGTTCATATTTGAAAGGAAGAATCAAGGTAATGAAAAGGAAATTATAATGTGGCCCTCAATTAATTACTTCACAACACATGCCATTAAAAAAAAAAAAAAAAAATCATCCCAATGAGTAGATAGTTTTGCAGATATATCTTGGATTAAATCAGCTTCTTCTGTCTCCCAGTTTCAGTCCTCACAGCCCTTTTGTAGGTTTGCATTGCCCCAGCACTTTGCAGTTAACTGCACAAAGAGCTGCAGTCCCTGCGGTTCCCAGTGCAGCACTGACAACAGTGCCTCTGTGCCATGACTGCAAAGGTAACCACAAAGCCTGAGCTTGACATGGCTAACTCTCTGCTTAGTGCAGCTCTCTTTCTTCATTCCAAACAATAATTGAATCATGAGGTGTGACAAGAGACCAAAGTAAGATTCCAGAATCTTGGAGTCTCTGCTTTGCAGAAGTAGTTTCCTTATTTATCTCTTTTTACTTATGTCCAGGTTTACACATACATGATGTAGCACCAGTAGGCATGGTGACAATACCCTGTAAAGACTTATTGCCCTCCAAATCCAATGAAGCAACTTTGCATAGGAAAGAAAAATTGTTTTGCTCTGTTCTGGTCCACATTTTCAGTCCCTGTAGCTAAAACCAGTAACTCGGTTGTCAGTAGTTGGAGTAGTTGGAGTTGGAGAATTGGGTTCACCAGAAAGTTTTCTGGCTCAAATTCTTCCTCTAGCAAAACTGAACCATCATTCTGGGAGTGTTGAGGAGAACTCTTAGGTTAAACCATTAGGTTAAAGCAGCACAAAAAACAGTCGAAGCCAAGAGCTTAAGCTGTTACTTATTTTTCCTTTAATGCTTTTAACCTGAGGATAATAATTAGAACCATAATGTGGCCATTAATTATCACAACACACGTAAAGATCTAAATAGTCCCATTAAACAGTGTATCTTACAGCACACCTCACACCAGTTCCCAAGGAAAGGGCAGGCAGGGCAGCTCTCCACTGGTTCTGTCTCTGCAGCCTAAGCCATGTTCCCCAGGTCTCTGTGCTGCTTACCCAGCCTAATGTTTCTGACTCTCTTCTGGCAACTTCTAAAGCTTTGCAGGTGCTATTATTGAGGTGTCAGTCGTCGTGGAGAACATGACAATGTTTTACTACATAAAAATACCCCATAATCATTTTAGATGGTTGAGATTGCTGCTAGGCATAGTCAAACTCTTCCTCACATCACTGGAGATTGAGGCTTTCCCTCTGCTCCGCACAGCACAGATATAATCCCTTCTGATTAGAGCCTTTTCTCTTTGATGCTCCCCCTTGTCATCCATACACTGGGAAAATTGCTCTGTATTGAGTTACATGCTCTGTGCAGTTTGCACTGTGGTCTTTTTTAACCTGGAAGCAAAGCTGCCTGTGCCTGAGCAGCAATAAGATTCTGACTTGGAGCAAATCTTTGATTAATGAAGCTCAGGTAAACAGATTAGTCATTAACCTTTGCTTCTCATGATAAGATTACTTATTGATGTGGAGTAGTTGTGCTGCTCCCATGCTGCTGAGGATGGGAATCTTGCTTTCCTTCAGACTTCAAGAATCTTCCCACCACCTAGCAAGACCTCCCTTCTAGGCTGGGGGTATTAGAGAGCTGCTGCCTCTACAAGGACTCATCCATTTCTTATGGCATCTCACTGCATCCAGGGCACTTTGATGCCAACATTAATAGGCACTACCCAATAGTAGACTGTAGTGTTCCTATCTCTTGCTCTGTATTTTTACCAGAGAAATATTAGTAAGGACAACTCAGCTGAGACAAAGAAGGACAGGCAAAGTGAACCAGGTGTTCAAAAACACTGTGAAGCCATGGCTGTGCTTAACAAAACCCAAATCCTTGGTGATGGGCCAGGAGATCATCACACAATATTCATGTTTGTAGACAAACCAAAGTCTGCTTTAAATCTATTTAAAATTAGCCTACTTCAGTGCTCTTTATCTGCTGTCCATGTCTCCTAGGATGGGCAAGAGCAACCTGTCAGCTGAGGGCAACAAGAAAACCAAGGACAAGTAGTCTTTTAGGCCTGCTGGTTCCACTGGGTGTTTTCACTTGTACTCATGCTGCCAATGGCCTCTCTGAAAGAAGGGAATGATCTTTCATCACCACCTAAGGATAGCTATGAACTCAGTTGTAGAACAGAATACTGCTGGGCACTCTTTTGTGACCTCCACTGCAATAGGTTCTGACCTTCACTTGAGTAGGTTCTGCACCCTCCCTGACTCCCAGAGCTAGCTTCACCAGTCTCCATGAGTGCAGAGATTCATCCCAGAGGAAGTGAGCTAGATCAAGAAGAAGATTTTGATCTTTACTTGTTCTGCAAATTTAAATGTGGGATGATTAGGTAGCATTAAAGACCAGGAGCAGCTTGTGCCTTCCTGCAGTCTGCAAAAGCAGAGAGGGAATTCACATTACACATTGATCTAATTCATTGAAGTTTAAATCTGAAGACATTTATACTGCAGTCTGGAACACAAAGAATTACAGACAGAATAGATAGCTGAAGCTTCATATTTTCTAGCTGATCAGAAGACTGAGCTTCATATGATGATGTTCAGTTTTGCAGGATGTAAAGCCCTGTCCTCACTCCCATTTTCAGTCCCAGGATCCCCTGTGCACAGAGCTATTAGCAGATGGAAATCTTGCAACCTGATCTGTAGGCCCAGTTGGGTAATCAAACATTTAATTGCTAACAATTATCCATTAATGCTTATAAATTAGGTTTCCAGACTGCTTCTACAGACTACAAATATTTGCATCCAGCCTTGCCTGCAAAAACTGAAGCTGGGTGTGAAAATCTCTACCACCATGGGCAGTGCTGCCATTTTCATCTGGATTCTTCAGACTGAAATAGAAAATGTAAATATTTGCTGCACCAGAAAAGTCACAGGAAACTTAGAAGTTGAACTTCAGGGAATCATGAAAACCAGATTCTAATTCAAATTTCAGACTTGGTTGATTTGTCTCTTGTTAAGACTCTCCCTCCTTCTAACCCTTCTGTCTTGTTTCTTTCTCTGGGCTTCCTACTCTCTGGAAGAAACATTTGCCTCAACCCTAGTGTGCTGGTTTGAGGCTAACTGGAATATTTTAATAGAGAAAATTACACTGTAGGCTGTGAAAGGAAAACATGATGATGTCTATTCACTCATTGGCTTGCTGAGATGTTTGGGAAAATAACTCAAAACATTAGATAAGTCAATCTGTCTCTCTCTGGGGGCACAGAGTCTTGGGCAGTCTAGCTTCTGGGTCCTCTTTGCCGATTAATCTTCACTAACCACTTTCCTTCTAACCCCCCTGGCCAATCCTCCAAGCTCACCTTGTGCGTAAGGCAAACCTTGGGGTAAGGTACAGGCATGGGGAGAAGGTGGAAAGGTGGTTGGGAACCCCTCCTGGGGTCTCTGATTTCTGGGAGGGGAGTTGTGTTTCTGTATTACCTTTAACTTGTATATGTCTGTAACTATTCCTGTCTATAGTGTATATCTCTGTTTATACATTGTGCTGAGTTGTAAATAGAGCTTCAGTCCTTAACTTCCAGCCAGTTGAGTATAGTCTGGGTCATTTTACAAAGTGTAGGGGGACAGGGAACTCCCAAACCATCACACCTAGGAATGTATATTGGCCCAGAAGGCTTATTTTAGTCTGAATTACTTCCTGATATTAATCCTGATTTTTTTAATCACCTATCATGCATCTAAGAATACTTTCTTATGAAAATTAAATATACCAGTACGGTTCTAGGTAACCCTTGATACATGAGCACTTTCCTAACTAGGAGAGGCTGTAACGCTCTCCAGGCAGAGCAAACTGCTTTGCTGTGCAGACAATGTAAACCTATTCTATGAAAGGGTTCCACCTCCCATGCTGTTCAGTAATTTTTGCCTTTTTGCAATTGTTTGCTTTCTACTGTCTGGTTTATTAAAGAGATGTGGTTATGATGTTGCCCATATGACCTCTCTCTTTGCTCACAAGGGTAATGTTAGAGTGGTGGTGCAAACACTGGGACTTCAAGGCTACATTTAAATTGGTAAACTCAAACGTGTCTGGAAGCTTTCCCAGGACTTGAACAAAACCTTATACAACTGCTAAGCTGTTCCCTGGCATGAATTTGGCCCATTCCAACTGCTTTTCTCCCTGAGTGGTTCATGGGCACAGCATGGCTGAGGTACTGATCCCTCATACACCTTCCAAAAATTACACATGCAATGCCCACTTCTTTACAGGTTAAATGAGTTTGCTAGTATAGATGCTGGATGTCGCTCACTAGCTGGCTTTGGTGCTATTCCTGAGTGCATTTTATTTATCTGATGAGGCAGAACTAAGACACCTTGAACACAGTACCCAGGCAAACAATTTTCTTTGCAGAATCACATTGATTTGGGGCAAGCATTGCAGGTGCCAGGGACTAGATTTAGCCACTATCATGCACAGTCAAAGGTGATGCTTTTGCAAAATTAGGCTCCCAGTCACAATCCTGGGTACATCTCAGTTGGGTAGGAATGGTGCAAAAGCCTGAGTGGAATAAAACCAGGGAAAGCAAGGTCCTTAGGCTCAAATACTCTGCCAAGAAAAGAGTGCCAGAGGAACTGCAGAAAGGAGAGGGTGTGATGGCTTAATGGGGTTTTAGTAAAATATATTTTTTTTAATTTGCCTGAGTGTTTTATTCTTTTTAAGTAACTCTGAAAGGATCATCTAATTCTATATATAAACCATGTGTAGTCACCAGCCCAAAACACTGTTGCCAAATTAATTCAAATGACTGCTGAACACCACACTTGCTTTTACTGAGAATGCAAGAAGTTGTTCAAGGACTACATACCTTATAGAATCATAGAATGGTAAGGTTGGAAGGGACCTCAAAGATCAGCCAGTTCCAACCCCCTGCCATAGGCAAGGACACCTCCCACTAGTACAGGTCACTCAAGACCTCCTCCAACCTGGCCTTGAACACCTCCAGGGAGGGAGCAGCCACAACCTCCCTGGGCAACCTGTGCCAGTGTCTCACCACCCTCACTGCAAAGAGCTTCCTCCTGACATCAAGTTTCAATCTCCCCTCTGCCAGTTTAAACCCATTGCCCCTTGTCCTGTCATTGCAAGACCTTGTCATTAGTGCCTCCCCAGTCTTCCTGTAGGCCCCCTTCAGATAATGGAAGGCTACTCAAGGTTTCCTTGAAGCCTTCTCTTCTCCAGGCTACATAGCTCAAACTCTCTCAGCCTGTCCTCATAGCAGAGCTGCTGTAGCCCTCTGAGCATCTTTGTGGCCTCCTCTGGACTCGCTCCAACAGTTCCATGTCCTTCTTGTGCTGGGAGCTCCAGAACTGTGCACAGGACTCCAGATGGGGTCTGGCAAGAGCAGAGTAAAGAGAGAGAATCACCTCCCTTGCCCTGCTGGCCACACTGCTCTTGATTCTCTTGATGCCTTCTCCCTCTCTCTCTTTTTTCTCCCTCCCCTGGGGTTTCTCTCTTTTTCATATTTTTTTTTTTTCTTTCTTGATGCCCAAGATGGTTCCATTAGCCTTGCAAATATTAATTCTCAATGCAAACAGAATATGTCAGATGCAGGAGGATGTAAATGGAAAATTAATCAAGGAGCACCATGTCCTGTTATACTCTGTCTGCAGCATGCAGACTCAAGCTGCAACCAGCCATTGACTTGCTGCCCCTCAGAAACCCTCTCACACGTTGAGCACAAGGCTGGACTGCTGGAGACAGGAGATGTGCATGCAGCTTGTTAAACACTGCCTGATAATCAATTCTTCTATTGGTTTTGTTGTTGCAGGTTCACTGTGCCATAACCGTGGTGACTGCAGAGCCATTGCCCTTGGCTTGCTCAAGGTGTGACCCAAATACCATCCCAGCAGAGGCATGAAGCAAGGCTTTGCCACTGTCCTCTTTTTAAAGCAATCAGTCCCACAGTAAAGCTCAGGCTGGCTTCAGCTGGAAAGTTGTTTTTAAACTCCTTTGGTCAGGAGTGGTCAAAAACCATCATTGACCATTCCTCATGGCTGTGTAATGAGACGAGTGTCATTTCTGGAGCTTCTTGCCAATCTATGACACTGCAGAGTACATTAATTGATCAATTAATTTTACTGCTTTCTTTGTTTCATAAATTCTCCACAGATTATGATGCTGTTCAAGTCATTTGCTACAGAAGCATTCTGAAAACTGAAATTTCTTGAACAATTCTTTATAATCTATGTCCTTTTGTAGGACATAGTAGACTCAGGTGATGACATAGCAATACCCAGGTTATTGTTAATATTGCTATTGTTGTTATATTATTATTATTGTTATTGTTGTTGTTGTTGTTATTGTTGTTATTGTTGTTGTTGTTGTTATTGTTGTTATTGTTTCATTGATTAGAAGGGTTTGAGATTTCTTAATTATATTTGTAGGTAAGAACTCAAATTTTGGTTTCAGTTAATAACCTGACAGTCCAGCAGAGATAATAATTCACTCACTCTGCCTCCTTCAACAGCCCAGGCCAAAGGCTTCAAGCAGTTTCCCCTCATACTTTGATGTCTGAGTACATTTGACAAAATGTTATCTCCTAGAAAATCATTCTGTCTTTCTTTCAAGCTACGTAGAATTCTCCTGCTTTTGATAAAACCCCCAGATGTTCCCATGATTTCTCCCTCATTAAAATAATTTGCTACACTATTCCTGGGGAACTAACAGAAGTAGTAGAGAATATGAGCAGAATTAGCAATGAATATTTACACACCTTTTAATGTTGTCCCAGCAAAAATTTCAGACTCATCAATGGAGGTTTGGGTTGTTGCTGCACACATTTATTCAGACTCATTACACCTGGTTTGGAAACATCAGATTTCTAGACGTTTTCTCTGGTCAGTGGAGAAAAATAAGCTCCCCCAGGTGGATTGCACTTTCCAAGGCTGTCCCCTCTGATGGCTGCAATAGGAGGCTAGAACAACCAATGCATGCCTTAAGAATCTTCATGAGATATTTGCATTTACCTGGAAAATACCCTGACTCTATCTGCTCATCCTTAGGGTTGGTTCTTGGAGAGCAGGCGTGGGAAACAAAGTTGGAATCACACAAGGAGTTCTGCCATCTTTCCATTTCTAGCAGTTCTCACTGGCATTTTTCTCTGCTAGCACTGAGGTTTGTTCTAAAGAATCTCTCAGGTTCAAGGTTGTTTCCAGTCCTGCTGAAATTATGCTAATTCTATTTCTCATCTTTATCATCAGCATCCTGAGTCTTTTTTTTTTTTTCCCAGTTCATAGGGAAAGGAACAGGCCACATATTTAACAAGCACAATATTGACTTTTTAAATCCTACTTTATTTCAGGATTTACTTGACTAGATGATTTCTGTTTATTTTGGGCACATTTTGGAATCATGTCTATAGAGATTTCTGTGGCAGAGTAGATCTGACACACAATGCTTTTGCTTCTTTCTCTTAACCTCCCCCTGATCACCAGCAGCAGCAGCAGCCTTTTTTAGACAACTGCCTTCCTTCACATTTCCATTTTCACTCTTCCACTCAACACAGTTTCTCTGCACTCAGCAGCTTGCAAGCAGTGCTGTAAAGTCTTCCAGTAAATGCCTCATTTAAAGAACAAGGAAGCCTGAATTAAACAGGGCAGGGAGTCTCACTGGCCTGAGTTAATGGAGATGTCTTTTAGTGAGATGTCAGTTCTAGACAGGTCAGCTCTACCAGTGTCATGACAAAACATCCCCCATGGTTTAACAGTGTATGAACAATGATCTGCCAGGAAGGTGTCTGCTGGCCCTTGGACTGGGCTGTAGGTCATTTTGGGGTGTTTTATCCTAATGTAAGGCCACAGCTTATGGCCTCATATAAGTGACTGAGAACAAGAAAACAGCCCTGGAGTCAGGATCAACTGCGTTCAGCTCAAAAGCACACTAGAAACCTCATCATCTTGGTCCAATTTTATTGGTAAGCTATATCCTGTAACCAGTGGAATATATGGATGTGTCTGCATTACACTTATAGAAGACTATCTGACAAGTCTAGAATGTGAATTAATTCTAACTGATGTAACTGAAGCCAAGATTTGGTGCAATGTTGTGCAGCAGCTCAAAATTTCATGATCATAATGGTGGTCCTCTCCAGACTTTAAAGAGAAAATATCTAGTAAGAGATGATGCATTGCAATTAGAGGCTTGGAGCGCTTAAAAATCAGCACTGCTCTTGAAGCTTCCAAATTTGTGCCAATCGATACTACAGAACAATCATTAGGCTAAGGAATAATTTTTCATGGGCGGTATCTGCCATCACATGATAATTTCATAAATGGGAACACTCCACAAGTGACAAAACTTCCATCATTGCTGACAAAAAGAAGTTAATTAAGCCCAAGCTCTCTTTTCTGAACCACACGCTCTCGGAGCATCAGCACACCCAAAAAGTTTTGCCACTTAATGCTTTTTTTGGTGCAGCAAAGCATCTTGTGTTTTCACATATACTTCCAACACTAGAGGTTTCCTCATTTTGACAAAATGTGTTCCCTGTATTTTTAGAGCTGGGTTAAAACTTCATCTCTGAGGAGAAGAGACAGGGCAGTCACACCCCACTCCCTGCTGCATGATGTAGAGCAAATGTCGGAAGCGCTGAAGCTAATAGGGAAGCGACAATGCCCTTTGCTTCCCTGCCCCTGCCCTCCACTTCTCCCTTCCTCCTTGTGCCTGACCTCTTGCACCAGGAAACCTGCTCGTGGTTTGCAGATTGTTCTGCTGCTATCCTGTCTGAGAAACAAACAAACAGATAAACACAAACTCCCATCTGTGCAGAGAAGATACCGATAATGTCTAACCATGAGGATCAGAAAAGCTAGGGAGGGTGCAGACGAGGGCAAGACCATGTGTGCAGTGTGTTCAGGATGGATTGCCCAACACTGAGGGAAGCAAAACATGAAAGCTCTGCTTCCGCCAGACAACATGAGTGACTTGTCAAAAAAAAAAATAAAGAGTTTTAAAGACTACTCTTGACCTCCCTCACCTGCCTCCCTCTCTTCCCCTGACTGCTTTGCTCTTGTCCAGTATATAGCTTGCAATTAAATCTTCCTAAATAGGAAAGAAATGTTGCATGTACACATTTCTCACAAAATAAATGTCAAGGGAAAAAGAAGAAGATGGTTTTGCCAATAAGCATAGAGAAGGAAGCGTTTGGTAAGCCAGGGGTAGCCACAGTTCATGTCCCATCATCACAAGATGCTCCAGGACTTTGCACCTGGAGGAGGTAGCTCACACTGCACTGAGCACCAGGTAAAAGTATGTCCAATATCTTGCTCACCAGGTTTCATCAGAGAAGCAGAGCTAACCCACATTCCCATCCATCACTGTATTCCTGAAAAGAATGGGTTAATGGTTCATAAAAATCAGTAAGAGATTGCTGTGATAGGAGAGCCATCCTGGAATAACAGAGTGGTTTTTCCTGCCAGCAATACTCTCACATTTACTAAGAGAGCAGAAGCTGTGATATCTAATTCTGACTCGAAGTCTAGCGTCCTCCACCTCCTCTGTTCCTTAACAAGCAGTTACTCTCCTATCGAGGCTGTAGCTGATGGTGATGTTAAACCAAAGAGCCAGGACTGCCCTTGTGTCCTGGGCATAAGCAATAGAGAGCACAGCAAAGTTCATGCTCCCTGGTTAAATTCCCTTGGTGTTACCAGCAAGTAACAGCTCATGTAGCTGGTGGCTGCAGAGTCCTGAATGTTGAAATGCACCCAGTCTCTTAGGGCTTCCCTCTTGCATAATCTGTCTTTTCACTCCTCATCTTTTCCTGCTTGCTTTATTTAATAATTTTTTTTCCCCCAGATGAGCTCCCTAGGTTATTCTGCAAGTGATTCTCTTTACATCTATGAAAAAGGCTGCAGAGGTGGTTTATATCCTTGTTTCCCATTCCAGTCTCCTTCAGGAGCCAATCTTTTAAGGCTGTCAGAGCTGTGTCCCACAGGTGACCATGGTTCAAAGCTCCTTGAGACGGTCAGTTGGTCACTCAGGAATTGCACAAGCTTTCACAGCTGGGGAAAAGAACATTATTACAGCAAGAAGCCAGGATTAAGACACTTCTGCTTAAAGCTTGACCCAGCAACTTCGAACCCAATGACAAAGTCTCTCGATGCGCATGGATGGGATCAGCCCCTCTGCTCCAACCCAGCCCTTGGCTCCAGCACACACCAGGGCTTCACTTAGGGAAATGACAATGACACAACATGGTATTAGCAACACATATGCAAATACACACTTTTGGCTAGATTGTTCTATTGGGCTGCTTTTAGCACAGATCTAATCACTTCACCTTTGGCACTGAAAATGTGTTTTAATTAACCCAGGAGCAAAACACTAGGCTGAGACAGCCCGATCATTTTTTACTTTATTTTCCTGAATGAAAACAATGCTGGCCAAATTTACTGTACACTGTCACCTTAATTACCTGTCTTAGACAATCCCTTTCCTACTCACTCGCAGTTTATCACAGTATAACACAAAAACTCTTCCTCTGAAAAAAAAACAACTTTAAATGCTTCTGAGATTCAATCCGTAGATTGCTTGTGCAGCTATAATCTTAAAAAACATCTGCTACATTTGTGTGGTAAAGGAAGTCTCTTTAGAATACAGCCTTTGATTTCTATAAAAGACAAATCAGGCCACATGTTTTTGTTTTGAATGCTTCTCATCACAAGAGGAAATTTTCTGCAGCTTGGAATTTTGAAGGCATGAAAAATGCTTTCTTTTTTTTTTTTTTTTTAAACAAAGAGCGTACATAGCACCAACAAAACTCCTCGGAAGTGTTCAAATCCATTCCTCTATCATCTTTAAAGAAACACTATCAACTGCCTGACCCACATTTTGATCTACCTTTCTGTCTTAAATTTATCTGGGTCATACTGTGTCCTTGATCCAGGCACATAACTCCCATTGATGTCTCAGACCTTAGGAGGTTCACCCATCATTAGTTCTGAAGCTGCTAATAACCCAGGCTAGCAGAAGATTAGGAGGCTTCACTGGCCCTTGTTTTTTTGTTTCTCTCTCAGAGAAAGTGTGTTGGTAGTTGTGGTTTGACAAACTGAGTTTGACACCAGTGTGAATTGAAGGTATGAATCGATGGTACCTTGTGGCTTAGTGAGTCCAGAAGAGATTTGTTTTGCCTGATTCTGTAGCAGCTATTTTTTAAGAGACCATTAAAAAATAAAAGCTTTTGGTTCTTCACAGTGAACCCTTCATTTTAGACTCTAAAACTGTTTCATTGCTGCTCATTTCTCTCACCTACATCTCCTCTCCATGGAGATAGTAGCAATGCCTATGCCAATCTATTTCAAAACCAACCACACATGTAGAGGATCATCTTTTACACTTACCAACCCTCCCAAATTCTTCATGCACTGGATTTCTTCTCTGCTCCTTTTCCCCAGAAACTGATGATCAGCTTTCAGCTTAATGGTGTCTGTTGTCTCCCAGTCACTACAAAGCAAGGGCCTGGCTTCTCATTGTGGAAGAACACAGTTCAATGCTTCTCTCATTCAGAGTTACACGAATCCAAATCTTCCTCTTACAAGCCCAAGGCTTGAAGGGGCCTGGGGAGCTCAGCTCTATGCAGCCAGTCTAAAACGCAGTCTTGAATGGTCTTTCACTGATGGAAGATGAGTCAAATGAGCAACCAGTGTCTCCCCTCTGATAAGCTTCTGAGTGTCAAGGTTATTTGTACTTCTGCATGCTGCAAATACACTCTTTACATGATTTGAAATGCAAAAGGCAATGTTCTTCAAACTGAAGACACCGTTGGAGAAAAATTATTACATTTTTTGAGGTCTGTCAAGTAAGTATGACTAAAAAGACCCCTGCTGATAGCAGCTGTGACCTGGAGCACAGACTTTTAAGTGGTAACCATTATCAGAGTGAGGAGACAAGCAATGAGGGCAGAAAGGCACTTCAGCTGCAGCAGCTTGCACAACTCACGTCATTTGTATTTTCACTTAGTGGAAATCATTAGCTGTCAGTTATTTTTGTTTTGTGGTGGAATTTTTCTCAGTTCACTCATTTTTCTTACAGTCACTTAGTGTTAAACAAGCTTTCACTCTTCCTGTGATTTAATGCCAAAGTTTCAAAACTCACACACACAAGCCCCTGCCAACCTTAGCTCTGCTCCGGAGCTCACTGAAGTCAGTGCAAAGATACCAGTTACCTCCAGTCAGTTTAGAGTCCACCTGTCTGTGACCTCTTCCCCCTGGTTTTTGCTGTTCTGCTGAGCCTCTAAACAGATTCAGCTTTAATATTCTGTGAAACGCAGTATCCTTCTAAAAGGAAAGGGTACTCTCTTTCACCTGAAGTTTTACCACAAAAGGGCATTTATCATCCTTTTGCCTGTGGAATGATGAAAGTTTGTGGAGATACAGCTTGAAAGGTGAGGAAGGTTTATCATGCACTTGGTCACACATGACTCTGACAGAGGTATTAGGCCCTAAGCAGAATGTACAATGGATCAGAGCTCTTCCTGAACTCCTGCACCCTGTCTTCTGTGTGCAAATCCTTATCCAGTCGACAAACCAAGTTCTTCCACTCCATGTTGCCTGTACATTTGTAAGAACAACCACGGTGCAAATGCACATTGGAGTCTGCTGGTAAGTAATGACAGATGGTTTTCATTACAGCAAAGGAGCCTCTTGTGCAATTAAAGTCAGGGTTTTGGAAAAAAAAATTTACAGAATAACTGTGTATTTACATAGTTGTGAAACTGCTTTTCTGATACAGATTCAGATTTGCAAAACACGTGGTGCTTCCCCCCCCCCCTAGTCATGTCTTCCTCTTGTCCTCAGATGCAGAATTCCTTGTAAACAACTGCCTCCTCTCCTTAGTACCCTCATCTGTATCATGTATGGATCTCCTGATCCTAGCCTAGTTCTCATTCAAGCATTTCACCAAAGTCTACAGGAATGCATGGAAGCATGCCCAGAGGACTCAGTGAGTTGTGGAGTGGGTACTGAGCTCTGGGTGCAGCTCACACACCGAGTAATTGACCTGCTCTACCTTGCCAGGTTTTATCTTTGATTCATGAATGTGCAATTTAACAAAGGTTCACTAAACCTTTTAAGTGCACTAGAGCTTGGTTTTGCCTAAAGTTTTCACTGTTTCAAGCAATTTCTGTAGAAACACAGTGGGAGCTTTACTTAAAGTGGGGTATGCTCTGAGTTCCAAACTATACTTTGAGAACAGAAGGGAAATTGATCCCTGAACTCATACTTGAGTTGAATTTGATAGTCATGCAACTACCTTCTCCTCTGACATTTCCTACTCAGCTTCAGTCCATTCAGAATTTCAAGCAGTTCAGGGAAATTCAAGTTTTTATTGAGGGAGAAATGCCAACTATGTTAACTCAGAGAATAGTCAGGGTTCTGTTTTGCTATCAATCTAGATGCCTTTTAAAACCTGTCCAGATTTGGGGGAAACAGGCATAGATTCACATCATACCATTGTAGTTAGGCTTCCAGCTCATGGTGTTGAGTTATAAGCTATTTAGCCTTTTTTTAATATAAATTATCTTCTTTCTCAACCACAGAGCAAGGGTGGGTAAGAGTGTATTGAATGCCTGGGTATCACTGTAGGATCGAAAAGAGTGAGACAGGTTCCTGCAGTCCCTCACACTGGATGAAGTTCTGACCTTTGTCTCCTGCATTCAGATATGGGGAGGACAAGAGCAGATCATTTCCAAAGAGCTCAGCTCCCAGTAGTTCCCATTATAAGACCATGACTCAGCAGCTAACGTGATCTCTGCCCCTGATACCAGCAGGGTGAAGTGAAAAAAGGAATCTCCAATGACCCCTGGAGCAACGTGTCTTGCTGATGGTTAAATTGCCAACAGCACTCTGTGGCTTTGTATATTAATTAAGCAGTACATTAATCCATTAATGCTGCCTAAGCACAGAGCACAGGTTCATTTCATGACATCTAATTCCATTATCAACAAGGTAAATTCAGCCCCCGGCTTACCACAGCTGGTTTTAACAGATGCCACAGGAAAACATCCAGAGGCACTTTCTGCCCTGATGTGTTACATTGTGCTAAAGGCAGCCATGGGGCTTTTACATTCCTCTAAGCAAATTTTCCTTCAGAAGCTTGGCAAAGTAAAATCTCAGACACTTTCGGGCTCTTTGCCTAACTTAAGAACAAGGGGCACAAAAAAAGGTTCATTTTTCTCACCAGCTACAAATTTGATTGACATGAAGGGCTGGTCCCATTAAGCTGAGATCTGGCCTGGGTTCAGTGTACTTGGAAGCCTAGTTACAAAAGCATTAAAACAACTTTAACAGAGATTTTGTCAGCCTATCAAAGGCAAATCAAGAGTGATTTCCCTGATGCCTCTGCTCAATTGGGTAAATTTCATTTATTGACTTCAAGCACTGCGTGCTGGTAATTTTTCTCTCTGTCTTTTCCTCCAGAGGAATTTGATATGATTAGATCTACTCCTATGTTTCATAATCACATTTCCTTTCCCCTTCCTCTCTTCTCTTTCGCAGCGTTGCCACCAGGTATGCAATAGGCACGTGTGTTGGTACATCAGAGACAGAAGAGGAGTCAGACTCAGGAGTGGGCTTAACCAGGGCTGACTCTGTAAAATCTTCTTTAATCCAACCTGTCCTGCACTTTCTCTGCCTTGTATCACACAGAGACCCTCAGAGTAGCATTTGCAGGTCTACCCATGTGGAACAAGCATGGACCTGGAATGAGTTAAACTCCTTCAGCTTGATACACTTACGTCTTGATGCACTAAAAGTTATGGGATGAAGGAGGAAAAGGATGTGAGATTAGGGACAGCATGGAAGGAGATATATAATATACACTAAATACTTAAAAGATGGGTGTCAGGAGGATGAGAAGATGCTAGAAAGAAGTTCTTCACCATGAGGGTGGTAAGACACTGGAACAGGTTGCCCAGGGAGGTGGTGGAAGCATCATCCGTGGAAGTTTTTAAGGCCGGACTGGATGGGGATCTTAGCAACCTGCTCTAGTGTGAGGTGTCCCTGCCCATGGCTGTGGGTTGGAGATAGAAGATCTTTGAGGTCCCTTCCAGCCCTGACAATTCTGTGATTCTGTGATGGGGACAGACTTTTTCCAGTGGTGCTCAGTGACAGGACAAGTGGCAAGGGGTATAAACTTAAACATAGGAAGTTCTATCTCAATGTGAGGAGGAAATTCCTTGCTTTGAGAATGGTAGAGCACTGGACCAGGCTGCTCAGAGAGATGGTGGAGTCTCCATCTCTGGTGTTATTCCAAACCCACCTGGATGCTGTCCTACACAACCTACTCTGGGTAAACCTGCTCTGACAGTGGCACTGGGCTAGGTGATCCCCAGCGGTCCCTTCCAACCCCTATTATTCTGTTATTCTGTGAGGTGTGTGCTGGTACAAATGTCACTTTCAGGCAATACTATTTAACTGGAGGAAATCTTCCTCTGGACATCAGTGTAAGAGACAGTGGATTTCAGTGCAGATTCAGTAGATCTGAGTAGGACTGTCTAAAGGATTCCCTGCAGTACCAGAAAAACTAAAAGACCTCATCTTGCTGTCGTACTGATTTTTAACTTACATGGCACACCCTTCATACTGCTGGTCAGCAATTCTTCTCCCCTGGCCTTGAGAAAAGGCAGAGAGACTCACACAGGGGCTTCCAGTCCCACCTTTGGGGGAAGAAACTGTTGCAAGCACAAAATGACACCTATGTCTCTGACCAGTTTGCTGGGGTTCGAATGCTTAAAACTCAGTGTGATTGACACAGCTTGGCCCATTGCTTGGAGTCTGAAGTCACATTTGCATGGACTTTGAATGCAACCCAGCGAGCCTCAGCTGTTTAAGCTCTGCAGGAGCACTGGTCCTAGTGTAGTCTTCAGCATGCAACTCAGCCTTGAAAGAAACCTTGTCTCAGAGAGGGCAATGCAAATAAGTTTTCAAAGCCAGCAGCAGTCACCTACAATGATTCTAAGAGCAGGAGCAGACTGAGCTCCTCCAGCATTGAGTCTTCCAAGCTCTCTGAGCAGGTGCAGAGCTGGCCTGGGGCTGGCTAGCAGGAAAAACTCACAATGGCAGAAGCAAAGGGCCAACAGGTTCCAAGTGCCCAGAGGCACCCTAGGGTGCAAACGGGTGTTGCACTCACTACCATCCTGTGTCGCTAGACCTGAAGATCAGTCAACCACAATGTGGTACTGCCTTGGGTCTCCTGAAAGAGCATCCTCCCAAATGTGCCTGCCTGTGCTCAAGCCCTGGGGCTGTGTGGAGCTGCGGACAGCAGGACGCTGGTTGTCCTTTGCAGCTGCTGCAGGCCAGCACCTGCTGTGGCTCTGCTTGGAGCAAACCTGGTGCACATGTCCTTTGTTCTTTCCCCTTCCTAAGGGGTAAAACCAAAGCTAAGCAAGATTTAAGGGATGTGCTCTAAGTCAGACTGTGATTCAGTGGTCAGCTGAGAAAGCAGACATGCTGTGTTAGCCACTATTCTTGTTTCCTCCAAGTTAATGGAGATGGATTTATTCAACACATATTTATTTCAGGGTTTATTTTTCATGACATTTCCTCAATTTCTTGACTTACAGTTTTCATTATTGTGAAATTTGATTACAGAACCCTGCCAAGTCACAAAGCAAGGCATGTTTCCACCACTCCAAGCTAGGCCATTTCAGCCTGAGGATTGCATGGAGAGAGGATCGATTCTGAGTCTGCCAAGTGACATAATCATGAAAACTATTCTGATCTTACTTGTATCCCACCAAGAATATTTCACACACTCAAACTGCCTGCTCATTTCTTTTTCCCCTTCTTTTCCTCATATTCCACATAGTGAAATGGCATGGGAGTGAGGGAACACTGCTTCTGGATTCTCAGTGACAGGAGCTGCTTTGTCCCTTGCTTTCCATTCCTTTCTCAAGTATGCATTAGCACAGAGATTCCCCTTCAGAGCAGAGTATGTAGGATGCAGATTCTCACAATGTCAGAATGTAGCTTGCTGGCCTGGAGCAACTCTTCAGTTTTTCACATTTATGTGACACTATGAAAGTAAGTAAGAGCCATGATTTTATCTTGTGCCCTAGCAGCTAGAATTTACATAAGCTTAGAGAGGTCTTGAAATCATAAATGCAAAGTGAAGTATTGCGTATCATTAAAATAAATCACTGTCACAGAAGCCTAAAATTTAAATAAAAGCTTGCTTTCTAGAATCAGTCTGTCTGGGCATATAATGCAACCTACAAGCAGTTTTGCATTCGGTATTCTGTGGATCATATAAGTTACATCAATCTCTACTTTTATTCTGCAATATCACATTTAATATCATAGAGTTACATCCCTTAACTATGTTTAATTTGGCTTTATGTTTGTTTATTTTCTTTGTCAAGTCATTTTTTCCTCTTGTTGTTAGTTTTCTTTGGCACTTCTATAATAACACTTTGGGAACATTAACTAATTAATCTTCCTAATACTCCTGGGAGGTGCTGTGGGCTACGTAAGCCTTCCCCTGCCTCCCACTTCATGATGAAATAAGTAGGAGTTGTCTGATTTGCATAAGGATGAAAAGAAAATTGTCTGAGCCAAGACTCAACTCTGAGAATCCTTGTTTGAATTTGTCTGTTTCCCTTTTATACTGGAACTATTTGACAGTTCTTTGCTGATTCAGATTAAACAGGAAGGGGGAAACTAAGTTGTTGTACCCCATTGTCTGAGCTTCTTGTCAGCTGGCATCAGTATGTGGGGTATCCCTCAACCAAACACACAGTGCTGCCATCCTCACTCACAAGCATCACTACCACACAAGGGAAAAATGCTAAAGCTTGTATGACTAATACTCATGCAGACAGTGTTATAGCAGTGTCTAGAAATGTAAATGAAAGCAAGACCTTTTCTGGTGGATGCTATGAAAATCTTTACCAAAAAAAATCATAGATTAGAATCATAGAATGGTAAAGTTGGAAGGGACCTCAAGGATCATCTAGTTCCAACTCCCCCAACATAGGCAAGGGCACCTCCCACTTGTGCAGGTTACTCAAGGCCTCATAAAAAATGGCCTTGAACACCTCCAGGGAGGGAGCAGCCACAACCTCCCTGGGCAACCTGTGCCAGTGCCTCACCACCCTCACTTTTAAGAACTTCCTCCTAACATCCAGTTTCAATCTTCCCTCTGCCGGTTTAAACCCATTGCCCCTTGTCCTGTCATTACAAGACCTTGCAAGCTAACACTACCAGAGACATGAATAAGAATAAGGTTGGGTAAGTCAACTCAATCATAAGGATGAAGGCTACCCCAGGAAACATAATGGTAGGTATATGCCTCAGGAAGGAGAAGGGTTGGTTTGTGCAACTGAGTAGAGGAATCAGTGGGGAGAGTGAACCCTATGAAAGACCTCCAATGCCAAAAGCCTCCTTGCCCTGGGGGCTCTATGAATCAAAACTGTGGTGTGGTTGTGAGAGCAGGGAGGTCCAAACACCGCATAGAAGGTTGGTAGGGTAAATTCCCTGGGGAAATACAACCTGTATGTAGGGACCACTCAGCCTTATGAGAGTGAGAAGGAAATGCATAGTCAGTTGTGCTGAGGGAGTCAACCACACCCTAGGCCATTCATTTGGGCAGCCCTTCACTTCCAACCAAGCTACTTCCAACCCTGGTATTGTTCTTTGGGATACATATGTCCTCCCTGTTTTGCAGATTCTTCCAGTAAGTTAGTTTGTGAGCATGCATAAGCATCTCAGGGGCACCCCTCTTCTGCCAAGTGCTTGGGTTTCTTTCACCTTTGTGCTCATGCCATTACAAACTAGTCAGTGAGAAATGTGAGCCTTGGTGCACTGCAGCACTGGGACAGGTTCTCATGGAGAGTCTCCTGCAGCATCAGTGAAGCCAGAAATGCTGAGAGGATCAACAGCATGGATTCAGCATGGCTCTTCTGGCATCATAACTGGTGTGGACTGGACAGCCATGAGTATCCAACAATGAATCACAACAATAACCCTGTGCATGCTCAAGCATTGCTACCTCATGCACCAGCATGCACTTCTTAAGCATTAGTAAGGGAATTGCATAGAGAGCAATGCAGCTCAGGGCCTATTCACTGCTGTAGTATGGCCGTCAGGTCTCAGCTCCTCAAACTGGAGTTAATTTTGCATCTGAAGACTGTTACCAAACCATTCTCTGTGTCTGCCTTTCCCAAACAGGAGGCAGGTGAGCTAACAATCACAGGGAACGGAAAGGGTTCTGGTGAAATACGCACATGTGTATGAGTTGAAAGTACAGCTGTATAATGGAAAAGCACAGTTTGAAATGTTTGAAATAGGCCAGTGGTGGGCTGAAATGTCAACACTTCTCTCCTTCTTTATGTGGTAGTAGAGTAAGATTAAATTCCTCTTAAATACCACAGTGGCTTCTGCCTTATTAGAATCATCTCTCATAATATTTTTAGAGTATTGTGTGGAATCCACTTAAACGAATCCCCATGAAATGAAGAGAGTTGATAGAATAATCTGGCTGTTGTGGACCCCTTCTTGCACAGCAAGGCTTTGCTGTGTGCTTGCAGAGGGAGGGCAGCCTCCAGCTTCCCAGCTATTCATATTTAAGTATCTCAGAAGGCACCGAGGTACTTGCAACAATATTGTATCACACTGATATTTGAGCAAGGAGAGAAAGAGCTCTGAATAATTAAAATCAATTAAAAGGCTAAAGGATAGGGATTCTTCTTGTCTTCTGAGAACACTTTACAGCAGTGGGTAAATGTTTTCTTGCCTTTCCCAATAATTATCTCCCTCAAACACACCTACCCACACACAGTCTTGTGCAGCCACAGTCTCTTCTGGTTTAGATTTTAGACGATCTCAAGGTCGGTTGTGTGAGCTCTCAGCACCCACAGCCACAGCCCCTCAAGCAGCCCAGATGGTGGCTTCCTGGGGAAGCTGGCTCCAGTTGCCATAGCTTGGGCACTGCTGAAGACCAAAATCTGCTCTCACAAGTCAGTGCATTCAAATCCTTCTGGAAATATGGGCTGCAAGTACCAAAAACTGAAATCCTGATGCCTTGATTGAACAAAAACCAAGAGTGCTCTCTGCATACATGAGTGTCTGGCTTGGATTTACAAGCTGGCAGAAGTACAATACGAGAGCATTTTCATCTCACCAAACTGAAGTTTAGGAGATGAGGGTCTGTCATCTTGGGGAAAAAAAAAATAGAAAAAAAAAAACAAAAAAACTAATCCATCACCTCCATCAGCCAATGTCTTCTCTGACTCAGGGCATGTCCACCTGAACGCCCACTCTTCTCTGCTGTTCCTGGTAATGATGCAGCCCTGTGAAGCAACACTGTGCAGATTGCATTAGCTCCTGATGAGGTAGCATTCTGTGCATGATGCAAATGGCATAAGCCCTGAGGAGTTTTCTGCCTCTTCTTCAGCTTCTACATGCTCCTATCCCTGCTAAGTCACTCCACCTCTCCTGAGAGCCCCAAACATTTGGTTTTCATAGAATTAGGGAATGGGTTGAATTGTAAGGGTCCTTTAAAACGCATCTAGTCCAATGCCCCTGCAGTCAGAAGGGACATCTTCAACCAGAGTAGGTTGCTCAGAGTCCCATCCAACCTGACTTGGAATGGTTCCAGGGATGGGGCACCTACAACCTCTCTGGGCAACCTAGCCCAGTGTTTCACCATCCTCAGTGTGAAAAATTTCTCTCTAGTCTAAATCTTCCCTCTTCCAGTTTAATCCTATCACCCCTTGTCCTGTCACAACACACCCTGCCAAAAAGACTGCCTCTGTCTTTCATATCAGCCACTTCAAGCACTGAAAAGATGCAAAAAGGTCTTCCTGCAGCTTTCTCTTCTCCAGACTGACCTCCAATTCTCTCAGCCTGTCTTTACAGCAGAGGGGTTCCACTATGTTCCTGATGACACGGTCTCTGGAAGGGTCCCATGCTGCACAGTGTTGGTCCACTGTACTGACCAATATTGGTCACTGTGGAAAGGAGCAGAGGACACAGGTAAGTCAAGAATTCAGACTCAGGCTGACTCAGAGGACTAGAAACAAGTTCACCCACTTCTGCCTGGGAGCCTGGCAAAAGCCAGACTTCTGGGTACTAAGAGTTGTCACAACAGAGAGCAGCTCAAGACATTTCATATAAATCAGTTTAAAGGAATTGTTAAGCACCTTTTCTGGACTTCTTAAATAAGAACTTCTAGCATATGATCTAGAACTGCCTTCTGGGCTCTTGTTGGGTTTGGGTTTTGTTTGGGTTGGGTTTTTTTAAGAACATCATACACACTCTTTTTTCCCCAATATTTTCAGCTTAGCTTCTCCAAGAAAGCACAGACAATGTCATCTCACTCCTCTCTAGGTTCCTGGATAGCAATAGCCTTGAGTAGTTCTCTGTGGTTCAGATGTGTTTCAAACATGGGACAATTGCCAGGATTTCATTAAGTGAACAACATGTGAATGTAACCACACAGAGCACTGCTTACATCCACACAGAGCCCAGCGCCTTTGCATGGGAGCAGATGTTATGGAAACAGCCCAAATCAAATAAGCAAGGGAGGATTACCTCCATAATGAGCTAAAAATTAGTTCTGCACCCTCTTAAAGGGATCACAGAAAAGCACAACATGTTTTCATAAAATAAACAGAGTGTTAGTGGCACAGACGTGGGCAGGTATCAGCAGGTGGAAAGCATTTGGTCTCTCACTACCCCATCTATAAACATCTTAAAGATCAATTCAGGTGCAAACATAAATACATAAGTTACTTCTCCCAGCACACAAATCATACCAAATAAAAACTCTCTGAATTTCCTGAGCCCCTGATTTATTATCTGGCTACTAGGAAGTGCTGTCATCACTGAGCTGTTTCAACAGATGAACACAAACTAATTGCAGTCTATAAAATGATTAAGGTTGAACTATCATCATTTAACAGGTATTTTAAAAAACATATCTTTGACATAATCCTCAGCACGCGGCGTATACTCTCATTTGCTCACACAGGGTATTCCCTCCAGCCTTAATAGGGAAATTTCACTCACACACACACTTTTTTCCCCCACATCTGCCCTAAAATAACTTTCTCCCATCACTACACATCTCTGTCTGATGACAGTCGTGTTCTCAGCAGTGATGGTGAAGGAAAGGGACTTGCCGTGGTAGGCAAATTGAATATATTCCTTGGTTGGCGTTAATCTGGAACCAAGGCTGCTCTCATTACTATCACTGCTGATTCAAGCACAGGATTTGGGTGGGTGTTTTTTGTTCAGTGGGGAAAAAAAAAAGGTTTATTAGGAAGAGGAGGCAGCCTGTTACTGTCAGTGTTACTGGCCCAGAAGCCTGGGGGTTCCCCCATTTTCCCCCTTGCCTCTACCCCTCCTTAGCTTTCATAAGACACACAAAAGCAGAAATGTTGAAGTCCCTTCTCAGTTCTTCTTTACCCACATAGACACTTTCTTCCCTTCACCACCCCTCAGTGACTGATCCAAGATACACGGAGCGGGGGGCAGGGGGAAACAACAACTTATTCTCCTCAACAGCAGTGCTGAAACGCTTTGAAAAAGCCTCTTCCTGCATACATGAAGAGCTACACACACTGCTTGAGCTTCCCCTCTCTCCCTCCCAGGAGGAGAGAAGTTACAAACCTAAGAGAAGTGGGTTGTCTTTTCTTCATTACTTGAAAATGAACGTTTTATTTCAAATTTCAGCACATTTTCTCTCTCTTTTTTCTTTTTTTTTTTTTTTAATGAGACATCAAATGAAAGGATGACTTTATCCTTTTTTTGTTGAAGAATTTTTGGGAGGGGGGGGAATCATTAAAACTTACTGACTAGATACACGAGTCTCTGCATTTTGCAATTTGTCTTACATTGAGTAATAGTTATTTGTCTGAGCTAAATTAATGTTGATGGATTTCTTTCATATTTCTTCCTCACTCTGAATAAGATTTACTGAATGTAGCTTTTAAATGTCATTACATATGTGGAGTTAATCCACATCTGCATTTTTGTGCTGGGAGGGGTAACCTATTTTCTGCTTCCACCCTCAGTAGCAGGGCTCACATGTTTCAGGGGCTAGTTCTGCCATTCACTTCTTTCAAAGAACCCTGATTGGCTTCAGTGGGAGTTAAAAGCACTTCAGGGCTTTAAGAAAGGGGTCTGATCAGTTTTTAAAGTGTTCAAAGCTGAATGGATTTAACTATTATCTGTGAGTTTTCAGAAGTTTCTTTCAGCGACAGGATGATCCTCGCTGCNTTACCTATTTCTCTCTCTCAGTTATACACCTTTATAGTGATTTTTTTTTTTTTTTTTTTTTTAAGGATTTGGTATATTGTGGCAATAACCTCAGAACAAATGCTACCTATGAGGAGATCAAATCAGTTGTTCATCCATCAGAAAGTCAGAGTCCCTTGATGTGACGTGGGAAGGCTCGTCTGGGAGATCTGGGGAGAGCCAAGCATGTCGGCTCGCGGGCACGCTGGGAGCTGGAGCCTCAGCAGCGCTGATTAAAAACCTACAACAAATTTATGTCGTCTGCTCAAACCCTGAATTACCCCAGGGACCACCCCAGTCCATCAAGGCAACCATGCTCTTACCCTTCTGCACCTGCCCTTGACATTCCATTTGTCCCATGCCAGAGTGGTTTCACCAAGGCTCGGTGGAGAAGCAGATGGTTGCTGACGTGGACCCCACCAGAGGGTTAGTGTCTGCCCCCTGGAAATTGCCAAAATGCTTGAAAGAGATGAAAAGCGCTTGACAAAGCACCTTAGGTTTGGGAGTTCGAAGTATGATGAGCACATGTTCTTCCATGCTCCTGCATGGCCCGTGTGATCCATCACAACACTTAAAAATAAGCACTTCTCAGAGCTTAAGTACCTGCATGAGGCTTGGCATATGGTTAAGTGCTCGGCTGAAATGGGGCAACCGTAGAAGTAAAAGCCCATTGAGTCCAAAACTTAGCTAATGGAAACTGGAACAGTGCCACTGATTACAAGGGACTATCCTAATTAGCACCAGCAGAGAGCCCGAGCTTTATGAAGCATAAAACACAGCTATGCAGCACATCCCACCAGAACTCAGCAGCCTTAACTCTGACCTTTAAAATCATATCAGTTGGGTAACTCCATTTCCAACAGTAAAATGCTCTTAAAGAGATACGGTAGATATTGAGGCTTACAGGTCTGTTTATATAAAATACATATTTATCAAACTGACAGATGACTTCCCAGTTAATTCTTTATAATTGTGTATTCTTGAGAATATCATTGAATGCCTGATCTGGGGGGGGAGGGGGAAGGCAAATGCAAAACCATGTTGATTTGTGGCAGAATTATGCATGAGTACGGCTTTGCACGTGAAGCTGATCAATATGTGTCATTAGCGTCTACATACATAATTTTTATGGCTCTTTTTAATAGGGTTTTCTTTATGTTTTGTTTTTGAGATTGCTAATGAAAGGCAGCTATTTACTTAGAGGTCAGCACTAAGCTTGCTGTGATGAAATGTGTATTTTGCTTTCTTTGTACTTGATAAGAATAATGCATGTACGCTTATTATGTCGGCCCTGTAAGATTCATGATATCCACCACTATTAACATCTTGCCTTCTCAGTGCTTAGATTTTGGAAGTGAGCTGATAAGTTGGCAACCCTGATAGAAAATTTTTTTAACCAAGTACTTTCATTTTGGAATTTCCCAGTTAATGCTTTTGGCACTTCTCTATGTGTTTACTTTCTATTTCCCTCTGCTTGATACAAGGAGATGCTGCAGTTATTTTCTTCCTCCCCCCTTTTTTTTTNAGTCCTGATTTTTTTTTCCCCCCCCCCTCAGCAGAGTTTTTACAAGAAAATTGTGCTGTCCTCTCACCAGGACCTTTTTTGCAAGTTTTCAACAGCACAACCTGCTGCAAGGTTTACTCAAGTCCTGTTGCACTCAAGTTGCTGCCGAGGATGGGAGGCAAGCCAGTGCAGGCAGGGTAAGCTGGTGCTCCAGGTGGGGATAGACATCAGTCCCTAGCCCAAAGCAGCACCCAGGCAACAAGACACCTGCTGTGGCTTCACATCACCAACCTTGCATTTCTGACCGTGGCAGGTCATTGCTCCCCCAAAGGCAGCAGCCAGACATTCCCTTACCTAACCCTGTTTTCATAAGGGCTTGACATTGTTCCTGTTAATGCTTCTCTGATCATCTTCTGTTTATTTTTTTAGCCATAAGTTTCATGGCAGCTGTCAGGGTGTCCCTAAGCGCCTTTGAAAATCCACCTGTAACACAAGGCTGACTGTTGTGATAAGTCACACTCCAGGCTCTCTGATTTGCTGTTAGAACCTGTTTGTTTCTAACCTACTTTAAGAAAAGAAAAAGGAAAGGCAGCCCCCCCAAATAAGCAAACACTCCCCTAAAACAATCCCTATGTTCCCATCTTAGTGCTAAACTTGATTTTCTTTTATAACTTTCATAATTGTTTGAGTCTTCAGGTGCCATATGAGAGGTCACATCCTGTAATCACAGCTATGATCCTTCAACAATTATTCACCCTCTTCCTCCTTGAGCTCTCTGTGGGGGCACAATGCTCATGGGAGTGAAAGAACTGTATCAGTTTAATCCTTCTGTCTTCTGCTTTCAGCCCATGGTGTATTCAATGCTTTTGTCAGAGGTAATTCTTTGCTGGTAATGAGGAGATGAGCTCTGAACTGCAGGTAAATAGTTACAAGGTGTGTGAGCTTGTCCCACACACAGAGGCAGGAATTAGAGGCTCAGGAATAGAAATTTTCCTTGTCAGTGTGATCTGAGAGTTGTCAGAGGAGCAGCAACTAGCAGGGATGAAAGAAGCCCAGAGCTGATTTAACCTGGCCCCATTATGCAGATAGCAGAAAGCACCTGGATTCAAAGATTCGTTTGGAAGTAAGGTGTATGAAGGAAGGAAGAAGCATTACAGCATGTCTCTTCACTTAAAAAGGCCCCAGCTTAGTAAAAGTCATCCACACCTAATTTAATAAGCCATGCCAGTAAGTTTAGGAGGGGCTGGGATATATCATCTGAACATCACAATTGCCCCACCTTGCCCCAAAAGTGCCTCCAGAACACCAGAGCTACACCAGAATTACACAGGCAGCTGAGAGCAGACTCATCCCACCCAAGCCAGTGCCAGGCTGGGGTTTATAGCTGTGTTTTTTTTTAATCTCCTGGTTTTGTGTGAATTCTGCTGAAGGGGAAAGGGTGTGGAGGAGTCAATGTGGGAGCTCCTAAAGGTGTAGCATCCAGCAGCTGCTCAGGAAATCTCTGACATCCCCACGTCACCAGCTGGGAAGGGCAGGGAAGGGAAGTACAAAAGCCGCTACCTATTCACTGCAGCCAAAGGTGTTTCCTTTAGCTCCTCTTCAGTGAATAGTGAGGGAAGAGGTGGAAGGAGCAGCCAAAAACCTGAGCAAGCAGAGTGACACTCATTTGAAGAGGAGCCACTTTCACAGAGTGAAAAGGGAGCATTAACCCTTCAGCTCACAGGCTGCACACTGGAAGCCCGGAGCATTTGGAAGGGAAAGGAGCATCTCTGATGGGACTGGGATCTCTGCCTAAGGGTCACACGCAGCTCTGTCTTCTTCCAATCCCCCTGCCCTGGGGTTTGCAGGGGTCTTGGTGCTGCAATTATATTATGCACATTTCCAGTGTTTTGCTCATTTAGGAATTAAGGGCATTGCTTAGTTCAGGGTGGCTTTACCAGGTTATGTCCTGCCCCTCTCTGGGAGATAAAAAGTGAAACGTTTGACTAGACAGGCTGATACAATCTTCAGTGTGGTGAGATACCTGCCCTGGCCCACACAGCACTACTGCTGCCGTGAGCTGGAAGGGTGTCTGAGGAGCTCTAGAAAGGCACAAGTAGTAAAAATAAAAGTTTTGCTTTGAAGTAAAACCCTCAGTATTCTTAGACACCAAGTTCTCTCAATAGCAACAAAAGGTGTGGGTAGTCATATCATTCAGTCCACAACCACCTGATTTCACAGAAACATCAATTTTCCCTCAGATCCTGCCTGCACCTCCCCCCTTTGCACTTCTCCCTCCACCCTCACCAAACACCCCAAACACCTCACTGAATTAAAATCTTCAACCCACTGTGACTTCTGTTCTCTTTCTGGATAACCTTGGGGAACATGGTTCCATTAGGTGGTCTCTCAGCAGTTTCTACGTCACTCATTGTAGTGAGTTCCCCGGGGTTTGTTGAAAGGTGTTGGGGTTGAGGCGGTAAAAAGTTTTACAACAAAACTCTTTTTTTCCCAGCTGGCTTCACCCAAGTATGGCCAGGATAAAGCTCCTCACTCATACACCTTGGCTTTTTGCCTGAACAAGGTCTCCAAAATACCCAGTGGGTGGAGAATGGGAGCTTTTCCTTTCCCACCAGCTGACCCACCATGGCCAAGCCACTGATGTCATCAGCCAATCCAGCTGATGTCATCATGACCATGGGAGCAATGCCATGTGGGACACCTGGTGAGACAGCTTTAAAAAAGTCTGGACAGTCATCCAAAGCCCTGCTAGCATCAGGAACAGCCTCAGGGGAGCTCCATAGGGCACATCTCAGCTGAGGGTATATGCCTGGCGTGGTGGTCTTCACCTGCTCTGCCACATGGAGATGCCCACAGAAGAGAGTGTGGCCATCTGCAGCATTCCGGTGGAGTGGAAATAATGTGCTGAGGAAATAACTGAGGAGAGAAGGCAGTCACAGTGAGTTGCTTTGGTCAGAGTTGATGCTTTGATGTTTGTTCTTTCTCTAGAGACATGTTACAACCTGGGGGAACTCTGAGGTTAGTCCAGAAAGCATGGTCAATCCTGAGCTGAGAAATCAACTGTAACTCACAGCCTGCATGTGATTTTTAACATGTCAGAGATGTCTCCTGGTGTCTCACAGTCTTTTTTTCCCAATGCATGCAGTCCCACCAAAAGCCTGCTTTCATAATGGAGAGCACATCTCCCAGAGGTTTCTTGTCTCTTCCAGCTCAAGAGATGCCACTGAGCTCCAGAAAACAATGACAATGGCTCTCTGGCCAGAACACTCTTGCCATAAATCCCATGATCATTCCCTTGTGTGGGAAATTAGAAAAACACTTTTTTTTTTTTAATAAAGCTTTTAGCAGGCTTAGTTTTTGTTTGTTTGGGGGGGTTGGTTTGTTTAGGGTTTTGTGCTGTTGGTTTGCGGGTTGGGTTTTTTAGTTTGTCGGGTTATTTTCCTTTGTTAAGATATTTCCAAGTGGTCTGCTCCAGTCTCAACCCAAAGCCTGTGCCCCCAAAAGCCTTGGAAGACTCTCCACTGATTTTAATGAGTTGGGAAAGCTCACCCATTGTCATACCCATAGTCAGGTCACATCTAAAACCAAGTATTGATATTGTTCTGCAGGGGTGAGCACTGGAAAAGCAGGTGCCTCCTCCTTATAACCTGAACCTGAAATGAAAGGTTTACAGCTTCCACAGGGACAGAGAGTTCAAGGAGGGTATGAGTCCCTTTCTGAAATCTGAAGAAGTCAGGGAAAACTTCTCCCATCACTGCAATGAGATTTAGTAAGAGCCTTTCACAAACACGTTCTGCAGCATGCTCCTGCCTGCTCACTGGCTGCTCTAACCTGACCTATCAAGGTCCTGATGTCCTGGCACTTTGCTCTTACCAAAACATGGAAGGGAGGATATGAAAGAGGATGTTATGAGGTCAGGGCAGTAATTTTGTCTCTTGGCATCCTGCTTTGATAAGAGGAAAAAAAAATATATAACCAACACCGTTTTCAGGACACACTGCCTGGCAACAGCTCTAAAAAGAGGAGGAAAAAAAATCCCCAAGTGACTCATTACAATTAGATACAAAAAATTTAAATCCACACATCCTCAGAGCCAGTGAAAGCCCAAATGGTTGCACAGTGACCCATACTTTCAGAGGAATAAAACCCTTAATAACGTTGTGGTATCCTGGTAGCATGAGAACAGTAATTTGGGTGTCCTGCCTTTCAGAAGTCACTGGCCTGACTTCTGGTTTCCAGGGGAGAAGGTGGCCCTGCCCCAGGTCTGAGCGGATTGCCACTGCCTTGAGTAGCCACTCTGTGCCCTCTAAAACTTTCTGATTGGTGCAGTAGCTAAGGAGCAAGAGAGTAGCAGGAGGACTCAGGTTTGCCCTAAAATAGTTATGTGTGACTCTGGGGCAGGTGTTTGGAGGAGCACTGGATGTCTGTGGGAAACTCCTGCAGATGGATGCTTTGAAATTAGTAAGGGGCTGGCCAAGCCTGTGGGCACAGCCACAGATGTGGGACTGGCATGTAGGAGAACCCCAAAGGCTCTGATGCTCCTCTGAGTCATCATGCCTTCTCCTCACTCAATGGACGAGAAGGCCCCATGGCTTTCCAAGTCTCTCTGATCAGAAATTAAGGCAATGCCCACATCACATCAGCTATGCCAGTCCATGCTGAGTGCCAAAACTTGTGTGTTTCAGGGCTCTGCATGAGCTGCTTTGAGTTGCCTTTTTGCTTTTGCCTGCAGAAGGCATTAGTAACACGTGACAGGGAGCACAGCATAACCTTCTTTCTTGAGCAACATACAGGCCTACACCAGACACCAGTGTCTGAGCTTGCAAGGGGTGTCTCACCTGGTTACCATAGAAGGTAAGAAATCCTGCACCAAAACAGCACAAACAAACAAACATCAGCTTTCTCTGGTGCTTTGTAGGTAGGCTACAAGTGAACAGCAATACCCACGGTCAGTTGTTTAGTGAGATCTCTTTTAGAGATTAACTACCCAGTTCAAAACTCAACATGCTGCTGCAATTTGCCTGGTCTAAAATATCATGAAAACAAAAACAATTAGGCTGCAGGTTGCAGTAGCTGTTAAGAAATAGTGGCAGAACAATGAAAGAAATGTCGAAAAGAAGAATTTCAGTATAAAGCCTATGGCATAGCAAAAAGCCCTGGTTAATAGTATGCTAATCAAAGCATCACAGAGAGTTACAATTTCAGAGGGAGAGGTGGCAGAGAAACTACAGTTAACCAAACAAGGATCAGCCAGTGCAAGTAGAAGTCAGAAACTGGATGAATAAACAGTAACTGCTCCCACAGGTACTCCCTGAGTACATTATTTATTATTTTCTTGGGAAAAAAAATAAGGATAGGGTTTGTGCACAAACCCAAAAATGCCATTTTCTGTTGTTTTTTTCATGCCTGAAAAGGGGTTGTAATAAATAATGATCAGTAAAAGGTTCCCTTGTTCAGGAGAGGTGAAAGTAAAAATGTTGTCTGCCCTGAATCTGAGCTGTCCATCCAACGGTTGGAGCAGATTGACCAAGTCCACAGTTTTCATAACAGAAAACGACAGCATGCCTGGCCCTACCTTCCCTCCTCTCTCTTCCCAAGGAGAATAGGTCACCAAAGCTCTGCTGAAGTGATGTTTTCCAGGGATTCTGCAGGCAGGTAGGTCCTGAAGGTAAAGTGCCTTGATTTCCAGATATAAGGACATTCAGAGGTTTTCTCTTCCCTGACTCTACTGCAAGAGCTGAATGTGATGCTTCCAGGAGGTTCTCACTGTGACTCCCACAGCACTGACAGGAGATATTCTGCAGATTTGGCTGGAGTTACCATCATAGCCTTGAGGAAATGCTCAGATGATAGTTCCAGTATTTTGTTGCTGATCCTTGGAAGTTCCAGGTATCAACAAGGGACTGAGATGAGTCCCACTGTGACCTAGGGCCCAAAAGAAGGGAATACTGCCAAGGGCTTCACCTTTCCATGGATTAGCTGAATGATTGTGGGGATGTGTGCCAACTTCTCATAAGCAGACTGGGAAAGCACAGACCTGAGATCTGTCACATCTACCCTCCTGCGTGTCTAATTATTTGCCCATATATTGCATGGCACTGCTAGGGAGTCCCTGCAGGCCCATGACACATTTACTCCTTCATGGCTGCTCAACCTGGAGACTCACACAGAGGGGGATTGTGTAACATCATAGAAGCCATCCAAGAGCAGCCTGTGTCCATACACCTGGGCTGGTTTGCAACACAGGTGTGTTTTTGGCTAGGCAGGGTGGATCTGGCTGCACCTAGCACGTCGGCTGGCATCAAAGGAGGCACAAGGTTGAAAGTGGGTGAAGGAGACAAAAGGCAGGGCTGGGAGAGAAGCTTGGGTGGAGGACAAGAAGCAGGAGAGGTGGCAGATGAGAGGCTGGAGTGTGGGCTGTGGTAGCGTTATGCTGTGCTCCGCCACGTTGCCTAAGGAATTAGCTGGAGAGTGAGTGTGGAGAGAAAGGGTAGAGCTGTGCCAGAGCAGAAGCATTTATTAGATGCAATGAATGAATTTGCCACCCATGCCCTGGGTGTGCTCCACCAATGGGAACCTGGCTCTCCATCATCAGGGTTACCCTGCACCTCAGTGTCCAAAGCACCTTGGTGTCCTGCTTTTCTCTTCACCCAGACCCTTCCCAAAAGCTCACTTTCTTCCCTGGGATCCTTCTCCCTGACAATGCTACCTGGGTAAGGCAGCAGTACTCACTTCTGTTGAGTGAGGTATCTTGAACGCCGACCAGGCACAATAAGAGCTTGTCTGTGTGTAAGGGGTTGGCAAGAGGTAGCAAAGGGATGTTTCAAGGACTGCCACTGCCTGCTTCCACCCTGAAAAAAGTAGGAGCTCTTCCACACAGCCTGTGCTGTCATTGCGGCAGACTGACTTGCCCAGACCAGTCAGTGGCCTGTGTACAGCAATTAAACTTCTCTGAAATGGTGAAGGCAATCTCTATAAATCCAGGTCCAAACTGACTACTTTTTATGATGGAGGCCACAGCTTAATATAATTAACTGTGACTTACACGCTGGTTACTCTGGTGTGATGTCAGCCTCTCCACACTGTTTATTTTAATTAAAACAGAAATTGTAGGTCTTGAGTGCTGGTAATTACAGCCCGTGGACTCAATTTGCCAAAGCCCCTAATTAACCTGCTATGTGTCTACCTGACTTGAGGTGTTAGTTGAAACATGACTGGTGCAGTGGCATTATGTTGTCTGCAGTGATGGAAATAGAGTAGGAAGGCATGACAGGCTCTGTGATGGGGGATCCATATTTTAAGCTATTCTGCATGACATTCCTTTCATTTTTATGTAGATTACCAGTTCCCTACCTGAGACTTTGTAACTGATAGGCTAGCTGAGAAAATGGATTTGATGAGGCAAACCCCTTTTGCAGAATAATCATCTCCTGTGCTTGTTCAGCAGGGTTTGGAAAGGGGGCATCTTTGTGGCAGCAGGGCAGGTGGCCAGTGAGGCTGCATTTGCCTTTGGAGAAAGGCCAGTCATCTTTCACCTTAATGCTTACAAATTCTCCTACCCAGCCTTGGTAGCTCCCACTGCCTCAAGACACTTTAAAATGCAAGTACTTTTCTCCCAGTTCAGCCACAAACATCATTCAAGTCCGTCTTTAATTTCCCATCTCATGCCTGCTATCACATTTAATGTATTCATTCCCCCAGTGAAGGCTCCACCATATTGTCTTGTTCCTTCATCTCCACAGCTACCCTAGTTCCTCCCTTCTTGCCCTGTGCAGAGTAGCCAGCTGTTTCACCACCAGTGCAACAGGGAGCTTTGCCAGTGCCTGCAGTGGTCCTAATCAGGTCCTGGAGACAGACACACTGTCCTGGTTTTCCATGCACAGCTCTCCATAAGCTTGGAGCTGTTCTGCATAGAAAGAGAATGCATTTAAGCTGTGGAATATATGCTTCTAAAACTGAGGTGTTTTGCACAGATCAGCCTTTGAAGAATTTGAACCTCTGCTTTTCAGGCAAAATATACCCCAGGTACAAAGCAGGCAGTTAGCTCCTTGGATTGGCCAGTTCACTGTCTTTTCCTACAAGTTTTCCTTCTTGCTCTTCCTCATGCAGCAATTTGGCCAATAATACATGCAGGGCCAATATCAAATGCAGTTTCTTACTGGCCTTAATGTAACCATCCAGTTTCAAAAAAATCTTTGCTTTCAGTTGAAAACATTTTTCTGTACTTGAACTTTTAAAGGAAGTTGGTCTGATGGTTTAGGTACAGTGAGCTGTGGCAGCTTAATTTGTCCTTTAATCAGGGAACATGAAAATGCAAGAACTTAATTTCCAGGCTATGTATTTGAAAAGAGAAGACACTCGCCATCCAGTTTATACTAGAGAGATAGAATGTGGAATTCTTTCCACAGGCTGCTCTTCTTTTCAGTTAGAAGTTGGTATAGGATAGTAAAGTTTCCCTTAACTACTTCAAGCACTTTGTTGCCCCTACGCTTTGTGGGGAGATGGAGCATATTGCTCGTAACCTGTCATCATTCAAAGCTTTATTAGTCCATGAGAGGAGAGCTGAGGGGAAGAAAGCCGAGGGAAGGAGAGGGGGATGGAGGGGAAAGTACACTCCGAGTGCTACATGATACATGTTAGCCACCATCTCACAACACATTAATCTTCACTCGCAAGGAGAGACAGGCCAGCTCCTTGGGGCTTTGCCACTATAACCCTCTCCTCCTCATTCATGAAGATAAATGCCCTCATAGTGATCAGCCATCATGTATTCTTTATGCATGTGCCAGATGGCTGTCTTGTAAGTTAGCCAGAGAGAAATCTGCTCTAGAGAGAGCAAAGAGACAGGATGGCAAGCAGCAAGCTTCCCACAGGTGTGACAGCCACCCGCCTGTCTGTCCATCCCCACAGCTCGCTGTGCTTTTGGTGATGAGCTGGCAGGTCATCCATCCTCACCAGCTGGGTGGAGCTGGGCTGGGGTAGCCTCGTTCCCTTGGAGATTGCTACTGCTTCCCTGTACGCCACTAAGGTGTAAATGACAGGGTTTTCCCAAACCCATCCCCCGGCACTGCTCACGCAAGGTTGGTGAGGAAACAGTGAGGAGTAAAATGGGTGTGGAGCTCTCTGGGGCTTGCAGAACAAGTCGTGACAGCTGCCTGCTGTGATCTCGTGCTTGCTTTCTCTCTTCCTCTCTTCTAGAGGTCAGATGCTGGTGACCTCACATCACCCTGCAAAGTGCCTGGTGCCACTGAACCCGCACTGATACTGGAAAATGTTGAGCAGAAGCTGTTCATCCCAGCCGCAGGGCTGTTCAGAGCACAGGGACTGGTACAGAGCACACTTACACTGATCTCCCCATGCCCTCCCTCTCTCTGCTTGGCATCCCCATGGGCTCACTACCTTATGGTTTTGACACATCCAGGCAACGGCCAAAGCAGGAAAGGAAATATTGCAGATGGAGTCCCAGAGCCAGCTGTGAGGTTGGATTACACCAAGTCCAGACAAAACCTGATGTGTCCATCCTTCAGTCACTGCCTCCTCCCATCCCAAGAATCTGAGCTATCAGCAAGGACAACCTAATCCAAAATGAAATGCTGAATTAAAGAGAGAGATGGTGAAACATTTGAACAGATTGCCCAGGGAGGTTGTGGCTGTTCCCTCCCTGGAGGTGTTCAAGGTTAGGCTGGATCAGGCCTTGAGCCACCTGTTCTAGTGGGAGGCATCCCTGCCTATGGTGGGGGGATTTGAACTGGATGATCTTTGAGGTCACTTCCAGCCTAAACCATTCTATGATTCTATGAGGTTTGTTTCAACAGCAAACTCTAAACTGTTTGTAATAGAAATGAATGTTCTTGTACAAAAGAAGTGGAATCATTCTTTTCCTTTTGAAGCCAAAAACCAAATTCCCATCCAGTGCTTCCAGGATTCTGACCTAAATTCTTTCACATATTAGAAATTATTCTAGGTTACTACATTGCTGTTGAACCAAGGGGGAGACAGAAATGGTAACGTTAAGTATTTTTATTAGTATTATTGCTGACAGATGCAAGGTTCTTACCAGAATAGGAAATTCAAAGTGTCTTAGGCTGACATAAATGAAAGACCCATGGGCTCTCAGCATTATTTTATGTCCTGAAGAAATACCCAGGAAACTAAGGCACACAATTAGCAGAATGCAGTTAGATCATTTATAATAGAAACCCCAGCAGGTTCATTAAAACAGCCAGTTCCAGCTGTTGGCAACACAGAGGGTTAACTGGAGAATTTCTCCTGCAGTGCTGTGGGACACTGCCTGAAAGGCTGGTGTGTTAATCTTCACACAACATGCATGGAAATCACCAGGCAGATCTCCATGAACTGGGTCAATCAGAGAGCAGTAGCAGAGCTGGCTTCTTCATTTGGCTACCATTCATATTTACGCATGCCAGGGACATATAACTTTGTCCTAAGCTGCTGTGTATCAATACATCAACTTGTAGACACGTGCTAGACAGCTGGAGGAAGAGAGTCCCATGAATCAGCCATATGAAAAGGGTTGGGATTTCTAAATGGGAGCAAACAGCTCTGGGCTCAGCTTTGAGGCTCATGCTCCTGCAGAAGGCCAGAATCTCATTTATCTGTGAGACCCACTGTTTTCCCACACATCTCCCCACCTGCATATGAAAGTATCTAGGCTGGTACCTCCTCCTGGTTAGGCAACTTGGGGCAGCCGTTTCTCAACCACGGAGCCTCGCTGCACTCTGACATAGACCAATATGAGCACTGGGATCCTTGGAATCAGGAATCACAGAACCACAGAATGTCAGGAGCTGAAAGGGACCTCGAAAGTTCATCCAGACCAACCCCCATGCCAGAGCAGGATCTCCTATACCAGGTCACACAGGAATGCCTCCAGGTGGGTTTTGAATATCTCCAGAGAGAGACTCCACAACCCCTCTGGCCAGCCTATTCCAGTGTTCTGTCACCCTTCTCATGTTTGAATGAAACCTCCTATGCTTCAGCTTCCACCCGTTGCTCCTTGTCCTGTCATTGGGCATCACCAAGCAGAGCCCGGCTCCATCCTGCTGGCACTCATCCTTTACATATTTATAAACATTGAGGAGGTCACCTCTCAGGCTCCTCTCCTCCAAGCTAAAGAGTCCCAGCTCCTTCAGGTTCTCCTCATATGAGAGATGTTCCATTCCACTCTCTCAAGGAGTTCTATGTTCCTCTTGAACTGGGGGGCCCAGAACTGGACACAGTACTCCAGATGTGGCTTCACCAAGATAGAGTAGAGGGGCAGGAGAACCCCTCTTGACCTACTAGCCACACCCCTTTTAATAAACTCCAGAATGGCATTGGCCCTCCTGGGCACAAGAGCACATTGCTGGGTCATGGGCAGCCTCCCAGGAGGAGCCCAGGAGGCTCAAACACCTCTAGGTTATGGGTCAGGAGTCACCATACCAGTATATTTAGGTCACAGGCTCCTGGCAGCAGGGACCGTTGCTCTGTTCTGTTTGGATAGTGTCCCGTCTGTGGGGCTGTGGCTTCAGGTTAGGGCCCAGCAATGCCACACCAATACAGTGAAATTAAATAATAAAACAGTACAATAACCATAGTAATTAGCTCTTGTTTTGACTTGTTGTCACAGACCCGTCAACCACAAACATTAGTCAAGGTTTATGTCCATGTCTTCCAAGCTGCAAATGCTTGCAGAACACCTACTCTCTCTTCACACATGGAGAAGGGGAGAAAAGTTAGGAAAAACAATTGCCTACAACATTTCTCATCACCCAGATTCCTCTGGGTTACTGATGTTTTCCTCTAACTGTAAAAAGTCTCTCCCCACTCTGGCTCCACCAGGTCCATGGGTATTCATCTCCATCAGGGAAGACCCTACACTCCATCTCCAGTGGGGAAGCAAAGTAGGGACAATGTTCAGCTGCATTTCTTCTGTCTGTCATTGGGTATCAGCCACAGCATGAGTTAAAATGGGGCATAATAGGATAAATGAAAGGGAGTGATTGAGAAGATGTGGGCGACGTGACAGACAAGCAAGCTTCTTGCATGTTGATGAGAATGGCATTATCCAGGCGATGGTTGATTTCTTTTTGTGTCTTGTTTAAAGGGACAGCCTTGGATTTCTTGAAGGATAACAGAAAAATTGCAGAAAAATCCCATGTCTTCCCAGTGAATCAATTCTACATTCATTTAACCCAAAAAGCCCACAAGGAGAATTAAAACAAACAATTTCACAAGCAACAATATGGGACAGGAAACCTCCACATAAGTTGTCAGCCTCAGACACAAAGAATGGGCCTGTGAATAACGGCAATCCATTATGAAGCTGATATTTCTCTGAGTTTTTAATAAATCAGAACATCAAAATGATGCAAAGTCTACCGGCACTCAGGAGCCACAAATGAGAAAGGCTCTTGCAGCCTCTGTGTTCAGCGTTCATCAGAGGTGTTTGCTAACGCTGTGACAGGGTTCTGCTTTCCCAGCGAATGCTTTGCACGCATGCATTATCAGCAGGCATTCGCTGCAGCCTGGCAGTTTGGAGAAGTGCAGAACACTGAGCTCCACAGGAGCAAAGTGCGTAGATGGATTCAAGAGCAAGTCTTGCTGAAGGAGCCTGAAGGCCTAGGTGTGTTTACAACCTTGACAAAGTTACAGAAGGATGAAAGAGAAGGGGCAAGAAAACATGTAATTAAGGTAGCGTGATGTTACTGTGCACTTACGAGCACAGATTGTGTATGGAGTGCTTTTATCTGTTGTCACCGACTTGCCCCACACAGAGGCCATGCAGATACAGGATGGCCAAACTGAGACATCAAGATTTCTTCTGCACAAGGTGCATCTCAAATAGGAGTCCAAGTAGATTCCAAAAGATAGTTTGGGGAGAGTGACAATAATGAACAACTTGGTTATGAAACAACATCCTCTGGAGGCATTATGAAGAAGGCGGTCCAGGTCAGAGCTGTTGTGATGGGAGAGGACTTTTAAATTGCTCAAAGTTTAAGGGGACTCAGTGTTCTTTCTGCTTTAGGAATGAGTTCCAGCTGGAGATGAGCCAGCTTTAGGAGCTACAAACAGGTACTAACTCAGGCAATGACAGGAACTGGTAGTTGAGATGAGACTTCTCTTCATCTATCCTGACAGTGACAGCAACCCAAACTAGATGACTCTGAGGTAGATAAAAGAAACCATTCCACATTTAGGGATAATTTCTTGATTCAAGGTTCTAGCATGAATGGTAAGAACAATCAAGAAGAGGAAACTATGTTAACTGGGGTGATGCTCCCAACGTTGGGGGATTGGATGAGCTGACCTTTAAAGTTCCCTTCCCCAAAACATTCTATCATTTTGTGATTCTACAAATGCTATAGTACTAGACACAGCTACCACTACTACTACTTTTACCAGTAAGACTTTGCTCCACAGTGTGCTGCTTCCCAAAGGAGCCCAGCACACATCACAAGCTATGCTGTACTCCACTCCATCAGTACTACTGGGACTCAATTCTCTCATAAACTAAGAGCAGCAAGAGTGACAACACAGTGCTTGTAGGGAAGGAAAGGCAGAATATTCACCCTGCTGTAGGACAAGCTCCAGCTCTGTCTTTGTGCAGAAAAGACCACATCTCACACTCCTGAAACTATCCTGTCCAGTCCACTGTTAGCACCTCATAGATCTGTGCTGTCTTCATGTATGCTCTCCAAAGTCACCATCTGATGGTCATACACAGACATCTACAGCTGTGTTATTCTTTTACACAGGTTAGAGGAGATGCCACCACCCAGTAAGATGTCTAACCTCTTGCCAAGACCTTACCCGGTGCTCCAGTGTCCTAGTAGCTGGTGGAAGCGATCTGCTTTTGCCAGATTTTAGCTCTCTTTGTGTCAGTGTTTGACCCAAAATGAGACTCTGGATGGTTCCCAGCAGTGACAGCAAACCACTGAAACTCATGTGACCAGCAAGTGAAACTCACTCATCTAGGTTTTGGCTTACTTTCTTCTCCCACACCACTTCCACTCTCCCAAAATGTCCCTGCCACATTGCCTCCTCATCCAGACGTGGTTGCTGCTGCAGTAAGGGGGCCTGGAGCAGAGCCACAAGACCATTCCTGCACATCCATATCTCTAAGGAGCATGCTTCAGACCACAGTTGGGAACAGGGAGCCCAATCTGTCCCATGCACATGTCAAACTCCAGCCTTATCACCTACTGTGGGAGACTCCAAAACTTGAGGTTTCAGGCAATACTTGACAGGAAAATCACCACAGGGAGTCTGACTGATGCTAGGAGCTGTGCAAGATGTCCATACCCTGGCATACTCACTGTTTATATGGCTAAGGACAAAGAGTGATCTAGTGAATTGTGTATTAAACTGATTTTTAAGGAGCTGGACCTAGCTCTCCATTGTACCACAGATGATCCCAAAAACTTCTAATTGCCTCAGTTTTTCCTCTTTGAAATGACATCTCTGAGACCTTGATCAGAAGCCAGTTCTCTTGCTGCCACTGGGATGGATAAAGTTTCTACTTTCCTTGCACACTGACTGGAGCACGTACATGTGGAGATCTTTCAGTTCCCACAGCTAGTGGTGTTACAAGCTACTGCTAACACTAGTGAGGTGTGCACACAGGGCAAAATGATATCTGAAAGAAATAAAAAGTTTGGCTAATGGAGTGGAGGCAAAACCATGGCCATGGAGTGGTGGTTCAGTTTGCTGGAGGCACAACAAAGGACAAGGACAGGGCCAAGAACAGAACCTCAACCTCCCCAGGGCATGGGCCTTTCAGCACTGGTCTAGATTCAGATCTCTGCTCAGAGGTTTTGTGTCCATACCAACAATCTCATTCATGCCCTAGATGAAGCAGGAGATCTGCTGTGTTTGTGCAGATTCTAACAGCATCTTTTGCTGGGTGGAGTCCCAGGTATTCTTTTGTCCCAGGCGCCATCCAGAAACATCAGGGATATGAATGATACCACTGCTGAGTGTCCTTAGCTGTCATCAGTGATGCAATGACTATTCCTTGTGTGAGCAGGCTAAGGCAAGACAAGGTGTGAGGGCTGTGTTTATTTCACTGTATTTTAATGAAGGAATTGGAGCTGCTGTCAGCATTACCCGTGGGTGCATCAGCTACAAATCAACATTTAAATGAGTGAACTAAATGACATGATGTCAAACTCCACATTCACAGCAAACTTCTTGGTCAGAGCACAGACTGAACAATTTATAACACCAGGCCCATACCCAAAATAACCCTTTGGGTAAAAGCCTGAACTAATTAATGAGGTGTCCTATTCTGAAAGACAATGGACTCAGGGGACACAAATGTTAATATTTAGTATCACCAAAACTAATTGACACTAGAGATGTTGATGAAAATCTAAATCTGGCACTCCTCACCCTCACCTCTCCAGTCAGAGCTGCAAACAGCACGAGAGCTGTCATATGCTTCCTTGGGTTACCAGATTGCCCCTGTGCATGCCACCAGCCCATCCAAGAGGGAATGCTGATGGAACCATTGGCCTCACTATTTGGTGAGTGGTAGCCACAGCAATGGAGCAGGGAGAGGGAGGCAGGTGCCTCAGGCACCCGGAGTCCTCCTGTCTTTGAGAAGTGAGAGCTGGTGCCATCACAGGTGACTAAGACACCAATGCAGGTGCCCTTGACAGATGCTGCAGGCCCATTGTTCCCATCACCAAAGCACTGGGCTAGGTCAGTCTCTCAAGCAATGCAGAGCTGTCCCCATATACCAAGGGACCATTGCAAGAAGAGCACTTTGTCCCCCAACACCAGGAGGGATTGTACTACCACTTCAATGCAGCAGCAGCAGAGGACAGGCTCTGGCACTGATCTTGGAGGCCAATTTCCCCTAGACTTTCCCATATGCCAATCATACACTGCCTCTTGGACATGGGGCACAACACTTCTCACATCTCTCCTGGCCTTTTATACCTCACAAAGAGCCTGACTGTCTCATCCAGCACCAATACTTATATAGGAATAAGCATGATGGTTGAACTGGCAATTTTCTGTTGAGTAGGAGCAAACTTTGGCTAAAAATAATACTAATTCAGCCTCTTTGGTCTTCAATTTAATCACTCCAAATGTTTCGTTTTAGAGAGGTGACAGTTGCTTTGATCTACTTCAGCGAAGGTGGATAGAAAGTTTGAAGTTTGCTGGAAGACAGTTGGTTTGCCACTGTGGCCTTCTGGCAAGATCTTGTGGGTAAGGGAAGCATTAGAACACAGGTGACACCTTGCAGGACCTTGATTAGTAGAGGGAAACACCTTGATTGTAGTATTCTTGGACTGTCTCAATCAGTTAATACCACCCCTAGGTTCCACGCTGCTTCTACACAGCTATCAGTGCAGCTCTCCTGAGTGCAATTCCAGTCTGCTGCACTATAGAAAAAGCTGAACATGGATGGTGAAGAGCTGGGAAACAGAGGACTCATCAACTATATCTATGTTTGACAGGGAGCCTGCTGAATTTAAACAGCCCCATTGGTTTTACACTCTCTCCCAAGAAGATCTCCTCCATGGAGGAGCTCCATGGAGTTTGGGTGCCTCTCTGCTGACTGCAATTTAGTGCTATTTAGCTAAATGATCTTACTCAATTTATATGTGATACTTTCCTGGAAGGCTACTTAATATAGGCTATTTTCCAAAGATAGAAGCATTTGAAGCTGCTCCAGGCTTTCATATAAGGATGCATTTAGGCAGTTGCAATAAATAGGAGGATGAACAGTTTTCTGTGAGTGCCCTGTGAGGCCATCAGAGGCAGTTGGAGAGCTCTCAGCACAGTTACTTTTGGTTTTGATGACTGAGTTGTTCCTCTTAGAGATTCTGAAGAAGACCAATGACTTTCACTAGGTGCTTGTGCAAAACTGATCTGGCAACACAAACCCTTGGTGCCAGGCAATCAGGGACTTTCCATGAGTCCATATGACATGAGAAATGTTATCTTCAAATGTGTCCTCTTCCTCTTACCCATTTTGTCTTCAGTGTCTTTAGATATTAAACACTCTTCATGCACAGCAGATCAGAGCCCTTCCTCCCGTTCAGACATACCTGGCATTTCTGCAAATCCATGCAGAGAAGAAGACTGCTCAGGAACCTCATGGCATGAAGATGACCTTGGAGCATCTAGAAGGACCAGGTGTGGGTAGGGTGGTCTATCCACAGAAGTCTTCCTCAACTCTTGCATTACTTTCAGTTTACAGCACAGGCAAACACCAGTCAGCAATGCAGAAGATCCATGACCAAGACAGGGGGAAATAGATCAGGCTGCTGCAGTTGCTCTTCTGTCAAGTCTTTAACCTCTGAAACAAGTAACTGCCAATTTACTTTAGCTGTGGTCAAAGATAAACTAATCAGCCGATTGCTGCAACAAGAAGCCACTCTGTGACACCAAGCAAGCTTACTTCTTTCTTAGGAGGGAAGTTCAAGCTCTTGTATATTTAGAGATCAAGGGAGCAGCCTCCAGAGGAACTTGCAGAGGTCATTTGATTTCTCTATGCAGAAGAGGCTCTGTAAGTTTGAATCATGAAATGCAGGCAGGCTGAAAACAGTGATGGATTATGGGGATTGAGAAGGCATCTGAAATCAGACCCCAGCTCTGAAGTGGCACTTGACTAGTCTCCAGGCATAACCAAATTTTGATGTGGGAAGAACTGATTCCAAATGCTACACGTGGTCCCCAGTTCTATTAAGGTCCAAAGTGCTTTTTCTCATGCTGAATACCACGTCGTATATAGCCCTTGTATCTCTAACTTAGGGATGCTTTAAAATGGGGATCAAGTTCTCCTCTGTCACCAAGCACTGAGGAGAGATTCAAAAACTCAGGAGGAGACTATTAAGATATTTTAGGGCAGGTTGCCAGCTCTTTTGCCAGCACACAGACTGCTACAAATTCTTACACGCACATACATAGTTCAGACTCGCCCTGCGCAGCGACACCCAACCTCATTTAATTCCTGTGCATACCATCTCCCTTTGCCAGCCTCCTCTCCAACATTTTTTTTTCCCTTGTTCTCAACAAGCACAATTCTAAATTCAGGCCCCGAGTTTCCACTAAGGATGAGCAAAGCAAAGTTTTAAACTCTGTTTTAACCCATTTGCTCCTGGAACATAAAGCTTCCCATTTTTGTTCTGGCGATTCAGGAAACCACTGAATCTTTGGGGGGAAAAAAAAAAAAAAAAAAAGGAGGACTGAAAAGGAATTGGTTTTAATAAGGTGGAGCAATTTCTTTCTCTGGTGTGGTTTTACTTGCAGATATGTGAGTTAAAGGAATGATGGTGAATGCAATCTTAAGACTGATCTGATCATCCTGTGAATGTTCCTTTTGTAGAGCAAACTCCAACATATTCTTCTCTACAGTTGTGGTTGGTACTTCAAGGTCAAGTTGAAGAGGCTGACAGTGCAGCTCAGATCCTGCAGCACATGCTCAAGCCTTGGCACTGAGAATTTTTTAGCAAAAGAAGTAATTTCCATGAAGAACTACAGGAAAAAAAATAATTCTTGACATGTTATGTGGTTTCATGTTGATTTTATTGTTCTTGTTAAGAAAAGGGCATCAGCTGGAGCCCAGGTTAGGTGCATTATTTGGCAGTGATGGAGTTAATTGCGATCCCTTTTCTTATGGCCATCCACCACTGGGTGACTGCAGCTGCATTGTCCATGATCACAGCTCTGTGTTAAATGTGCTGCTCTTCCTGGAGCCCTAATGTGAAATACTCAGGGCTGTACTAACAAAGACCTTACACTCTGCTTTGCGTGTGAAAACACAGAGCTTTTCCACGAGCAGCTCCTGGCCCCTCATGGCATCCTGGTGTGGTCTGTGCTTTCACAGCTCGCTGAGAGCTGCCTCAGCAGATCCAACAGCAGTGTCTGTTTTCTAGGATTTAAAACTGGGCTATGGCAGGGGGAAGGAATAAATAACTAAAACCAACCAAAAAACTAACACAACTCGATGGGCTGAAATTTGGCATTTCAAGACTCATCTGAGGAGTCATTTTCTTGTATTGCACCAGATCCTGGCATCCTCAGAGGGTGAATTGCTGTTTCTTTATAGCTGAAACTGGTGCGAGTCACCGAAAGAAAGACTGAACAAATCTGAATATTAACTTCAGATCAGGCACGTTCCAAATTGAGCAACGAGCACTTTGTGTGTCTGTACGTGCAGTACTTATTTCCCCAGCTGAGAATTAGTTATTGATAAATCCACAGTGTGATGTAGCAACAACTTCCAATGCTCTGTAATGTAACAGCTAGTATTTAATCCACCAGGAGTAGATGAAGGGGATCCTGTATAGTAAGTGTTATTCTTGTGGAGGTGCCAACTCCAACCCAACAGCTTTAAATTGAAGCTTGCTGATGTTTTTTGTCACTCTGCTCTGGTCTGAGCTCTGTTGCCTGTGAAATCACAAGGCTTCTTCTCCCTGCAGTCTCAAAAAGAGGGCTTCCATCACTCTGCACAAGCCTGTCATCTCCCTCCCCACAATGGGTAGTCTGCTCCTGCTCTTCAGCCTGTTCCCATCAGCACCACCTCTCATCCTCTCAGCCACTTGGGGACAGGCACTCCAGAGGCATTTCAGGTGCGTGTATGTCATTGAATGGCAGGTGTCGGATTTTTTAGCATCATCTGATATTTTGATTTGAGCTTTTTGAAAAAATGACCCACCAGGACAAGAGCTGCCCATCTCATGAAGAATTTACTTCTGTCCTGTGACAAGAAATGTCTTAAAGGTCTGCTTGCCTGCTTAACCTTTGCTCTGCTGCAACTAATGCATATATTACTTTGAAGATCTGAAGGTGTTGGTGCTGGCAAGGCACAGACCAACAGAACTTACATAGAAAGCAGAATATTTTGCTGCACAAATGCAGTGCATTCAGAGTCCAGGTTTGCACCTGTGATATTACTTTGATGAAGTCATATTGAAGCACCAAAAAAAAAAAAAAAAAAAAAAAAAAAAACCACAAAAAAAAAAAAACAATGTAGAAGAAGCTTTCAGCTGACAGAGAAAATAAAAACACAGCTTGTGGTTGTGTGAACTGATCTGTGATAAAAATGTTTGCATAAAATTACATGCAAATGACTGGGAAGTACAAACATACCCTCAAGAAAGTCTGTTCTGCTCAGGACCAGAAGCAGAAGTGCTGGAAATATAGGAAGCAAACTTGACCTGGAGAAAGTCAGAGTGAGGATGTGAGCCTCTTTCAGCTGAAATCAGTGATAAAGTATCTGGTTATCTCATTGGGGATGGGATCACCCCCAGGTTTTGCAAACAAAGGGGTTCTGCCCAACTGAGAAAAGATTTAGATGAACACCCGAATTGCTGTTGCTTTCACAGTTCTTACAGGTATATGGAACCTGTAGAAGTGCTCCAGGAAGATCTTTTAGTGGTCTTTCAGTACTTAAAGGGGGTGATCAGAAACATGGGGACAGGCTCTAAGAGGGCCTGATGTGACAGGAAAAGGGGTGATAGCTTTAAATTGAAAAAGGGAGATTTAGACTAGATAGAAGGAAGAAAATATGCTGCAGGTGGTGATGCCCTTTCTCAAATTGCCCTGGGAACATTCTAGGACAGGTTGTCTAGGGCTCTGCTTGGAGATGTCCCTGCTGACTGCAGGGGATTGGATTAGATGACCTTTAGAGGTCCCTTCCAACCAAAGCCATTCTATGACTTAAGTGCACCTCATTTGGAGTATTTCTTCGGAGCCCCATCTGCCTGCTTGGACATGGAGATTGGGAGGGACATTCAAGCTGCAACAAAGTAGTCATTTACAGTAGTCTGTCCCGTGCAGTTTGTCAAACTGGGTTTATTCTGTGTCTCAAAAATCACAGCTGCTGGCCTCAGCCAGTATGACTGCAAACTTCAGATCAATGCTCACCTATGAAGACACTGCTCATGTTGCTCTCTTGGCTGCTCCCTGGAGACCTTCTAAAACTTTATTTCCATCATCTTCCATCTGCGGGTGGCTTCCTCTCTACAGTGAAGGTTGTATCTTGTCCGTATGTGTGCCAAACCTTCTGAGTGAGCCACCAGCAATTTACCTAGGGTCCACATAAGGTAGTCTAATATATTTTTATGGGCCATATATATGTGTGTGTGTGTATATGTATGTATGTGAGTGTGTGTGTAAAATAAAAAAAAAAAAAATTAAGTTTTCACTCATTTTAACCAAAGATAGGAAAAATATAATTATAACTTAAGTAGCATTTGATGCAAAATCACCACAGTATTTTACTTATCTGATCTTATCTTTCCTTTGATGGTCTGGGTTGCACAAGGATCACAGCTAACTCTGCAGAGGATGGGAGGGAGCATATTATTGCTCATAAAAGTGATCATCTCACTACCTCTCATCACGGCCACACTGGTTTTAATAACCCAAGCTTGAGTTTAAACAGGAATACTTACCTTTAATATATATTTCCTGCTCCCATATATTTCAGGGAAAAGCATTGAATTTATTGGCAAGAAGGACAAACAAAAACAGAGTCTCCCGAGATGCTAAGCACATGTAAAATTCCAGATGTTTCCAGTATCAAGATTTTTTCCTTCTCCTTTCTTTTGGTGTCTGTTTTCCTGCCAGGCCTACAGGAAAGCACACACAGAATGAAACTTCTCTCCAGTGGGAGTTTTGAGGAGCAAACTCCACAAGCAAGAAAAAACAAACACGCTCCAAATCAAACCTTTTCCTCCTTTGTCATTTGTTCGGCTGCTGCTGCCGAGACCCAGGCTCATACCTGGGGTAAGAGTTTTTCCTGTTTCTTCCAAGGCCCCACTTCTGTGCCCAGGGACTTCTAAGGCTGGGAAAAGGGGGGGGGGGGGGCACAAAGTGGTGCCCCCTCTCACAGATCCTTCCTGCAAACCATCTAAGTGAAGACTGCTTATTGATCCTGAGTCTGCGTGTGGCGGTGGAGATAAAGTCGTGTTTGTTGTACATCACGCCGGGGCCAGCGCGTCCTTATCGCGCTGCAAATCAGGGGCACTGCAGCTCCTGCAGGTTCTCGGGGAGCCTGGGGAGGGACAAGACCTTGTGCTCAGGACTAAGGAATTTCCCTTATTATCTGATTAATCTTTAGGACTTCCCTGCCTTCCTTCCCTTCGCCTTACAATCACACTGTGTATAGGCCCGGGGGACTCCTGGGAGTTTGAAGGACGCGCTGATTTATCCCTTGTTGCACTAACGCACTAATGAAGGGCAGTAGTCTTTCCAACTCACTGGTTTCTCCAGACTTGACAAAACTTGCACAAAAACACTGGGAGGATTCCTCTGCTGCATTGCTACTACTCCTCTGCTTCATTAAGTAGCTGCTGCATTAGGTATGCTGCAAAATATTCATGCAATTAGTGATTTACATTTATATAATTTTGATAGCGACCTGTGATAAGAGAGCGATGCTAAGAGCACCTTGCTGATGTTACTTTTCTGCTCAGAGTGTTATTTCTCAATATCTTGCTCCATCCTGACCTAGCAGTAATGAAGTCAATGAAAACTTTTCTTTTGATGTGAGAAGGAATCAGAAAAAAAAAAAAACCTCACCCTTCAATTCCTCACAGAAGCCTGGTTCTCATTACAGTTACTGGGAAAAATATATGTGGCCAGTTTGTATGTGGAAATTGTGTTGATTGTCCCTTTTGGCTGTAACAAAACAGAAAAAAAAAAAAAAGAGGGGAGGGGGGAAGAAAAAAAAAAAAGAAAGAAAAAAAATTAAAATAATTTAGAAAAGAGAGCTTAAGCCCAGCAAAGAATATTTTTCCAGTGTATTAAGTAAGTACCATGTATTCCATGGCTGTGCTTATTGCTCAGTAGGGGAACTCATTTCCAATGGAGGATAGCAAAGTTAATCCTGCTCTGTTTTCTTTTGCTTACTACAAGAGCTGAAAGACAAGCATTTGTTAATTGTATGTACAGAAAATGCACATGCAGAGCTCAGTTTAATCCCAAAAGTTATAAAGACTCCAAGAAAATTGGGAAAATTTAGGGAAAGAGAAGGGAAAGAGGAAATTCCCTCTGTCTTTATTTTTTTTTTTTTTCAATTAGAATTTTTTCAGATTGTGTTGGAAAACTCGAATGTTGAAAACTATCCTTCAGTTACACTCCCTAAATCTGGGAGCTTCTGTCAATGCAGCGTATCCTGTTTCACAGAGCTCTGGCAAGAAGTTCACTGGCAGGGGGAAAATGTCTTTATTACACAGGGAACAGTTTGCTCTGCCACTAGTTAGTTGTGCTAACAGGAACTCCCAAAACATGGTTAGGAGCTAACATTTCAGCCAAATTTCTTCTGGAAGAGCTCAGATGGGTTCTCTTCAGACATATGGGTTACTGCCTGGCCATTAGGTTTACCATAGAAAGACAGGCGGTGGTCATGTTGCGTGACAAAGTGGATGCATTCTGCCAAGATGATTTGTCCAATATAAAAGCTGGGTTTGACCACAGTTTTATCTCTGAGCAATCCCCGGATGCTGGGATGGAGCCCTCTGTGTTTCCATTGCTCCTCTGTCCAAGCACAGCAAGTCATACACAACCAGCAAAACTAATAGTTGGAGATTTGGGAGTTTCAGTGTAGAATGCCAAAGGTAGCATTTGAGGAAAGTCATTTTTCAAATATCTGAGTCACCCATGGGTGCTGCTGTGTGCTCTGCCCCTTGGAGATCACCTCTTGAGCTGTTACAGGCGTGAGAGTAGCTGGTGATCTTAGTCACCCCTCTGTTAAAGTCTTGCCCTCACGTCACCGATGAAAGAGTTGATCTTTAGCCTTTTTTACAACAGGAACCCTTCCCTCATCACTTCCCAACATGCCACAGCAGGACAGAGCTATGACCCATCCTCTCATACTTGCCCTTCTCTGGCACAGAAGGTTCTTTCAAGGGTACAGTCCTATTAGAGGTTTCCTTCCTAAGAACTCAACCCAACAGCCATCTGTTATGCTCTCTGTGTTGGCCTGTAGCAGGACACAGTAAATCTCACTTCTCCCAGCCACAGAAACAAGGTGACCAGCATCGATCTCTTCCCTAATTTTGTTTTTGTTTTGTTTTGTTTTTAATTGTCTCTGTGGCTTCACCAGCTAAGCTCCCTTTGGGTTTTTGGGAAGTCCCGTTACTTCCTTGACACAGAATAGCCTCCTGCAGATGTCCCTAAGAGCAAGGACATGCAGCCTGCAGCACAGCACCCACACTGTGCATTGACTTCTCCCCTTGCAGAGGAGTTTCAGAAATCTTAACCAACTGCATCATTTTTCCCTTTTGTTCTTAGGAGGAAATGGTGTGTTTACATGCCCAGGGATGCTTGCAGCCATTGACTGACATCTCAAAGGTCAATCTATCTTCCAAGGATGTTTAGTAATGGTTATTAAGGCACAGCCTGTCAAAAGGTTGGTGTCTATATCTGAGGTGAAATCAATGGGAGTTAGACTGAAAAGATCTCATATTCTAGCCTGCTGCAAGACTCCTGGAGAACATGGGACTGACTGCTGGTATCTTGCTGAAGATTTTACTTTAAGGCATGGAATATCCTCTGTGTTGCCTTCTCAAATTTTAGCCCTCAGAACTGTTATTCTCAAATTTTAGCCTATGGTAGAAGAACTAAAGCAATGCAGAATCCAAGACTGATCCTGCTTCCTGTAGAAATGACAATCCAGGTCTTGCACAGGCTGGGAGGCAGGACAGTATTGCCTGTAATGGTTATGGTGCTACTTCCTCTCAGCACACCCACGCTGTTGTCTGTAAGTCAACAGGAAGAATAAATAATCCCTATGCTGCTGGTGTCCATTCCTCCAAAGCAATTTTGTTTTTATTTCTTTTGGGGTTTGGGTTTTTTTAAGTATGTAACTAAATCAGGTTTTTAAAGGTTTGTCATTTCTTTGTGATCCATCCTAAATGAGCAAAAGAAACAGCATCTACAGAAAGAGGTTGGAACTCAATCACCTTTAGCATTTATCATGACAATCAAAACTAAGAAAACATCCCAGCTCTGCAGTGATGCTACTGATTGGATGTTTTCTTTAAGCAATCTGTGCCTTCATAGATGCACAGAGTCCTTTACCTTTCACTTGGACATCGATAATTTTTTTGTCCAACTCATCTAAGCTTTTCAGTCCCAGAGATATGGGAGTGGAGGAGGTAAATTCAGCCCCACTGTGGTTCTACAGGTCCTGCTGGGGTTTCCTCAGGGACCAGCCCTTAAGTTCTTCTCATTATCTGTGAGTTTTGAAGGGAAACAGGTATTTACCCACCCCTTTGGCTGACCAAGACTTGGTTTGTCCATGGAGGCAGCAATGGTCAGCTGGATATGAGAGAAGGAATAATTCCTCCTACACACTCAAAGACCACACTCTGACATGGTGAAAGGCGAATATGGGCTCTGGGGAGAACTGGGTGGTAGCCACGTTATCCAGAGGCAAAAGCAGAGCCACGTTGTGGGTGGGAGTTGGAAAACAAAATGGAGGGGAGTGGGAGAAGAACACAACAGGAAGAATGAGAAAGGATGAAAGGTTCATCAAGTCATTAAAAAGGACCCTTCTTATTCCCTCCTCATCAACTGTTGGCACTACAGACTGGACACAGGCGTTTGGCAAGGCTCTGCCTTCGGGATGCACACAGCAGGGACCTACCCTGTTTATTACAAGCACTGCAGGCCTCCCACCCACAAAACTTCTCAAGGGTCCTCTCTGGGTTTATTTCAGCTTGAAGACCCACCACGACTCTGATGTTATCCCCCACTGGGGTTTGAATTAATTTTGAGTTAACTGGTCCAACACAAGATCTTTTTTTATATACATGTGAGGTATATCTATGCATCGTAAAACAACACAGAGGATGGAAATGTCTAGAGACTGAGTGATAAACTGATGCCAACTATTCATACAATAGGTTCAGGGAAAGGATTTTTATTGACCAAATGCATCAGTTTTTCCCATTATAGTTTTGGGGCTACTTATATCCACTCTGCTCCACAGACTGAGACTCCAAATATTGCACAGAACTCAAGCATGAAGACCAGGAGGAAAATGAAGAGCTGAGCCAATTAGTACACATAACCTCACGTTTATTAGATGCCTTTTGAAACTATTGCTTGTTGCTTTTGAAACAAGACTTGAGGCTCAGTCACACAAACACTCTGTGAAACCTCTCATAGTCTGGGAGTCAATTATTCCTTTTACTTTCATGAAAAATCCATAAGAACATTTGCTTTTGGAAAATTGCTGAAGTTTTATCATTCAATAGAAAGAATCTGAGATCATTTTAATGCCCACAAGAGTCTTTGTCAACCAGAAGTGAACGTTTTGTCCCAGCTATGATAAAGACCTCCTGTATAGCTCTTGTCTAGGACTGGGTTTTGAGTTTTAAAATTAACCGGTGCTGATAAACTGGAAAAAATAGATTACAGTTTGTAGCCCCCATTATGTTCTCTTGGCTTTTTAGTGGTGGTGGTTTTATCTTCTAGACAGGGACAAATATTTCATCAAAGTTGAGGTCACAATTTGTTTATTTATTGGGGGTATTTTGCACTTTGGGTTGCAAGCTGCCGCGACTAAAAGAAACACGGTTTGGCACAAAAAAGGGAGGAGGAGTGAGGGCTATAATGGAAGAAATGTTACCCAATAATTAAAATTCAGTGGTACTGTAAATCCCAATGGAAACAACAATGTGTCTTTGTGTACAATTAACTCTGGGCTCCAGTTCATGATAAAAAATTCTAGCTTGTAAAAAGCCTTGACCTCAATACCGACAGCTCAATGGAGGTTCACAGATTTGGCTTTTAAAAAAAAATAAAACAGCTTTCACAGAGGGGAGATAAATAATAGCTGGACTTGGTCCCCTAAATATGCTCCAATTATTCAGGGCAGTTGAAGATAAGAAAATACAGGAGAAATTGGAAAGGGAAAACAGTCCCATAGCTCAAAGTACAAAATGTTTTGTGATGTCTAGAGAGAAAACTCACCCTCCCTTGCTTGTTATCCCAATCCCACATTCTGTGGGGGACCCTGTGTGTTAACAGCAGAGTCCAAGGAAATCTTTATTATTATTAGTTTAATACTTTTTTTTTTTTTGGTTGTTAACAAAGCAGACAAAACGAGTTGTTCATTACAGTGAGTGAGTGACAGGGAAACATGGAGGACTATTCATTAAGTAATTACTACTTTTAGGCAGAAAAAGTTACGGCGCTTAAAAAAAGGGGGAAAAAACAGTACAAAAATCAAATTGTCTATTCTTTTTTTTTTATTATTATTCTTTTTTTTTTTTTTTTTAAGTGGGTGTGTGTGAAAGGGAGTAATGTCTCCTGGAAAAAAAACAGTTCTACAAATGTCAATCAGTTTGACAAGCAATTATCAACTTTAAGACAGAAACATAGACTGTGGGTAGAGTACCTCGGTGCAAGCTACCTCAGTTTCCATGCAGTGTAATGGTGAATAAACTGGGACTTGTCCAGAAGAATTTATCTATGGCTTGTCTGCAAACCTATAGAAATAGATCAAACCTTGTAATAGTTTCTAACCAGCTACAGTTCAATTTTCAGACTTTTTTGTTGTTGTTATTGTTGTTTCCCATCACAACGCTCTTCAGGAGGCCATGCAATTCAAAAAGATATTCTGGAAATACTTTTTTCTTTGTCAGAGCTCAAACAGGCTGAATCCATACTTGAACTTGGGGTGTTTCACAGTGAACTCAGAAGTTGTAACAAATGCTCACTCCAAGAAAAAGGTGACAAACAGGACTGTCAAAAACATTTAAGTGCCTGAAGTTCTCTATCCCAGCTTTAGTGTTTGCTCCTGAATCCCCTTGGTTCTTCCCACATGTACATACATGTGATTAGTCATTAATAAAATGATCCAAGAATCCATGTTTAACCATCTAAGGACTAAAATATCAGAAATGAAAACCAGAAGAAAAGTTCTCCACATACCTGGCATTTTGTAATGGTAACAAAATGCTCAAAACCGAACCAAACCAAACCAAACAAACAAGAAAAGAAAAAAAAAAAAAAAAAAAAAAAAAAAAAAAAAAACATGACTTGGTTTTGACTATAACTTATATCATAGAAAGTGTTTGAAGGGACCTCCAAAGGTCATCCAGGCACACCACTCTGTGGTGAGCAGGGACATCCTCCAATAAATCAGATTGCCCAGAGCATTGTCAAGCCTGACCTTGAATATCTCCAGGGATGAGGCCACAACCACCTCCCTGGGCAACCAGTTCCAGTGTTTCGCTGCTCTCATAGTAAAGAACTTCCTACTAACATCCAACCTAAATCTGTTCTTCTCTAATTTAAAGCCATTGCCCTTCTGCTATCACCACAGGTGTTTGCAAACAGTCCCTCTCCAGCCTTCACGCATACCCCCATCAGGTACTGGAAGGCTTCTGTTAGGTCTCCCAGGAGTCTTCTCTTCTCCAGGATTAATATCAGCTTGTCCTCATAGGAGAGATGTTCCAGCCCCTTAATCATTCTCGTGGCCTGTGAGTGCTCAGATGCTTTGATTGCAAGGCTATTTATTAGGTGCTTCAAATACAGATTAAACAGAGAGAGATGTGATCTCCATACATGTGGAAAGCTATAAAAAGAAACTGTTCTGCATCTCAACCACTGTCTTTTGATCCTCACCCATCGATGGGTTTAGGAAGGAGCTCACTTGTGTACACTACAGGGTGTTAGCTTTTGGCATCTGGATGGCTCACAGAGGGAACAGAGCAACCTCCAGCAGAAGTAGGTGGTGATGGTAAGAGGGAAAGAAAGTTTTAAAAGAGTGGAAAAGTGGGAAAAAAGCACTCTCGTGCAAATAATCTTTACAGTGAAGAACTCCATCTGCTCCGGCCCCATGCATTTGAGCTTATTTTAATGCCACACTGGGGAATATATATCTATGCAGATTCTCTGGGAAATTGCTTAAGAACATGGCTGAGGCTTTTGCTTGTCCATACACATCCTTAGTGGCACTTAACTCCATTCTCACCTCAGCCACAAAAAGCCATTGCCGTTGGTGAGATTCCTCAGGAGAATCGTTTCCAAGGAGAAATGTCATTGGCATTTGATCCATTTTAGGCAGAAGAGGAATACATCCACTCGTGTTCCNTATGCAGATTCTCTGGGAAATTGCTTAAGAACATGGCTGAGGCTTTTGCTTGTCCATACACATCCTTAGTGGCACTTAACTCCATTCTCACCTCAGCCACAAAAAGCCATTGCCGTTGGTGAGATTCCTCAGGAGAATCGTTTCCAAGGAGAAATGTCATTGGCATTTGATCCATTTTAGGCAGAAGAGGAATACATCCACTCGTGTTCCAGGTGGCTGGGCATGCTGAGAGCCAGTGACAACAGTGACAACCAATGGTATAAATCTTACTGATCCCAGTGGGGCAACAGCAAGCCCTTAATCCCTGTGTTGTTTCCGAGCTTCCTGTTTTGAAATTGCCGTAATTAAATTCTAAAGAGTGAGAAAGCACCAAATAAGTTGCCAAGTTTATGTCAAGCTTTATCAGCTGATCTCATCATAATCCGGTAAATAGCATATCAGGAACATCAAATCTAATTAAATCCTCTGGAGATATGGGTTAAAAAACAGACATAAACAAGAATCAAACGTTTTAAACCTGTCATTGTATAGTCAGAATTAATCCGCAGGGAGAAGTGAATTTCCTTGAAATCTGGACAAATGAGCCTTCTATGTTCTCCTTTCCCCAGTAGCTCACGTTCACACTGGCACACACAGTCAAAAGGAAAATGCAGCTACTGGGTCCTTACTTTCAGCATAGATTGCATGAAATGCACCTCTGAAGCCTGTCTTCTGCACTGGAATGCAGGATGAAGCAGAGCAAAGGAGACATTATTTATTTATGCATTTATTTCCAGTACTCTCAGCAGTACTTTAGGTGTTGTCTGTATGTAAAAGCATGATCTCTAGCCATGGGAAGCACAGTATAAAAAGTCCTAATGTGAACTCAGAAAGGCAACAGTTTGCTGCTCTTAAGCCACTCTCCTGATCACAAGATCACAGGATGTCAGAGATTGGAAGGGACCCAAAGAGATCATTGAGTCCAATCCCCCTTCCAGAGCAAGACCATAATCTAGCTCAGGTCACAAAGGAATGCATCCAGACAGGCCTTGAAACAGAGAAGGAGGCTTCACAGCCCTTCTGGGGAGCCTGTTCCAGTGCTCTGTATCCCTTACAGTAAAGAAGTACCTCCTGTGCTGCAGCTTCCATCCATTGCTCCTTGTCCTATCACATCTACCAGGCACCTTTCGAAATGCATCTCAAATGTACCATGGGTGTCTGTGTGCCTACATAAGCCCTTAGGGCTACACCTATGCTAATGGTAAATTAAACAGTGGCAAGTAATATTCCCAGGCATTGGAATTTGATAGTCTATATTGTTAAATTCCTACAACCTGCCTTGGCACATTTTTGGCCTGGATCAATTAACGTTCTCCCACACACATCCCAGGAATTTAGGAGTTAGCGCAGCTGGAGACTCTTCCCAAGTGATGCCGTCCTGTGTGGTGACTACAGGAGCTTAATAACATGGACATGGTTCATTCCAGGTCATTGTTCTCATTGCCAGAGAATGTCCCTAAGGACACCTAATTTTCTAATAAGAGCTATTGCCTACCTGCCCACGTCAGAGCCTATATCTGCTGTATCTGGGTACTTCGCAAGAGCGCTCTAGCCTGCAGCCAGATCACATCTGGGCTTTAAGAAACAGCAATTCAGAACTTTATCTGGTGAATGACTTTATGAACTACAGCTTTCCTACAGCTGGGCATGGGTTCATCTCAAATCCAACCTCTCCAATAAGCTGCATTAG
>VWZE01009691.1:11030-85194 GCA_013396675.1 Eubucco bourcierii
GCCTATGGTAGGGGGTTGGAACTAGATGATCCTTGAGGTCCCTTCCAACCTTACCATTCTATGATTCTATGGTGTTTGTCCAAAAGACTTTTTAGGAAGTTGAAGGGAATTTTGATAAATATCATAGAATCAGTCAGGGTTGGAAGGGACCACAAGGATCATTGAGTTCCAACCCCCCTGGCATGGGCAGGGACACCTCACACTGGAACATGCTGTATTAGAGCCTCATCCAGCCTGGCCTTAGACACCTCCAGGGATCAGGCTTCCACCACCTCCCTGGACAACCCCTGCCAGGCTCTCACTACCCTCATGGTGAAGAACTTCTTCCTAACATCCAGTCTCAGTCTACCCATTTCTAGCTTTGTTCCATCCCCCCAATCCTATCACTACCTGACATCCTAAAAAGTCCCTCCCAGCTTTCTTGTAGGCCCCCTTCAGACACTGGAAGGCCACAATAAGGTCACCTGGGATCTTCTCCTCTCCAGACTGAACAACCTTAACTCCCTCAGTCTCTCCTCATAGGTGGGGTGCTCCAGCCCTCTGATCATCCTTGTGACCCTTCTCTGGACACCTTCCAGCACATTCACATCCCTCTTGTAATATGGTCAGATGGTGGGGGAAGTCTGTGTGAGGTCTGTTGTGGGTCCACACTGTAATGGTGTTTACCCAGTAGACAGTAGCTCCTGCCTTCTGCAGAAGTGAAAGCTCAGCAGGAGCCACCATATAGGATGCTGCAGCAGCTGCTGGTCTCTTGAGTATGAGGTATCTCTTTGCTAGTGAGAATTTCCGATGTCCTGAAAAACTCTTAATCAACAAATTAACATCTAATTGGAAAGAGAAGAATGCTGCTTGATGCACAGCCTTTGGGCTGAAGAATTCTCATTTCCCATAAAACATGGAGAACAAAAGCCCTGTAATGAGGTAAAATTACAGTGATTTTAATCAGTATAGAATTTGTGTGTATATGCTAGACTAATATTTATATTAGCATGCTGTCTTTGTAATACAGCATTACATCCGTGTGTAACTAAATGATGAAGATTGGCATCTTCTCATTCCAAATGTATTTATTTTCAATTTGTGTTGACTATGTTACTCTCAAGTCCAATTTTAATACTTGACTAAGGTCCTACTCTGCTTACTTAATCCTTGTCCCAGAAATTACAATGCCAGAGTTTTGTGGAATTTCATCAGTGCTGGTTTAATTGACCTCACAAAGATTTCATTGACATGGCACGAGGTATCTTTCTTTCATTGGAACTGAACAGAAAGCTGCTCTGGTTTAGTTGGTTGATGCTGTAAAGAGAGGAAAGAGAGGAACTGAAACCTAGCCCCTTCTGTGAGAGAGGCTTTGCAGCCCAGGTCCTTTCCCTTCTTGGAAGGGAAATGGACAATCTATTTTCTCTGTTCAAATTAAGATACTTAGTGATTATACCCTAAAAGAAAAATCACAGAATTGTCAGAGTTGGAAGGGACCTCAGGGATCAACCAGTTCCAACCACCCTGACATGGGCAGGGACAGTTTCCACTAGATCAGGTTGCCCAGAGCCACATCCAACCTGGCCTTAAAAACATCCAGGGATGAGGTTTCCACTGCCTCCCTGGGCAACCTGTTCCAGTCTCTCACCACCCTCCGGCTGAACAACTTCTTCCTATCATCTAATTTCACCAACTGTCAGGCACAGCCTTAGACCAACAGTGCCAAGTTCTACTTGCACTGGGCTGTGCTGCTGGTCTTTGATAGTGAGGAGCTAGGGCTCCCCAGTTTAAGAGAGACAGGCACCTGCTGGAGAAAGTCCAGTAGACAGCCATGAGGATGATTAGGGGACTTGGGCATCTCCCCTCTGGAGAGAGACTGAGAACCCTGGGGCCATTCAGTCTGGAGAAGAGAAGGCTGAGAGGGGATCTGAGCAGTGTCTATCAATAGCTGAGGACTGAGTGTCAAGTGGAGGGGCACAAGGTCTTCTGGGTGGTGCACAACAATAAGCTGCGGAGCAATGGATACAAACTGGAACAGAGAAGGTTTCAGCTCCACATTAGGAGACACTTCTTTAGAGTGAAGATGACAGAGCCCTGGAACAGGCTGCCCAGGGGCATTGTGGAGTCTCCTTCTCTGGAGACTTTCCACCCTCACCTGGATGCATTCCTGTGTGGAGTCCCCTGGGTGATGCTGCTTTGGCAGGAGTGTTGGACTGGATGATCTCTGGAGGTCCCTTCCAACCTCTAAGATTCTGCGAGAGCATCTCTGCATTGCATGGTGTAGGCACTTGACGTGTGAGGCCTGGTTTCTTCAGAGAAGTAGGCAAATCCAAAACATTCTTACTGCCTTTATTGGTGGTTTATCTTGACTTTGCAGTGTTTGAAAGTGAAAGGTGGTGGATGGCAGCTTGCCTGGTGTTGTACAGTTTCTTTGCAGGATGTGAGGAGGCTGGGTGTGCTCTGGGGTGGTACAGCTGAGTCAGAGCTGACAACCTCTCCTGGTTTGCTTCCTCCCATTGCTCCACCTTTGGCAACTATGGTTACGGTTGTGTGGTGCAGCCTGGACACTGGGGCCATACTTGAATTGCTCTCAGACCACAGGCATAACTTGTGAACTTGAGCAACTTACAGAAGCGTATAATGGTTTGGGCTGGAAGGGACCTCCAAATGTCATCCAGTCCAACCCGCTCTGCACTCAGCAGGGACATCCTCAACTAGATCAGGCTGCCCAGAGCCCTATCAAGCCTCACCTCGAATATCTCCCGGGATGGGACCCAACCACCTCCCTGGGCAACATGTTCCAGTGTTCCACTACCCTCATGATGCAGAACCTGTTCCTAACATCCAATCTCAATCTGCTCTGCTCTAGTTTGAAGCCACTGTCCTTGTCCTGTCCCTGCAGGGCTTTGCAAACAATCTCTCTGCAGCCTTCTTATAGGCTCCCTTCATAGAATCACAGAAATATCCAGGTTGACAAAGCCCCTCAGTATCACCAAGTCCAACCTAGAACCCTACTGTACAAGATTCACCTTAAAGCATAGCCCTAAGCACCGCATCCAAGCAACCCTTAAAGACATCCATGGTTGGTAACTCAGTCACCTCCCTGGGTACCCTTCAGGTACTAGAAGACTGCCATTAGGTCTCCCCAGAGCCTCCTCTTCTCCAAGCTGAAATTGATGGCTTTCTTCTGACACCTAAGTCCTTGTTCAGTATGGACTACTTCAAATAGGTCCCCTTGTGTATCAGATATTATCATAGAATCATATTTTCAGTGAAGTCTTTTTGTTGAATTTCCTAAAACTGACAAGAAGAAATCATGTGAAAACCTCAGTGGAGTTTTATCCTCTAGTTGGAGTAACCACTGTGCCTTTTTTGTCTGGTGGAAAAAACTGTTAAAACTTTATCATGTCCCATGACAGAGGCATTGGAACTAGGTGATCCTTGAGGTCCCTTCCAACTCTGACAATTCTATGAGGCATTTGCATTGCCTGCAGCAGGCGGTTCCTTCATTATCTTGGAGGGCTTAGAATATAGCTCTGTGTTCAAGGCTTGTGCTTGTTGCTGTGTTCAAGGTGTTGCAGTTTTCCACTGATGAGATTGTTCCCTGTACTAGATACAACCAAAACATAACTGATTCAGGAGACCCTGGAAGGTCAGAGTTTCTGCTTTTTTGTGTTGTTTTTTGTTTGATTGATTTATTGGGTTGGTTTGCTTTTTCCTTCCCGTTATTTCTTCAGTGAGGCAAAATTTCTGTTAGGAATGGGTTTTATTTCCTTCCTCCTGTGGATTTGGAACCATGGATTCTTTGCTTCTTGCTTCTGGTTGCAGGAGTGCAACTCAGACTGGGATACATTTGGCTGGAGAGCAGCTCTGTAGAGAGGGACCTGGGGAGCTTGGTGGATGACAAGCTGGAAGGATTCTGACTGGACTTCAGAAGAAAGTTTTTGACCATGAGAACAGTTAGATGTTGGAATAATCTCCCAAGGGAGGTAGTGGATTCCCCTGCACTGGACAGTTTTAAGACTCAACTTGACAGGGTGCTGGGCGAGTTCATTCAAACCACACTATCATTTAGAAAGATTAGACCAGATGATCCTTGGGGTCCCTTCCAACCTGGCATTCTCAATACAAGAGATGTGGAGGTGTTGGAGTGAGTACAGAGGAGGGCAAGGAAGCTGGGGAAGGACCTGAAGAATAAATTTGATGAGGAGAGACTGAGGGAGCTGGGGATGGTTAGTGTGAAACAGAGGAGGCTGAGGGGAGACCTCATGGCTGTCTGCAGCTACCTGAAAGGAGGTTGTGGAGAGGTTGGTGCTGGTTTCTTCTCATAGGTCATTAGTGATAGAATCAGAGGGAATGGTCTCAAACTGCCACTGGGTAGTTTAGACTGGACATTAGGAAACATTTTTTGCTGGCAAGAGTGGTCAGGCATTGGAATGTGCTGCCCAGGGAGGTGGTGGGGTCCCCAAGCCTGGCTGTGTTTCAAGGTGGTTTGTCTGTGGTGCTTGGGGCTATGGTTTAGGATGCACCTTGTAGAGCAGGGATATGGGTTGGACTTGGTGATCGTGAAGGGCTTTGCCAACCTAAACATTTCTGTGATAATGCATTTTAAAAATAAAATTTGTCCAGTTCCTTCAAGTTAGAAAGACATTTCAGTGGATTACAGAGTGTAGGTTAATTAGAGCCTAGAAATTACTGGGAGGGGGGTGGGGTGGGTATGTGTGTGTGTTGGATGACCATGGTAAGGTGATGCAAATTAAATGTATGCATTAACTTTGGAGTTTTGTCAAATAGCATACTAGAGGAGCATGGGTATGTTCCTTTAAACATGTCATGACATGCTTAAGATTCATTAAAATCAGATGAGCAAAAGAGTCAGTGAACCTCAGGAACCACTTGCTTTTATGATTCCTCTGTTTTGCATTTTTGGCAATGTGTCTTCGAATTTAATGATACACTGCGGAAAGTCCCAGGAGTAACTTTGAAGAATTTTGACTTTTAATTTTTCGTGGATTGTTTGTTGTACTCAGTTAGGCTTTTGTTTGACAGTTTAAATGTCAATGTGGACTTTTCTCTTATGTGTTCCTAGCTTAGGTCTTGTCCTAAAGAAACTGATTCCTGTAGCATGGAATTAATTCCCTGCATGAGTGCAAGTTCAGCTTTGAGTGCAGTAGTGAAGTATGCAACCTGGTAATTAGTTTCATAGAATCACAGAATGTCAGGGGCTGAAAGGGACCTCCAGAGCTCATCCAGTCCAATCCCCCTGCCAGAGCAGCATCACCCAGAGCAGATCACACTGGAATGCATCCAGATGGTTCTTGAATATTTCTAGAGAGGAAGACTCCACAACGTCTCTGGGCAGCTGGTTCCAGTGCTTTGTTTGAGAAATCGCAGTTCCTGATAGCCTTGGTGTCAGGAAGACAAAAGCTGTCCTCCCTTAACTGCTGTGATAAGGAAGGCAGATGACTGTTCTTGTTTACGGATTTCTTCTGAAGCAACTGATAGGATCACTTCTTAAAGCGAGAAATCTTTCAGACAGATGTGTTCAAAAGGGTACAAGGAATAAAACCTGGTACAGTTTGAGTGCTCCTGGGCATGTGATTGAGGAGTGGCACTACAGCCTTCCTTATTTAAATTTGGACCAGATCTGATATTTCATGAAACAGTACCAGCCAGACCTGTTTGGAAATACTAGGTTCACAGATGAAAAGTTATTCATTTATTGAGAGTAATCTTTGGCTCAGACTCTGTCTTTATGAAGTCTTCAAATGGGTTTGTCTTACAACAGAAACCGGCCTTGGTTGTGCACTCTTCTGTCTCTGTTGTCTTTCTTTCAGTCTCTATCACTTGTGATACCAAGACATTTTGCAGAAACTTCTAACAAGATTATGCCAAATATATGTTTAGCATCCTTTAAAAATAGATATTTTAGAACAGAACAGAAGGATGCTGTTGGGAAACATTTTCAGATGTTTTTGTTTGTAGTAAATTCTTGAGAACAGATTTGTTGCCTTGAACAAGAATCAAGTAGTTGTATTTCAGAGACCCTGATTAGAGGATATACCACTCCCTGTGGATATATATGGGGAGTAACAAATTATAAATTCTATTTTAATACGAAGTGTAAGAGACGGAATCTAATGTGTCTAAATAGATGAGGGCTGAGGGTCAGGAAGGAAGGGACAAAGACAGCCTCTGCTCACTTGTGCCCTGGCATAGGACAAGGGGCAGTGGGTGGAAACTGCAGCACAGGAAGTTCCACCTCAACATAAGGAAGAACTTCTTGACTGTAAAGGTGGCAGGGTCCTGGCACAGGCTGCCCAGAGAGGTTGTGGAGTCTCCTTCTCTGGAACCTTTCCAACCCTGTCTGGATGTGTTCCTGTGTGACCTGCATTAGATTCTCTGGTCCTGCTTTTGGTAAGAGGGTTGGACTGGAAGCTCACCAGAGGTCCCTTCTGACCTCTAACATGCTGGAGTGGGTCAAGAGGAGGGTAACAGAGCTGGTGAAGAGCCTAGAGAATAAATCTCATGAGGAGCGAGTGAGGGAGCTGGGTCTGTTTAGTTTGGGGAAGAGAAGGCTGAGGGCAGACCTCATTTCTGTCTACAACTACCTGAAGAGACATTGTGGAGAGGCTGTTGCTGGTCTCTTCTTACAGGTAACTGGAGACAGAACAAGGGGGAATAGCCTCCAGCTGAGACTGGGGAGGTTTAGATTCGACATTAGTAAACTTTTTCATGGAGAGAGTGGTCAGAGACTGGAATGAGCTGCCCAGGGAGGTGGTGGAGTCCCCCACCCTGGCTGTGTTTAAGGGTAGTTTGGATGTGGTGCTTAGGGCTATGGTTTAAGCTTGTAGAGTAGGGTTCTAGGTTGGACTTGGTGATCCTGAGGAGCTTTTCCAACCTGGATGTTTCTGTGATTCTATGATCTTGTGATCACAGAGATTCAGAAACCATTTTTTAAAAAATGACAGCAGTGAAGGAGATGAAACCCAAAGAATACTTCAGCTTTTGTAAATACTTTTGCCATTTGTAGTTTTTAAGAGCTAATTTTTTAACACCTCCTGCAACTGAAAGGGAGCTGCACCGCATGAATGATATTTTGCTTATTTTTAGAATAGTTACAAATTTGTGTAGCTGCCTTTAGTTATCCAGTATACAGGTTTATCGTGAAGTACATTGTCATTCATATTCTCACCAACCTGATCCTCAGAGAAAAGGCATTATCTGTGCCTTCAGAATATTTATTTGGATTTTGAAAATACAGTAAATCAGTCTCTTTCCCAGATAAGGTTTAATGCTGGATTGAAAGCAAAACTTTCTGAAAGTCCTGCTTCAGCATTGTTGAATGGATGGTTCGGGAAGGGTTTGTATCATTCAGGCAGCAAGAACTTCTTCTAGGACTTGACTGATCTTGAGAAACTTTGAAAGAATTTGCCATGAGGTTGTGGTGTAATGATTCAAATCCTTATGTTTTCCCCATCTGCAATATTGGTAAAATGGTTTGAGACTGACAACTGATCTGAGTGTTTTGTTGATGCAACTCTAGATGGAAGTGTAGTGATGTTGCTGCCACAGTAAATTGAATGCTTATGAAATCAACTATACCAGAAGAAAAAATGAAAGTTGAGGCTTTGCATTTGCAAGCAGCTGCTTTAGTAGTTCAGAGACTACAACGTTTTCATTTTGAGTAAGACTGGATACATTGGGCCAGTTTGCAATAGAAAAGCTCCTTTCTCTTTTAATGAGAACAGAATAATGGTCAGTAATGTCCTGCTACCTATTTTACCAGGCTATCAAGGTGCTAAAAATTGCCATAGTCTTGAAGCTTTAAATACATGCAACTGCTTTGTAAGAAACTGTAAGGAAGATACGAGATGGAGGGAGCCACCCCATGTCTGGGACTTGGGCCAGGTCTAAGTAACATTTGCAGTCTGAGTTTAGACTGCCAATTTGAGGTATCTCTATTTTAAAATGTTGTGGCGTAAAGCCTGTGGCTCTAAAATGAAAAATTACAAGTTAGTTTCTGATACTGGAACAAAGTTTACAGTGTATATTGAGCCAAAGTTTTACAGTATGGAGTCTGAGTGAAGTCTACCTCTTAAATGAGAGAGTGCATAACTGGATTATATATATACATATAATATATATTTAATTAGTTTTATTTTTTACAATATTAATGGAGAACAGGATGATTGAAGAAAGTTAAATTAATACATGGAAGATTAGTAGAGTGGAAAGGCATGATATGGTTTGAAGGAAAAAAAAACCTCTAAAAACCATATATATTAATTTTATTTTGAGGGCTACAAGGATGCTGAAGGGACTGGAGCACTACCTGGTGAGGAAAGGCTGAGAGCCCTGCGGCTGCTTAGTCTGCAGAGGAGAAGGCTGAGAGTGGATCTGAGCAGTGGATAGAAATAGCTGAGGGCTGGGGTCAGGAAAGAAAGGACAGGGACAGCCTCTGCTCACTTGTGCTCTGGCATAGGACAAGGGGCAAGGGATGGAAACTGCACAGCTCCACATGGGGAAGAACTTCTTGACTGTAAAGGTGAGAGAACACTGGCACAGGCTGCCCAGAGAGGTTGTGGAGTCTCCTTCTCTGGAACCTTTCCAGCCCTGTCTGGATGTGTTCCTGTGTGACCTTTGCTCTGGTCTTGCTGTGGCAGGGAGGTTGGACTGGAAGCTGGAAGGTCTCCAGAAGTCCCTTCCAACCCCTAGCATCCTGTAAGCCTGTGATTTTTTATTTTTTTTTTTTGTGATAGTATAATAAAGACCTGTAATTTATCTTTTCCAGTGTAGAGTAGCATCATAACTCTGAAAACGATTTAGTAATGCAAATTAACACTTCAGTTATTCATTGATTTTTTAAAATTTTTTTTTTTTTTAATTATTAAAGTTCAGCAATGTAAAATCTTAAATAATTCCGGTACTTTAAAGAGAGTGTTTTGTTTTGGGTTTTTTTGAGACTGTCTGTGTCCTTGTTCTTTAGATATGACATAAAAACACCAAAACTGATTTGTCATTCTTTATTTTATGGCTGAACCTGTTGCAGCTGTGATCACAACATAACCTGGCTGAGCAGTCAGAAGGTTACAAGACACAGGCTTGGAATATTTTGAGAAACCTGCTTCCTAAAGTATCTTAAGACTTTAATTAACAACAACAACAACAAAAAACCAAAACAACAAAGGGCAGAAGTCTTTAATTCTGCCTTTGCATTTTTTCATTTACCTGGAAGAGTCACACTCTCTGACGTAGGTTTTAGGAGAAGATGCTTTAAAAAACTATCCATGAATTTAGATTTAACCTTTCTTTGCTCTTGTGAACTGTTTCTGCTTTTACAGAATGTGGCATTAGTCTGGTGAAGGAGAGTCACTGAGAAACAAGAAGGTTGTGGCAGCTCATAAATATTTTTCTCTTCAAGGATTCAGTATATTAAACATATTTACTGTTCTGAATTTTCCAGTTGTATTTTAGAGCAAGGCAAGATGTTTGATGTGCTGTGTATGCAGAATGATTTTTGGTTGTTTTATTTTTAGGGGGGTGTGTGTGTGCAGAATATTCTTAGCTATTTCTGTTTCTGGAAGATGTCTTGGAAAAAAAAAAACAAAACAAAACAAAAGGAACTCTTCTTAAAAATCAGGAGACAGTGAAAATAGTCTTAATGCTTTTTTTGCTGAGGATGCTTCAAACAAGTGGTTAGCAACTTGCATGAAATACTCTGTGTGAATGGAATGTTAGATAAATCTTTCAAAATCAGTCGTGCTCTTTTTCAGTTGTGTTTCTACCTTGTGATCCCTAGACAGAAAAAAAGCCAATCACCCAACAGTATACCTTTTCCCCTCCACCCTGGCAAAAACTAGAGCAGAAGTGAGTCTTGTACTGATTTACTTAATGCCAACAAACTCCATCCAACTAATGAAAGGAGAAAAAAAGTAATTTCTGTTACAACTACATTAATCATGATCTACATCTGACTGGGTAGTGCTTAACTGCAGGAAAAGTTTCTTTTCCTTATTTATTTTAAATACTTATTTAAAATACACTGGTTTAGATTCATCAAATATGAGTTTTCACTGTGCCCAGAAAGGAATAGGTAGGGAGTGTTATTGTCTTTAAAAGTTAGTGGAATTGGTCACTGCAGTTATCCTTTTTGTGTGGGTATTCCTGAAAAGAGGAACCTACTCATAATCAACATGGAAACATCTCTTGGTCGTACTGCTGAAGTCCAACCTACTTTATCTTAGTTAGCCAGTCCCATTCTAATTGCTTTTTTAAAACTGTGTTTTGTGAATATGTGATGATCAATGAATATCAATGAAGAATTAAAACATCTTGAAAGTTTTTTGGGTTTTTTTTGTTTGTTTGTTTGTGTTTGTTGGTTTTCCACTTAAGCTGTTCTGAGATTTGAATAAAAAAACACATTAAATTTCTTTTGCATTCTTAATGTACCTGTCCTGTCTGGGGATTCAGTGAATTAAGATGCTAAAATTCCAAACCTGGACTGCTGCCTGTCTAAGCTAATTCTCTTTATGTGTGTTTGTGAGTCTTTGCTATATGCCCATATACATATTATGGAACCATATACTAGTGTGCTAGCTTTGGCTGAGAAAGAGTTAATATTTTCCATAGCAGCTGATACAGGGCTGTGTTTTTCCTTTGTGCTGGAAAGAGTGTTGATAACACACTGATTGTCATCAACTTACTGCTGAAGGGTGCCTACAACAGCATTAAGGCCTTTACTGCAGCAACCAGCAGGCTGGTGATGCACAAAAAACTGAGAGATAGCACAGCTGGTACAGCTGGCTCTAGCTGACCAAAGGGATATTTCATACCATATAATGTCATGCTCAGAATATAAAACTGGGGAAGAAGGAGGATGGGGACATGTGGAGTTACGGCATTTGTTTTCCCAAGTAATCATTATGCACAGAATTATAGAATCCATCAGGGCTGGAATGAAGCAGAAGGATCATCTACCTCCAGTCCCCCTGCCATGAGCAGGAACACCTCACACTAGATCAGACTGTCCACAGCCTCATTCAGCCTGGCCTTAAACACCTCCAGGGATGGGGCTTCCACTACCTCCCTGGGCAACCCTTTCCAGGGTCTCACCTCTTTATGCTGAATAACATCTTAACATCCAGTCTGAATCTACCCACTCCCAGCTTTGCTCCATTAGTCCACTATACCTGACAGTACCTGTCACTACTTGATACCCTAAAAAGTCCCTCCCCAGCTTTCTCGTAGTCCCCTTTAGATACTGGAAGGCCACAGTAATGCATGATGAAGCTCTGTTTTCCTGGAGGTTTCTGAACACCTGCCTGCTGGTGAGAAGCAGTTTGTGAGTCTTGGTTTACTTTGCTTGCATGCATGGCTTTTGCTTTACCTATTACACCATCTTTATCTCAATCTGCAAGTGTTCTCTCCTCTTCTGATTCTCTCTGCCATCCCGCTCTTGGGGAGTGCAGGAGTGGCCATGTGAGACTTAGTTGCCTGCTGTGGTTAAACTGTGACAAGAAGTGGAACAAATATCCTGTTAATGGTGTAGTCTAACCAAGGGGAGAGTACAGCAAAAAGAGTTGATAGTACCAGCACTCCGACAGCAGACTGGCATTTCCCTGTTGAAATCCCCTCTTTGCCTTTGCTTATACAAATTACAGCAGGCTTTGTCAGGCTGAAACATTCTTTTCCCTGTATCTGGTGGATGAGAAGCTCAACGTGAGCTACCAGTCTGCACTTGCAGCCCAGAAAGCTAACCAGAGCCCGGGCAGCATCAGGAGAAGTGTGGCGCTTGTCAAGGGAGGTGATTCTTTCCCGTGTACTCTACTCTGGTGAGACCCCACCTCAGGTACTGTGTCTAATTCTGGAGTCCCTATTATGAGAAAGATATGGACATGCTGGTATGTGTCCAGAGGAGGACCATGAGGGTGATCAGAGGGTCACAGCTCCTTCTACGGAGACAGACTGAGAGGGTTGGGGTTGTTCGGTCTGGAGAAGAGAAGGCTCCAAGGAAACCTTATTATGGCCTTCCAGTATCTAGAGGGGGTCTACAAGAAAGCTGAGGAGGAACTTTTTAGGGTGTCAGGTAGTGATAGACTGGGGAAAATGAAGCAAAACTAGAAGTGAGTGGATTCAAATTGAATATTAGGAATAAGTTGTTCAGCATGAGGGTGGTGAGACAGTGGAACAGGTTGCCCAGGGAGGTGGTGGAAGCCTCATCCCTGAAGGTTTTTTCTAAGGTCAGGCTGGATGTGACTCTGAGCAACCTGATCTAGTGTGAGGAGTCCCTGCTTATGGGAAGGGGGTTGGAATTAGATGGTTCTTGAGGTCTCTCCAGCCCTGATAATTCTGTGATTCTATGCTTTACGTCATTGTCTTGGCACCCCTCTTTAAACTCTTACCTGAAGTTACATTAAATCATAACTAGTTCTTAACTAGTTCTGAGTTTTAGAGTAGCAAGTGCAAATTTCTGTAACTTGGCTTCTTTGTCACTATTTCCTCTTTCACCTCTGTGAGAAATAAGTAGAATCTGTTACAGTTGAAGTCTTTGAGAAGAACAATTAGGATGTGCTTAGGATAGATTTTATTTTTTGGCTTCACTTCTGTACTAACCTGACTTTCAGACTGCAGATCCATCACCTGAGTTTAGCCATATGCACAGTTTGCTGCAGTTTTTACCAGTTTGCTCTGAGTATTACAGTGTTTAAGGAAATGCTGAATTCCAGCTTCATTCTTAGGGGACTGGAGGGAGCGATAGGATTTTGTTATTTCTGAGGAGCTTAGCTTAGTAGCTGCTTTCCTAATCTTTCAAAGCTTGGCTTACTGTATGTGCCCTTTTAAGTAACACTCTAGTGTGCATCTGAGTAGATCTAAAATTTCTTACTAGGTAAAGTACCTTTTTACTTATTTTATTTTAAAAACCCTATGCCACAAAGCAGCAAAGGAGGCAAGCCCATGCATAAAGCTGGAGATAAAATTCAACTGGATTAACTTGTTGAATTAGAAGATATCTTACTCTTATTTCTTATGAAAACATAATTTCTGAAGTACAGTAATATTTGTTTTCTCTACAGAAAAAGTCTAACACATTCCATTATGGCAAACTTCCATTTTGTTCAACTACATAATCAATTTTTAGTTAAAACTTGCAAGTATTTTGCAACCTGTTTGTTTCTGAATCACCCAAAGGGATGAGTTAAAGGTTATCAAACAAAAGAAGGGAGCCCCATCCTTGGAGGTCTTTAAGGCCAGGCTGTATGTGGCTCTGGGTAACCTGATGGAGTGTTAGATGTCCCTGCTCATGGCAGGGTGGTTGGAACTGGATGATCCCTGAGGTCCCTTCCAACCGTGACAGTTCTGTGATACTATGGTTCTAGAATATCCCTGCCTGACCCACTTTGAAGTTTGCAACAGGGTGCTTTAAACAATACTTCCTTTTTCAACCTCAAACTAACCCTGTAGCTCTGCTTGCAAGGTCTCCTCCCTGCACCCATGCACCTGACTCCCTATTGCTACATCCACACAGGTTCTGGGCAGGGTTCACAATTCTCATTCAGATTGGACGTTCAGAAGTTCTTCAGCATGAGGGTGATGAGACACTGGAACAGGTTGCCCAGGAAGGTGGTAGAAGCCTCATCCCTGGATATCTTTAAGGCCAGGCTGGATGTGGCTCTGAGCAATACAATCTAGTGTGAGGTGTCCCTGCCCATGGCAGGGAGGTTGGCACTGGATGCTCAATGTGGTCCCTTCTAACCCTGACACTTCTATGATTCAATTCTATAGGGTAGGAAATTGTGATTCTACCATCTCCCTCTGGCAATTTTTCTTGTGTTTGAAACCCAAAATAAGTTTGAGGAGCCTGGAGAAGTGCCACTGTAGTAATAAGTTTATTATGATACTATTTGAGACAAATTTTATTCTTCCCAGAGTGGAAATTTGGGTTTTGCTTATTTATAAACATAGCAGCTGAGTTTCTCCTTTCCAAGGCTGACCCATTTCCATGTTGACCAAGCAGGAGCTTTCATGGACAGTTTTACTGTAAAAGTTGCTAGTAATGTAAGTTTATTCTCCCATTATTTTATGTGCTGCTTTGCATCTTTATTGGGCTTTATTTTGTTTTCTTTTTTCAGAAGTATGTTTGCTTTCTGAGGTTAATTTTGGTTAAGTCTGACTTCTTGGAAATGAAATTGTTTGATTTCTTCTTTGCTGATGTTCTCAAAAGGCAATCAGTATATAAATGTGGCATACAGGTAATTATGTTTAACTGATAATTGCCTTGATGGTTCAGTAACTGAGAAAACACTTTAAAAGTTACTTTTTGTTTACAAATTGACCTTGCTTCCTAAAAAACCCCAAAAAGTACTCTGGCTGAGGAGTGTGGTGATAGTATCCTGTGGTACACTAAGAGTAGTGTGTTCAGCAGATCGAGGGAGGTTCTCTTCCCCCTCTACTCTGCACTAGTTAGGCACCATCTGGAATGTTGCATCCAGTTCTGGGCTCTCAAGTTCTAGAGGAACAGGGATCTACTGGAGAGAGTCAAACAGTGAACTACAAGGATGCTGAAGGGACTGGAGCACTGTCTGATGATGACTGACTGAGAGCCCTGGGGCTGCTTAGTCTGCAGAGAGGAAGGCTGAGAGGGGATCTGAGCAATGGATAGAAATAGCTGAGGGCCGGGGGCCAGGAAGGAAGGGACAGGGACAACCTCTGCTAACTTGTGCCCTAGCATAGAGCAAGAGGCAAGGGATGAAAACTGCAGCACAGGAAGTTCCAACTCAGCATGAGGAAGAACTTCTTGTGTAAGTGTGAGGGCGAGAGCGCTCTGGTACAGGCTGCCCAGAGAGGTTGTGGAGTCTCCTTCTCTGGAGCCTTTCCAACCCTGTCTGGATGTGTTCCTGTGCAAACTGTGCAATTCTGTGGTGCTGCTGTGGCAGGGGGGTTAGACTGGAAGATCTGCAGAGGTCTCTCCCAACTTCTAACTTCCTGTAAGCCTGTGAAAATCTTTTTCATTGCAAGAAACACTGTAATATAGCATATGCTGTGATCTTGTGTCTATATCATAGAACCAACCAGGTTGGAAGAGACCTCCAAGCTCATCCAGTCCAACCTATCGTCCAATCAACTAGACCATGGCACTAAGTGCCTCATCCAGACTTTACTTGAACACCTACAGGGACGGCGACTCCACCACCTCCCTGGACCGCCCATTCCAATGCCAATCACTGTCTCTGTGAAGAACTTCCTTCTAACATCCAGCCTAGACCACCCCTGACACAGCCTGAGACTGTGTCCCCTTGTTCTGTTGCTGATTGCCTGGGAGAAGAGACTAACCCCCACCTGGCTNCTGAGGGCCGGGGGCCAGGAAGGAAGGGACAGGGACAACCTCTGCTAACTTGTGCCCTAGCATAGAGCAAGAGGCAAGGGATGAAAACTGCAGCACAGGAAGTTCCAACTCAGCATGAGGAAGAACTTCTTGTGTAAGTGTGAGGGTGAGAGCGCTCTGGTACAGGCTGCCCAGAGAGGTTGTGGAGTCTCCTTCTCTGGAGCCTTTCCAACCCTGTCTGGATGTGTTCCTGTGCAAACTGTGCAATTCTGTGGTGCTGCTGTGGCAGGGGGGGGTGGCTGGGAGNACCTCCAGGGACGGCGACTCCACCACCTCCCTGGACCGCCCATTCCAATGCCAATCACTGTCTCTGTGAAGAACTTCCTTCTAACATCCAGCCTAGACCACCCCTGACACAGCCTGAGACTGTGTCCCCTTGTTCTGTTGCTGATTGCCTGGGAGAAGAGACTAACCCCCACCTGGCTACAACCTGTTTTCAGGTACTTGTAGAGGGCAATGAGTTCTGCCCTGAGCCTTCTGTTCTGCAGGCTGCACACCCCCAGCTCCCTCAGCCTCTCCTCACAGGGCTGTGCTCCAGGCCCCTCCCCAGCCTTGGTGCCCTTCTCTGGACATGTCCCAGCACCTCAACATCTTTCTTGAATTGAAGACCCCAGAACTGGACACAGGACTCAAGGTGTGGCCTGACCAGTGCTGAGTACAGGGGCAGAATAACAGAATCCCTGCTCCTACTGGTCGCACTGTTCCTGATCCAGGCCAGGATGCCATTGGCTCTCCTGGGCACGCTTCTGGCTCATGTTCAACTACTGTCTGCCAACACCCCCAGGTCCCTCTGTGCCTGGCTCCTCTCCAACCAGTCCCTGGCCTGCAGCACTGCTTGGGGTTGTTGTGGCCAAAGTGTAGAACCCTGCCTTTAGCCGTTTACCTCTGCCCACCCATCAAACCTGTCCAGGTCCCTCTGCAGAGCCCTCCTACCCTCCAACAGATCCACACCTGCTCCTAACTTGATGTCATCTGCAAACTTACTGATGCTGGACTCAGTCCCCTGGTCCAGATCATCAGTAAAGATACAGGACTGCGCCCAGCACTGATCCCTGGGGGACATCACTAGTGACTGACTGTGAACTGGATATGGCACCACTCACCACCACTCTCTGGGCCTGGCCCTCCAGCCAGTTCTTGCCCCATATCAGAGTGAATCTGTCCAAGCCACAAGCTGCCAGCTTTGCAATGACACAAACGCTACAAAATTATTTGAAAGTCTATCCAATCTTCAAGTTTTTTCAGCAGGTTTGGGTTTCATTTCTCATGGCCTTGCTTCTGCCTTCTGTATTTCTGAGATTTAAACTTCAAATACATAGATAAATTAAATTGTAGAATCATAGAATGATTTAGGTTGGAAGGGACCTCGAAGATCATCCAGTTCCAACACCCTGCTGTAGACAGGGACACCTCCCACTACAACAGGTCACTCAAAGCCTCGTCCAACCTACACTACCAGTTGGTAAACATGGTAAACCCACCTATTTTGTGACAACATTGTAAATAAATTTATAACTTCACTTAATAAGACCCAAACAGCAACATCAGAAACTTTATTATATAGGTGAGTGGAAGCTCTGTAACATCAGACTGAGATTATGATTTCTAATTGCTCTCAAGTAATGATAGTCTGCATACTGACAGATCCTGTAGCCTTTGGAGAAGCAGGGAAGGGAGGATGCTGCTAAAAATCCTAATTTTTTTTTTCTTTTAACTTCTATTCATAAAACCATAGAATGGCTTGGGTTGGAAGTGACCTCAAAAAGTCATCAGGTCCAAACCCCTCTGCAGTAAGCAGGGGCATCCTCAACCAGAGCCCTGTATTACCATATATAGTTTTGAGCTCTCTCAAACATTGTGATTATAATCAGTTACAATGCAATGATTGATTTTTTTTTTTTAATTATTATTTTTCCTGCTCTGTTCAAATTTTAAAAAATACTAATTCTTCAGGGAGATTTTGTGGTATCTTTTTAGTGTAGCTTTGGCTATGTTAATGTCATGAAGTGAGCTCTCCTTGGGCACAACTTGTAGTAATACTGCAAAACAGAGACAGAATTAGTTCTCATATTATAATACTCCAGTTTGCTTCAGGCTGTTAAACTAATTTAATGTACAATTATAGAATCTCGTTGTAAGTGATTAGAAAGATATTTTTGCAGCTCAAGATGACAAAAGTTTTACCAGTTTTTCCTTAGAAATGCTGTGTCAATAGCATTTTCACTCACTGCTAATAAACAAGTTTTTGTTACAGCTAATAAACAAGTACTACAACTTGAAGTATGCTGTACTGCAGCATTTCTTGCAATGAAAAGGTCTTTCACAGAATCACAGAATGTTAGAGGGTGGAAGGGACCTCCAAAGCTCAGCCAGTCCAACGTCCCTGCCAGAGCAGGAGCAGTTAGAACAGGTCACGCAGGAACACATCCAGGCAGCTCTTGAATATCTCCAGGCAGGGAGACTCCACAACATCCCTGATTAGAAGCCTCTTCCACGCTTCTGTCACCCTCACAGGGAAATTGTTTTTCCTCCTGTTTCCACAGAACTTCCTATGCCTCAGCACCCACCCATTGCCCCTTGTTCTGGCAGTGGGCATCACCCAGCAGAGCCTGGCTCCAGCCTCATGGCACTCACCTTTACATCTTTATTGCCATTCCTGAGGTCCCCCCTCAAACTCCTCCTCTCCAAGCAGCACAGCCCCAGCTCCCTCAGGCTCTCCTCCTAAGGAAGATCTTCCACTCCCTTCATCATCTTTGTTGCTCTGTGCTGGATTCTTTTAAGCAGTTCCCTGAGGTCCTTCTTGAACTTAGGAGGCCAGAACTGGGCACAATATTCCAGCTGCAGCCTCAGCAGGGCAGAACAGAGGCGGGGGGGAGGATAACCTCTCTCAATTTACTAACCACAGCCCTTCTAATCCACCCCAGGATGGCATTGGCCTTCTTGGCCAAAAGAGCACACTAAAATTTTTTTCTTTTTTCTTTTTTTCTTTTTTGAGTTTTATTCCCTTAATGTTTTAATAAGTATTCTTGGTTGTCAGATGTTACGTAGTCAGTTGCAGGGTAAAGGTCAATGGCCGCAGCAAACTGCTTATTAGATGCTTCAAGTTGTTTATGTTTGTACTGTGCTTTTTAGTTCCTCCATAGTGGTGGTCATTAGGGAATATTCCCCAGAAGAATTTGAAGGCCTTGTCTGATTTGTGACTGCATTTTGCATGTGTTGGAATCTGATTTTTAAATGGGATGTGCTCCATCTTTGAAGCAGTGCTTCATCTGATCAGAATTGGGCATGGCTTGTGGTAACAGGGCTGGATAGGGATAGTTCTCTGAATCCCATCCTAATGTGTAGCTCCTTTCCTTTCCTCTGTTACCGCGATTATTTTGTAACTTAGTACATTGGTCTACCAGTGGGAATTCTAAGTGTTATTGCAGTATTATGCCAAAGGAGGAACTGAGAAACGTGCTTCAGTTTTACATCTTTAATGAATGCTTACACTGCCAATGCATCTTGAGCAACAGAAGACTGAGTTCCCACAGCAGACCAGGAAAAGTAGTTACAGGATTATGAGAGGGATCTGTATGAAATTAGGCTGAGCAGACAGGAATTCTTTACTTAATAAAATAGCGATGCAACTGCAGTATCACCTCTGTGAGATCATATTGGCCTAAGTGTGTGTGTAGAGGTGTTGAGTGTGAGGGACTTAAATGCAAGAGGTGATTTCTACCTTTCACCTCATCAGTCTTAACTCTGAAGGTACAAAGCCCCAGGTCACTGTTACTTGCCAATGAGTTTTTATTAGTGTTGCATGAACTTGACTGTGTTTACTTTTCTAGATGATTGGACACTGATCTATCAGTCTATGAAAAAGAAGCTGCAGTCTCTGTGTATGATGCTTCCTAGTGCTTGCCCTACCCTTGCTTGCCCTACAAGGACTGGCTGTGGGAGCTGGGGTTGGTTAGCCTGGAGAAGGGGAAGCTCAGGGGGGACCATATCGCTGTCTACAACTACCTGAAAGGAAGTTGTAGCCACATGGGGTTGGTGTCTTCTCTCAGGCAAACAGTGGTAGAACAAGGGGACACAGGCTTAAGCTGTGTCAGGGGAGGTATAGGCTTGATGTTAGGAAGCTCTTCACAGCGAGAGTGAATGGCATTGGAATGGGCTGTCTGGGAATGTGTTGAAACCATCATCCCTGGGAGTTTTTATAAAGAGACTGGATGAGGCATTTGGTGCCATGGTTTAGTTGGTTAGATGGTGATAGGTTGGACTTGATGATCTTGAAGGTCTTTTCCAATCTGATTCTATAATCGTTGTCCCAAGAAAAAAGTAGCAGTGTTCAATCTGCAGATCTGCTTATGCTTGGCACAGTCCCAGTTACTCTCACACCTTCTTACAAATAGTACTGCAACAGAGTATTTTCAGTTATCTGTGGATACAGGTAGCATGACCAGCTAATGAATATGCTAGGGAGTAGTGGAATAAGTTCATGTAGCTCAGAAGATGCCTCCTGCTAACTTGGCAACCATCTGACACTGTTACTGCATAAACCCACTGTAATATTTCAGAAGTGTTCATGGGGATAAATGCTTTGATTGAAAAGTTTGCCAGACTTGTCACTGGCAGCTACTGGAAAGCAGATAAATTGGCTGCTGGTATTAGCCTAAGAATAAGCATAAGCAGTCTGGCTACAGCAGCTGCAGCTTCAGTGTTGAATCCTACCCGTTCAGCTGGGGGTCTGTAGTGGCTGCCTCATTTTATCCTGCTCTTAGTTTTGTGACAGGGCTGGATGGCAGCGTGAATTGCAGTGCCACGATTCTCTGTTGTGATCTGTGCTGTGGTTCACCCTGAGAACAAGTGGCATTTCTTTTAGTGAAATAAAATCCTGTTAGGGGTGGCAGCAGCTGCCAGAATGCCTTCCAGTGCCTATGCTGCTTCCCTTGGTGGGAACGCAGAGATTGAGCGCTGCACGTGGCTGCTTCTCTTGGCAACATTGAACAGCACAGAACTGCTTACAAAAATGCTGCTGGGAAAAGGAGTGTCAGTGTCTGCAGAAAGGGTTTGAAGGTGTTCAGAGGGCACAGCAATGAAACTGGATTACAGGCAGAGCTACTCCAGCCTTACCCTCTTTTGCCACAGCCTGCAGTGTGCTGCTGTGCTCTTCTTATGTTCATAGAATCTTGGAATCAGTCAGGGTTGGAAGGGACCACAAGCATCAACCAGTTCCAACTCGCCTGCCATGGGCAGGGACACGTCACACTAGATCAGGCTGTCCAGAGCCTCATCCATCCTGGCCTTAAACACCTCCGTTGTTGGCGCTTCCACCACCTCCTTGGGCAACGTCTTAGAGGGTCTCACCACCTTCATGCTGAATAATTTCTTCCTAACATCCAGTCTGAATCTACATATTTCTAACTTTGTTCCATTCCCCTCAGTCCTATCACTACCTGACATCCTAAAAAAGTCCCTCCCCAGCTTTCTTGTAGGCCCCCTTCAGATACTGGAAGGCCACAATAAGGTCACCTTGGAGCCTTCTCCTCTCCAGACTGAACAGCCCCAACTCCCTCAGTCTCTCCTCATTGGAGAGGTGCTTTAGCCCTCTGATCATCCTTGTGGCTGTCATCAGCACAGACCTGTGTAGAAAATGGAGGTGTAAATAAATATCAATATATAATCTAATTATTTTAAAGTTTTCTTAATTTTCTTTATTAATGACTCTGCTGTCCATATCAACATCAGGGCATAACCTTGTTTAGTTTTTTGACCATTGTCATATACCATTACTAATATAGAAAGGTTTTAGACAGTTTAAATTTGGTTGAGAGTGTTGAAAAATACCTCTTCAGCTTTTCAGTGTGTGGACTTCATATTTAGACTTCCTAACCTTCTGCATACTAACCTTCTTGCGCCAGCTTCAAACATATATTTTAAGACTGAAAACTCTGACCTTCCCCCGCTGACTCAGAAATCTTTGCAGCGTGTGTAGCCAGCCATGTGTAAGCTTTTGTGTAAATAAGATTAAAAGCTACAGGGTCAAAGGCAAAATAATTTATTCCCCTTATGTAGTTTCTGCAGTATATAGTTCAGGGTTAGGTATTACATTAGTAGGGTGTGGGGTATGCTACAATGACTTCCTTTCTATCACAACGAAATTTAGTTATTCTGATTATCACAGAATCACAGAATGTTAGAGGTTGGAAGGGACCTCCAGAGATCATCCAGTCCACCCACCCTGCCAAAGCAGGATCACCCAGGATAGTTCACACAGGAATGCGTCCAGGAGGGTTTGGAAAGTCTCCAGAGAAGGAGACTTCACAAGCTCTCTGGGCAGCCTATGCCAGGGCTCTGTCACCCTCACTGGAAAGAAGTTTCTTCTCTTGTGGAGCTGAAACTTTCTCTGTTGCAGTTTGTATCCATTGCTCATTGGCTTATTACTGTACACCACCCAAAAGACCTTGGCCCCCTCCACTTGACAACCACCCCTCAGATATTTTACACGTTATGTATCACAAGAGAAGGTTGCACAGCATCAGAAGTCCTCTTGTGCTAGTTATTGTTTTAAAGGAGCACCAAAACATTCTTAGCCTGTTGGTTGAGATGCTCAGCTTCTCATTACTTGGGGTAGCTTCACCAGAGCATTTTCGTTATCCTTTTTCACAGTGGCTAGAGGCAACTGTATTCTGGCACAGCAAAGGACAAGATAATCCCCTTAGCCTGTTAAATGCTCCATCCCATCTGGTAGGTGATAACTGCATTGTAAGGGGATTAGTACAGTGGGATGTACTTAGAGTGTAATGAAAGCTCCACTAAAAGTGTGAAAGTCAGTTGAATGCATTTGAGCGATTTGGGACCTTGAATTTACACAGTTTTTGTAAATACCAGAAACCACAAGTTTCATCTGCAGAAGGTGTTCCTTACCTTCACATGTGGAACAGCAGATGATAAATTTCTTTTGAGACATGAGTAGTGTAAATATCTGCAACCTTCATGTAGGAGTAGTGGAGTAGGGTTTTCTTCAGCTGAATGCTTTAGGACAGTTTTATGATTTTAGCTTTATTAAACTCATCCTCAGTGGTGACTCTGCTTTTACTCAGAACTACTATGACTTTGAAATTATGAGGTTAAATTGTTACTGGTATAGAAGCACACCTGTGTCATTAGATACTACCTAGAAATCTTTGCCAGTACATCACAGAATCACAGAATGTCAGGGGGTGGAAGGGACCTCCAAAGCTCAGCCAGTCCAACTCCCCTGCCAGAGCACCTATAGCAGATCACACAGACACACATCCAGGCAGCTCTTGAATATCTCCAGAGAGGGAGACTCCACAACTGCCCTGGGCAGCCTGTGTCTGGCTTCTGGCACCCTCAGAGTGTAAAATCCTCCTCATGTTTTCATGGAACTTCCTGTGCCTTCCACCCATTACCCCTCGTCCTGGCACTGGGCATCACCTAGTAGAGCCTGGCTCCAGCCTCTTGGCACTCACCTTTATGTTATTGTAAACATTCTTGAGGTCTCCCCTCAACTTTTCCTCTCCCAGCAGTAGAGCCCCATCTCCCTCAGGCTCTCCTAAGAGCAATATTCCATTTCCTTAATCATCTTTGTGGCTCAAGCAGCTCTATGTCCTTCTTGAACTGATACTCCATACAGTATGGTTTATAAAGATTTCAGAGTAATTTTGTGTCAGTAAGGCATAAGAGGGTTTCAAGCTGAAAGTAACTCTCCTTGTAGCCAACCAGAATAAATGTTTGAAAATTACAGTTTGAAGCCTGAGCCTAAGGTCATGCAAAATAACTTTTAAAAACTTTAAAAATTTTCCTGTGTGGGCCTGATTTTGGTGTTTTGTGAGTTTTTTGGGAGTTGCTTTTGGGTTTGTTTTTCTTTGTTTGATTGATCCTTTTGCGGTTAATGTTGGGTGGTAGTTCAGGGTTGACAGGAACTTAGCTTCCTTTTCAGGATGTTAAAGATCCTTCTGCAGCTGTGTTGTGTAAGGTGGTAGTTCAGGGTTGATTATCTATAACTCGGCTTCCTTACTTTTCAAGATGTTAAATATCCTTTTGCACATATAATGTGTAGGGTGGTAGTTCAGGGTTGGTTATCTATAACTTAGCTTCCTTTTCAAGACATTAATGATCCTTTTGCAGGTATGTTATGTGTGTTCAGGATTGGTTATGTGATATTTTGGGAGTTACCTGCCCCCGACTGTATGAAAATCACCCAGACTAGACTCAGCCAGCTGGAAGTTAAGGAATGAAGCTATATTTACAGCTTAGCACAATGTACAAGCAGATATATACACAATATACATGAATATTTACAGCTATATACAGAAATATACAAGTTAAAGGTAATACAGAAACACAGTACCCCTCCCAGAAATCAGAATCCCCAGGAGGAGCTCCCAACCAACCTTCCACCTTCTTTCCACCCTCCTACCTTAGCCCCTGCCTTATATGCAGGGTGAGTTTGGAGGATCAGCAAGGGGGCTTAGAAGCAGAGTGATTAGTTAAGTTACACAGCAGAGAGGCCAGAAGACACACTAGCTCACAGAGAGAGAGAGAGAGAGAGACTCTCTACCTCATCTATATTTGTGTCCTTGTTTGTATACATCTCAGTGGCCTATGAGTGAAGTAGACCACCATTGTTTTCTTTTCACAGCCTATATTCTCTCTTTTTTTCATTAAAATATTCCAGTTAGCCTCAAATCAGCACAGTTACCTATAACTTAACCTTCTTTTTCAAGGTTTTAAAGATCCATTTGCAGATGTGTTATGTAGGCTGGTAGATCAGGGTGCATTACCTGTAACTTAGCTTCCTTAATTTTCAAGATGTTAAAGATCCTTTTACGTGTATATTATATAGGGTGGTAGTTAGAATCATAGAATTAGTCAAGGTTGGAAGGGACAACTAGGATCATCTAGTTCCAACTCCCCTGCCATGGGCAGGGACACCTTACACTAGATCAGGCTGTCCAGAGCCTCATCCATCCTGGCCTTAAACACCTCCATTGTTGGGGCTTCGACCACCTCCCTGCGCGACCTGTTCCAGGGTCTCACCACCTTCATGGAGCTTCTTCCTAACATCCAGTCTGAATCTACATATTTCTAGCTTGGATCCATTCCCCCCCAGTCATCCCCCCCAGACATCCTAAAGAGTCCCTCTCTGGCTTTCTTGTAGGCCTCTTTAAGATATTGAAAGGTCACAATAAGGTCACCTCAGAGCCTTCTCCTCTCTGAACTGAACAGCCCCAATACTCTCAGGTAGTTCAGGGTTGTTTACCTATAACTTAACCTTCCTTACTATTCAAGATGTTAAAGAACCTTTTGCAGTTACATTATGTAGGATGGTAGTTCAGGGTTGGCTACCTAGAACTTAACTTCCTTTTCAAGACATTAAAGATCCTTTTGCAGGTATGTTATGTAGGCTGGTAGTTCAGTGTTGATTGCCCTCCTGTTGCTTGCACACTCTGCAGTCTCCTCATATGGTACAAGCTGTTGCTCAGCATTGACCAGTATGTGCTGTTTCACTGGTTTGAACGTTAACATGTTAGGTCAGCCCACGTTGTGCTATGAAAGTGTTTCATAGCCACATAGATTAGAAACTTAGCAGAGGTGTGTGTATATTTTTATGTAAATAAGAGTCAGGTGTATAAATATGCACTGCATGCAATAGATGCTGTAGTGCTGTTGTGTGACCTTGTAGAGGGATTGCATTTGTTAATGAATTAAGGTTCTGTGACCAGCTGCTTGGTTGCTGTTTCTTTAGTTTCTAGTTCCTGATGTAGCAGCCCTGCCTGGGTGTGCGCCTGTGGGAATACAGGCAAAATAAATCCAGCAGTTGTTTTATAGGCCATCTGCAATAACTTTGCCAGTCTGTGCTGAGGTTGTTGAGTGTGGTTGAGCTCAACCTTCTCTTACTAAATCATAGCTCTGAGTGCATACAGTCAAGTAGAGAGCTACTTTTCCAAAGCTGTGATGATGCTCCATGGGGGTAATTTCAGAGGTTATTTAGTTTATTCTTTCTTCTGTTACTTCTTTTGGGGAGGCTGAGCGCTAAAGAACATTCCTTAATTTCCTTCATTTAGATTAAAAGTGTTTACCTGAGGAGAGGAAAATATGAGGAATTTAGCTTTTTTGTTTTCTGACATTCTGTCATTTTAAAAATAAACCTGACTGAAAGATCACGGTACTGAAAAAAACACAACCAAGATCCCTCCAGAACATGAAGTTTGTCTCTTTTCTGTACAGAAGTCCTTTCTGGAGTATGAGTTCCTATCACATGAAAAGAGCCATGAAGTTGACAATATACAAAATATACTTTTAAAGAGGAATTTTCAGTTGTTAGTAACAGGCTTTTTAACAGTCCTTACATATGTTTTACAAATGTGCTAAGTATGTAGTAAACCAAAGGGATGTGGTTTAACAAGGCCAAGGGCATGGTCCTACACTTTGGCCACAGTAACCCCATGCAGTGCTACATATTGGTGGAGAGTAGCCTGCCAGAGAAGGACCTGACAGTGCCAGGTGACAGCTGGGTGGACATGAGCCAGCGGTGTGCCCAGCTAGCATGGAAGGCCAATGGCATCTTGGCTTGTATCAGGACTAGTGTGACCAGCAGCACCAGGGCTGTCATTCTGCCCTGGACTGACACTGAGGAGGTCTCATCTCAAGCACTGTGTGCAGCTCTGGGCCCTCACTGCAAGAGAGATACTGAGGGACTGGAGTGGGGCCAGAGGAGATCAGTGAGAGTGGGGAAGAGCTGCTGGGGAAAGGCTGAGGGAGCTGGGCTGGGTTAGTCTGGAGAAGAGGTGACTCAGGGGGGACCGTAGCAAATTCTACAGCTACCTCAAGGGAAGGTGTAGTTAGGTGGGGGTCAGTCTCTGCTGCCAGGCAATCTGTGCCATGACAAGAGGGCATGACCAGAAACTGTGCTAGGGGAGGTTTAAGTTGGATGTTCAGAAGCACTTCCTGCTGGAAAGGGGAATTAGAGACTAGAATGGACTGCCAAGGGAGGTGGTGGAGTCACTGCGCCTGGAGGTGTCTCAGGCAAGCTTGGCTGTGGCACTTAGTGCCATGGTCTGGTCGCTGTGGTGGTGTTAGGTCCTAGGCTGGACTGGGTGATCTCAGAGCTCTGTTTGAGCCTCAGTAACTCTGTGACACTGTGTTATGTGGTACATAATGATCTTTCTTCTTATTTAGGTGACAAACAGCATGTTTGGTGCTTCAAGGAAGAAGTTTGTAGAGGGGGTTGATGGTGACTACCATGATGAGAACATGTACTACAGCCAATCATCGATGTTCCCACATCGGTCAGAAAAAGATGTAAGTTGAATAAGCTTTTTTTTTTTTCCCATTTCAATAGTGAGATAGTTTCAAGTATGTAAAATGTATTTGAGGAAGGGGTTCATTTATCTTAAAGATGTGTATGACTGTTTTCAGAGACAACTGTTTTATACATCCAAACTTCAACCTTAGGCTCACTAGAGTTTTGCTTTTCATCTTTAAGAAATGTATTTCTAACTTGATTTGGGCTACTGATTATATTTTTTGTTGACATGTTGTATCTACAATGGGTTTTTTTGTAGTTTTGCATCTTTAATCTTCAACCATTTTAAATTCTGAAGATGCCTTGTACAGCTTGTCTGCTCGAGTGTTCTTGTTTAGGTATTCTTCCCATTTGCAATGACAGTTACAAACCAAATCATTCTTAAACTTTTTTTTTTTTCCCCTTGGTAGAACATTATTGTATATTAGAACTGCATTGGCAATGGTTATGTTACTTAATAAAGTATTTGCATTTATATGAAGTAGCATGTGAAAACATATGGAAGCATGACTTGGAAGTTCATGTCACCTGAAGGTCAGTAATGCCCTCTCACGACAGGTTTGCATTTAACATGTTTAAGAGGTATAGAGGCAAGATTTTCTTTTTAATTAAAAAATTAGTAATTAAAAAAATCCCTTCAGAATTAAAAAAAAGTGTCATTGCTTCCAGTCTGTCTCCATGACTGTCCATAAATATATTTGTTTAATACCAAATATGAACATTGTCTTGATAGACCCTGGGCTGTTTAAACACAAACATTTCCTGTAGGCTGTTAGCTGCATTTGACTTCACATTTGCAAAGAGAAGACTTTTTAAAAACAAGACAAATGCTTAAATGTAGCTTTCCAATTCTGTTTCATGAGTTACTTTGAGAAATTTTAGGTTGAGCCAGCAAAGGGTTAAAATATACTACAGAAAAGAAGATTAAATAGGCAACTCTTCCCTGCTTTATGTGCATTAAATACGTGCATGTACCACAGATTCACACAAGCGCAATGGAATACTGATAATATTGAGCATACTTCCCATTCTACAAGCTCCTAGACTTTTAGCTAACACTCTGAGAAAGTGATTCTTGGACATGAAATCATCACTATTAGGTTTGATGCACTGAAGGAGGAATAACTGCTGTGTGATGAGAGAGGTAAAGTTTAAGAGGGACAGGGATCTGCTGGAGAGTGTCCAGTAGAGGCCTATAAGGACGGCTAGAGGACTGGAGAACTGCGTGATGAGGAGAGGCTGAGGGACCTGGGGCTTTTAGTCTGGAGAAGAGAAGACTGAGAGGGGATTTAATAAATGTTTATAAATACCTGAGGGCTGAGGGTCAGGGAGCATGAGACAGGCTCTGCTCACTTGCTCCCTGGCATAGGACGAGGAGCAATGGATGGAAGCTGCAGCACAGAAGGTTCCAGTTCAACACAAGGGGGAACTTCTTGACTGTGAGGGTCCCAGAGCACTGGCACAGGCTCCCCAGAGAGTTTGTGGAGTCTCCTTCTCTGGAGACTTTCAAGGCCTGTGTGGATGTGTTCTTGTGTGACCTAAGCTGGATTACATGGCCCTGCTCTGGCAGGGGGGTTGGTCTCGATCTCTCTCTTTGGGTACCTTCCGTCCCTTGACATCCTGTAAGCCTGTGAAGTGCAGTACAATGTACAGAGTGAAAACTGATACTTAGCATGTTGACACAGTGAATGAGTGTTTTAGTTGCCTACTCTTTCTGTTGGCGATGTTGCAGAAGTTGATCTTAGAATGGGACTTGGAGAGAAGGAGGGTGGGTGTTCCGAACATCAGGAATGACAAGAAATCATGAAAGCTTTTTGGAGCAGTGGCCTAAATGGATTATAGAAGTTGCTGTAGTTGACAGAAGAGTGGTGGTGTTCCAACAGGAAATGATGATTTTTGCAAAAGCTTCTTAATTTTTTTCTTTCCAAAACCTTTTTGACAGCTTTTTTTTTTTCTCTCTGTACCTTCAGCATCAACCGTTACAACTAAGTTTACTCTTAATGAACTCTTAAACTATTACATGTTGCTATAATACATTTGATGATCAAAATAAATATATGGTGGTGATACTGCCATTATCTGTGCAACTTTGATCACTCATGTATAACTAAATGTATGCTGTGTATTAAATCTTGCTTTTGATCTCTTATTTGGCTCACAGTAGAAGAGAAAAGTCACAAAGGTGGTTGTATTCTTTTAGTTTCCAACCAGTTCTGCAGCTTGGAGAAACTTTTGAAAATAACCGTGTTTTCAAACAGTCTTTCAACAACAATTCTGCTAATGTGCTGTGTATGAGACTAGTGACTGCGGTGTTATTTTGGTAACAGTATTGAGAGACTACAAATAAATTTTCTTAGGATTTTCTGAGGAAGTTAATAAAGACTGATGTTTGAAGCTTGGGTCCAGTTTTATGGACACCTGAGGTGAAAAATGTTGAGCTTTGTGGACCTTCAAACACTTTGAATCTTTTTGTCTTTGTGTTTATATTGAAAAGAAGTAGGTTGATCTATGGATAAAATAAAGAAGTTAGATCTTCAGCCTAAAATTGAGTTGTTCTGAGAGAAGGCCTTTGTGAATGTCCCTGGTGAAACACTGGAGCAGGTTACCCAGGGAGGTTGTGGATTCTCCCGCCCTGGAGGTGTTCAAGATTAGATTGGATGAGGCCTTGAGTGACCTGTTCTAGTTGGAGGTCTCCCTGCCTATGGCAGGAGGTTGGAACTGGATGATCTTTGAGATCACTTCCAACCTAAACCATTCTATGAATGGCTTCTTTAAATACTACTCTTAGGGAAGAGCTGAAGGATTTTTTAGTGTTTACCCTCATACTGAACATGATTAGTTGCTTTTCTGTTCTTCACTTTGAAGTTCAAATGATTATGATCTTAAAAGTTGCTGCTTTCCAAGAAATTGTTACGGACTATTACTCCAGGGAGAATATTTAGAGACTTGGGAACCAATTTTTTGCTTTACAGTAGGATTTCTGATTTCTGTCCTTGAAGAGGCACTGTCTTCAGACATGGACCAGTCATCACTTGTTATACAGTTTTTTGACTGGATTGGGAGCTTTTCAGCTTTTAACCTTTCTTTAACACTTTAATTTTTAAAAAATTATTTATTTTTCAAATTAGATCAGGAAATAGTTCTTCACACACCCCCCCCAAAAAAAAAACCAACCAACCTATCTGCAAGATGTGGAAAAAAAAAAAACTTTTCTGCTTTTTAATAAACAGTGTTCATAGCACTTATCAATGTGTTATTCTTGTGACCTGTTACTTTGGCTTATTTGAATTCTAAAAGAATTTCCTCTACTCAAAGGAAGGCTGCTCAAGTCCTGTCTTAAATTTTGTAGACTTTTTTCCAAGTTGAAAGAAATAGCAGGAAAATGTCAGTACATGACAACCAGATCAGTATTTCTTTGGCAAAGAATTCAGATATTTTCTAGAACATGTAGAAATCAGAGTAGTTGAAGAAGAACCATGAGGATGATTTGGGAACTTGATCAACTCCCCTGTGAAGAGAGACTGAGAGCCTTGAGACTGTTTAGTCTGGAGAAGAGAAGGCTGAGAAGGAGTATGAACAATGTGCACTAGTATCTGAGGGGTGGTTGTCAAGTGGAGGGGACCAAGCTCTTTTCACAGGTCAGCAGCAATAAACCAAGGAACAATGAATACAAACTGGAACAGAGATGATTTCACCTCCACCTGAGGAGAAACTTCTTTCCAGTGGGGATGATAGAGCCCTGGAACAGGCTGCCCAGAGAGATTGTGGAGTCTTCTTCTCTGGAGACTTTCCAAACCTACCTGGATGCATTCCTGTGTGGACTCCCCTGGGTGATCCTTCTTTGGCAGAGGGTCAGACTGGATGTGAAGGTTTGGGAGTTCCCTGCCCCCCCACACCTTGTGAAATGACCCAGACTAGCACTCAGTCAGCTGGAAGTTAAGTGATGAAGCTATATTTGCAGCTCAGCACAGTGTACAGCAGATATTTACACTATATACAGAATATTTACAGAAATATACAAGTAAAAGGTAATACAGCAACACAACTCCCCTCCCAGGAATCAGAGACCCCAGGAGGGGCTCCCAACCACCCTTCCACCTTCTCCCCACCCCTGTACCTTACCCCAAGATTTGCCTTACGTGCAAGGTAAATTAGGAGGATCGGCCAAGGGGGTTAGAAGAAAAGTGGTTAGTGAGGATTAATCAGCAGAGGAGCCAGAGCCCAGAAGCTGCTAGATCACACCAGCAGCTCCTGTTCCAGCAAGCAACAGACAGAGACTGGCTTATCTATTGTTTTGGTTAGTGTTCCCAAACAATTCTCCAGCAAGCGTATGAGTGAAGTAGACATCATGATGTTTTCCTTTCACAGCCTATAGTGCAACTTTGTCTATTAAAATATTCCAATTAGCCTCAAACCAGCACACTGGATGATCTCTGGAGGTCACTTCCAACCTCCAACATTCTGCGATTCTGTGAAGAAAATAGTTTAAGATTTGACTTGAAACAAATGTGGTCCTGTAACTTAAATTGGCAATGAAATGCACAATTTGCGCACAAAATGCTGACATAGTTTTGGTAAGTTGCACCAACTTAATTGAGTTATCTAACCAATCAGCAAAATAATTTTGAGGACAGAAATATGTGTATTTTTTATTTGGATAGGGTGGCAACCAGTGGCAGAACAAGGGGGCATAGTCTCAGGCTGCACCAGGGGAAGTTTAAGCTGGATGTTAGGAAGAAGTTCTTCCCAGCAAGAGTGATTGACGTTGGAATGGGCTGCCTGGGGAGCTGGTGGAGTCACTATCCCCTGTGTTTAACAAGAGCCTGAATGTGGCTCTTGATGCCGTGATTTAGTTGATTAGATCATGTTGGGTAATAGGTTTGGTTTGATGATCTCAGAATCTTTTCCAAGATCTTTTCCAATTTGACTGATTCTCTGATAGCAATTGGTAACTCAGAGCCTTCATATGAATTTACTGTCTTCAAAAGAGCAAAAAAATAAAGTTTATGAGCTTTGAGAGGAGGTGAAAGCTGTTTGAATTTCTTTGATTTCCCATGTATGAGAATGTAAGAAGTACTCTACTAAGTTTGACTAGTTATAGCCCAATCCACTTCAGATGCTTACATGAAAATATAAGATCAGAACATATTCTGTTGTTCTGAACTGCAGTCATGAATCTGACAGTAGCTGAACATGACTTTTTAATGAAGACCTGTCCTAATGATGAAGAAAGTTAGGACAATTTTTCCAGTGAATGGTTTTTCCGTTTCCTGGTCAGTGCTTTGCTGCTCGTTATCTCTTTGTTGCTCAACAGATGATAAAATGCTCACAGAATTACAGAATGTCAGGGGTTGGAAGGGACCTCCAAAGCTCCTCCAGTCCAACCTCCCTGCCTGAGCAGGAGCACCTACAGCAGATCACACAGGAACACATCCAGGCGGGTCTTGAATATGTCCAGAGTGGGAGACTCCACAATCCCCCTTGACAGCCTGTAACATAGTAATGATTCTGATACACACCTTAAATGGGCTAGTTTGTTGAGCTTATACTCCTCTCTGAAAAATATAGATGTTTTAACTAATTCTGGACTTTCTCAGCTGAGGGCTACTATTCTTTAGAATCTCAGTTCTTCAGAACATGGCTTCTTGTGAAGTCAAATGTATTTTAACAACTGCATCAAGTAAGATCCAGCTTGCAGTCTGGATTTGGCTCATTGCACTAAATTTCCTGGAGTAGATATGAGCAAAAATGGGTTGTTGATTCTGGGAACCTGCTTTCCAGAGGTTTCTTCTATCCTCTGGGCAACATGATCTACTTGAGGATGCTTACTGCAGAAGGGGTTGGACTAGATGACCTTCAGAGGTTGCTTCTGACCCAGAGTGTTATATGATCCTGATGTAGAAGAAGCATGTCTGTGATGGATCAAATTCAGTTGTTTCTCCGTCAGGCATGAGACAATTGCATGAAGGCAGACGTCATCCTGGTGGACAAGAAGCTGTCCATATGGGACAGCAATGTGCCCTTGTGGCCAAGAAGGCCAGCGGGATCCTGGGCTGCATTAAGCGGAGTGTGTCCAGCAGAATGAAGAAGGTTCTCCTCCCTCTCTACTCTGCCCTGGTGAGGCCCCACCTGGAATATTGCATCCAGTTCTGGGGTCCCCAGTTCAGGAGGGACAGGGATCTAATGGAGAGAGTCCAGTGGAGGGCTATGAAGATGGTGAAGGGACTGGAGCACTGCCTGATGAGGAAAGGCTGAGGGGCTTGGGGCTTTTTGGTCTGGTGAGGAAACCAAAGAGGGGATCTAGAGAAGACCTAGAGGGGATCTAATCAATGTTTATAAATATCTGAGGGCTGGGGGTCAAGAGGGAGGGGATGAACTCTTCTTAGTTGCACCCTGTAATAGAACACGGGGTAATGGGTATGACCTACAGCACAGGAAGCTCCATCTCAACAGGAGGAAAAACTTCTTTACTGTCAGGGTGACAGAGCCCTGGCACAGGCTGCCCAGAGAGGTTGTGGAGTCTCTTCTGGAGCCTTTCCAGACCTGTCTGGATGTGTTCCTATGTGACTTGTGCTAGATCCTCTCCAGAGGTCCCTTCCAACCCCTTACATCCTGTGATCTGTGATTAGGGGGTTTGTCTTGTAGTGAACATGGTGGTGATGATGCAGTTGATAGTGGATGGTCAGAAGTTGTTATCAACTCCTTTTAGTGTGAGCTTCCGTGAATTTAAAGGATCTTTACCTAACTCATACTGTGTTTTGAAATATGTGGTGTTGCAAACAGGCGATTCCTTTACAAGACAGAAAACACTGAAACAAGGCTTAGCTTTCCATGGAGACAGAGATCCACTAAGTTTGGAAAAGTTTAAGTGTGGAAGAGTTTAATCAGTCTTCCATAGGCAGCTTTGGCTTTAAGGTTGCCAAACACTACGATGTCCAAGCTGGATTGTTGACTTCCTAGTGCTATTTTTGTGGAATTCTAAGGAAAACCTGTGGTATCTTGCTGACATTCTCATTAGTCATTGCACAAGAATTTGTTGGCTTGGCTGTAATTTAACTGTAGATGCTGCACATGGAGTTGTAAGTATTTAAGAATTCCATGGAACTCACTTGTGAATCAGGAGCAGTTGCCAGTGTTCATGCCACTGCTGGCTGGTGGAATAGAGCTACTTTAAGCTGATAGAACTTGTCATAATCTGAATATTTTTGGTACACTTGTGGAGGTTTATTAAAAAAAAAAATGTTTTCATATGCATTGCTTTACATATAAAGCAGGTAGGGTTGACTGAGTCGTGGGGTGGTTTGCCCAGATTGCTTTGTGAAACACATGGCTTAAGCTATTTTCTTTGAAGTGTGAGTTGCAAAACAGCAGTTCTTTTTTTCTTAAGTATTCTTTGCATGTTTTAGTGGCTACGTAATGGTTTGTTGAGGTATTTTGTTTCTTATTTAAGTAAGAAACAAACCAAAACAAAACCTAAACAACAAAAAACCCAGACTTTAAATGAATGAAAGTTGCAATGCCATAAATGAAAACAGTGGAAGGACCCTCAGCGGGTGAGATCAGAAACAGACAGAGAATTTTTGTGTTTTAATGCAGGTACCCTTTCAGAACCTGTTAGCATTCTGCCTAGAACCTCCATTTTCATAATGAGCTACAGAGTATGAAAAAGGAACAAAAAGTTTAGTCTCTATCTTTAAAATAGCTTTAAAACCTACTTCATATCCAAGGAAAGTAACTTTAGGGGGGATGTACAAGGACAGGTTTTAGGCAACAGGAAGAGGCCAAGGTGAGTGAGGTGGCAATATATTATCCTTAGACTGGAGTTGAAAGGAAGGGTTTATGAAGGACTGGAGCACCTCAGTTATGAGGACAGGCTGAGAGAGTTGGGATTGCTCGGTGTGGAAAAGAGAGGGCTCCAAGGAGACCTTATTGTGGCCTTCCAGTTTCTGAAGTGGGCTACAAGAAAGCTGAGGAGGGACTTTTGAGGGTGTCAGGTAGTGATAGGACTGGGGGGAATGGAGCAAAACTAGAAATGGGTAGATTCAGGTGGATGTTAGGAAGAAGTTCTTCAGCATGAGGGTGGAGAGAGACTGGAACAGGTTGCCCAGGGAGGTGGTGGAAGCCTCATCCCTGAAGGTTTTTAAGACCAGGCTGGATGTGGCTCTGGGCAACCTGGTCTAGTGTGAAGTGTCCTGCCTATGGCAGGGGGGTTGGAGCTGGATGATCCTTGAGGTCCCTTCCAGTCCTGACAATTCTAAGACTCTATGACATACTTCTTTTTTTCCTAGTTCTTACTTTCTTCTGGCATTTTTTTGATAGCAGTTTTCAACAGTTTTCAGTAACCTTCTGCCTCATTAATACATTGTAACATCAAACCGAATGTCTCTACACAGGAAAAAATGTTTTTAAAAACTTCAGTAACCACGTTAACCTCATGCTGATAATGCCATTGTCATTCAAAGGCAACATTCCTGGCAGTGCTGAAGGCCAGGTTGGCTGGACGTTGAGCAATGTAAACATAATCTAGTATCTAGTGGAAGGTATCCCTACCTGTGGTGGGGGACCTGGCACTAAATAATGTTTAAGTTCCCTTCCAACCCCAAACCACTCTGTTTTTATGGTATGATGTTATCATAGAATTGTCAGGGCTGGAAGGGACCTCAAGGATCATCTAGTTGCAACCCCCCTGCCATGGGCAGGGATACCACACTAGATCAGGTTGCTTAGAGCCACATCCAACCTGGCTTTAAAAACATCCAGGGATGAGGCTTCCACCACCTCCCTGGGCAACCTGTTCTAGTGTCAAGTCATCCTCGTGGTGGAAAACTTCTTCCTAACATCCAGTCTGAACCTACCCAGTTGTAGTTTTGCTCCATTGCCCCCAGTTCTATCACTGTCTGATACCCTAAAAAGTCCCTCAGTAGTTTTCTTGTAGCCTTAAAAAGGCAGGAAGCTGCAGGATGCTATCACACCATTTCCTACCCCTAGTGATGGGTGAGATTGTAATGTAACTGCTTTTGTTAACTCTTGATGGGTTTACTGCATTACGGTCATTCAAGAGTATCAACAGACAACTATTGACAAGACAAGAGGTCATAGAAGCCCCATCCCTGGAGATGTTTAAGGCCAGGCTGGATGAGGCTCTAGACAGCCTTATCTCATGTGAGGTGTCTCTGTCCATGACAGGGGAGTTGGAACTGGATGATCCTTGTTGTCCCTTCCAACCCTGACTGATTCTGTGATTCTATAGGCTGGAGCTGTGCCAGGGGAAGTTTGGGTTGGATATTAGGAAGCACTTCCTCATGGAAAGGGCGATCATGGAATCGACTGCCCATGTTGGTGGTAGAGTGTGACTGGAGGTCTTTAAGAAAATATTGGATGTGGCACTTGATTTAGCTGATGCAATGGTATTGGGACACAGGCTGAACTTGATGGTCTCAGAGGTCTTTTCCAGCCTCAGTGATTCTGTGATTCTTGTAACCATCTTGACAAAGCAGCATCAGCACTTGCTTAAATTTGCCAGAAGTGTGAAAAACCCTGCTGCATTTTACACCCCTCTTGGGAGAGCGGCCAGCACAGAAGTCTCCCTGAAAGCTGAGGAAGGCAGTGGGCAGGACGCCCAGCAGCAGAGCTGCCTAACAGAGTTGCCCACCTTCCCCTGCACTGCAGCACTCTTGTCTCTTCCAAACAACCCCCAACTTACTGCAGACGCAGCTGCCTGTCACCAGAACTGCTGGGGTAGCACATGCTGGCACGGCAGCACTTCTGCAAAGGCTGCTATGTTCTGCACTCGCAGCCTAAAGCTACTTTCTTAAGCACAAGGGAAGCTGAAGTTAAAATACATCAATCCAGTTGAGTCCTAAGAGCAAAACGTGTCAGAATAAGCAGATATATCTGTGGGTAATGCCTAGTCTGATAAACATTGAGTTTCTTGCAGGTGCAAACATCAGCATCACTTTGTTATTTGTGTGACTTTGTTTTTTGTATCTGCCATCTGTGCTGCATTGTTTAGTAATAGAACAGTTGACCTGTAGCCTCAAATGTTATATTGATGTAAAATATAGCATTAAATCAAGCCAACAAATAACAGATAAAAAAGTTACATATTTTTCCGTGCTCTTGTCATCATTTTTTAAAGTGTTATTAGCCCTTCTTAAGAATACAAACCACTTTTTAATACAGTGCTAATTAATAAAACCACCACATTACAATGAAATACTACCAGATCTCAAAGTCAGAGATCTGTGAAGAAATGTTGAAAACCTTAGAATTGCAGGATATTAATTGCAAGTGAAAACTGTTACTGGTATAAATTACTAGTGAAATATAAACCAAATCTCAGGGACTGAATGATTTACAGTTGTGGTCTTATGCCTCCAGTTGCACTTGGGAAGCACAAGGACCACAGGAAGTTCCCCCTCAGCATGAGGAAGAACTTCTTGACTGTAAGGGTCATGGAGCACTTTAACAGGCTCCCTGTAGAGGTGGTGGAGTTTCCTTCTCTGGAGACTTTCAAGTCCTGTTTGGGTGCATTCCTGTGTGACCTGCACTAGATTCTCTGGTCTTGCTCTGGCAGGGGAATTGGACTTGATGATCTCTGCAGGTCCCTTCCAACCCCTAACATACTGTGATCCTGTGAGGTAGGATCGTTCTTGTAGGCAGCAGTATCTCAAGACCTTAAAGGTAGCGTGGTGTCACACTGGGAGGGTGGCGAGACATGGAAAGAGGATGGTTTCTAAGACCAGAGTGGATGTGGTTCTGGGCAACCTGATGTAGTATGAGGTGTCCCTGCCCATGGAAGGGGAGTTGAAACTGGATAATCCTTGAAGTCCCTGAGATTTGGTTTATATTTCACTTTTCCATGGAGTTACTGTCTGACACACCTTGTCAGCACGTTCTAGGATTTTCCTACTTCTTCAATTTATCTTTTTTTTTGTTGTTGTTGTTTACCTCAACATTTTACATTGACTTTCTCTTAACACTCCATATCAGCTTGTTTTATCAACATGTAACAAACCATCAGTTAGTTATTTTGGATGGGGAGTGTGCTTTTGAAATTTGCTTTCTAAGTGTCCCCACTTGAGAATGCTCTGGTCTCTTCTGCCAGGCACCCAGGGAGAGAACAAGAGAACACAGCCTCAAGCTTCACCAGGGCAGGTTCAGGCTGGATGTTAGGAAGAAGTTCTTTGCAGTAAGAGTGATTAGTGTTGGAATGGGCTGGCCGGGGAGGTGGTGGAGTCACTGTCCCTGGAAGTGTTTAAGAGGAGGCTGGGTGGGGCACTTAGTGTCACGATTTAGTTAATTAGAAGGGTTAGGTGATAGATTGGACTCGATGATCTTAGAGGTCTTTTCCAACCTGGTTAATTCTGTGATTCTGCATTGCAGAACAGTCTTAATATGGGTGAATTTGGTTCCTTATGAATCTAAATAGGCTGGAAGAGATGCTCCAGGAGTGCTTTACACACATTTCACTCGCTGACAGGCAGCTAGTCCATGACATCAGGTGTGTTAGTCATGGCTAACTGTAGTTAGTAATATATACAATACATGTTAGGCCCTCAGGACCAACTTTTTTTTTTCAGTAATGCACTTCTCTCTGGCTGCATTATTTGCTGATGCAGATGTAGCTTATGAACTTTGCTGTATGAGTGTTGAGCTGAAGACAATGGTACGTTTTTTTGTGGGTGGGGCTTTTTGTTGTTGACAGTTGATCACTAAGGAACTAGGAGAACTTTGGGTTCATTTTAACACATTTTAGTTCACAGAATCACAGAATGTTAGAGGTTGGAAGGGACCTCTGGAGAATGAGTCTAATGCTCCTGCTAAACCAGGATTCCCTCGGGTAGTCCACACAGGAATGCACCCAGGTGGGATTGGAAAACCTCCAGAGAAGGAGACTCCAGAACCTCTTTGGGCAGCCTGTGCCAGCGCTCTGTCACCCTCACTCTAAAGAAGTTTCTCCTCATGTTGAGCTGAAATCTTCTCTGTTCCAGTTTGTATCCATTGCTCCTTGACTTACTGCTCTGCACCATCCAAAAGAGGTTGCCCCCCTTCACTTGACACTTGCCCCTCAGCTATTGATACACATTGCTCACATCCTCTCTCAGACTTCTCTTCTCCAGACTAAACAGCCCCAGGACTCTTAGTTAACTACTTCTGCAGGACAATTTTATTTATTTATTCAAGAGGTATTTCAAACCTCTTGCATATGCAAGTGTGGATATTTATTGCTGAACTTCCTTACTGTTAAAGCTGTGCACTGTGCTGAAAATACACCTGAGCCCACAGTATTTTGGGGTGATATTTCTGATACATCATTCTGATGGCCTACAGTAGTTGCCTGCTGTAAGTTTTTATGCCTTTTGTATCTATTCAAAAGTCATTAATGCTTTGTGATTTGCAGACATGAGTGCTCCTTTTGATATTCTGTGTCTACATTGCATCCTTTTTCTCATTTCTGCTGTCTAGATTTGGCCCCGATGTAGAGCACTAGGAGATTCAGTTTCGAAGGTTTGTTCGAGTTCTCCATCTGTCTAGATTAAGTCAAAAATAAATTGCAAATTGTATCTCAGTTAAAGTTACTTTCATTTGAGTTCTTTACTCCCAAATTGAAAAAGGTTGAAATCCTCATACGTGTAAGAATCCAAACATTCCTTTACTTAAAGCCATCCTAAAATTCAGATCCAAATCCAGACTACTGCACAAAACAAGCAGGCATTTCCTCATGATTCAGTAAGTACAAGAAACATATTCTGTTGTAAATTGGATGGATTAGGTCAACTAATTCATCTTCTTGCCCAAGAGACAGTCAACCATACCTAATGTTGATGAACATCTAATCTGTTCTTTAAAGCAATCCAGGTATTGATGTTGTAGGGCATTACTGTCCTTAAGACTGAAAAGGGCTTTTTTTTTCCCAAAATAGTTAGCCTAAATTTCTTGTTTCTCAATGTTGTTAATACTTTCCATTTCTGCAGCAGCATGGAGAGTAGTTTATTGCTCTCCTCCTACAGCAGTAACTGAAAGTATGGTGCCATGTTCTTACATTGGTTCTTACACGGTTGCCTTGTTTTGGGGCTGTGCAACCCCAAAGCTCAAATCTTTCTTTTTAGATCATGGGGGGTTTTTTTGGTGGGTGTTTTTTTTTTGGGTTTTTTTTTTTTTTTTTTTGTTTTTTTTTTNNNTGGTTTTTTTTTTTTTTTGGGGGGGGGTTGGGGTGGGGGTGTGTTTAATTTTTATTTTCATCTTACTCTTCCTGTGAGAGTCTCTAGTTTATCACATTTCTTGTGTGATGTCCAAAAGTTAATAAAGAAGATCTCACTGAAAGAAGGACATTAAGGTTCTGGAGTGTATCCAGAGAAGGGCAGGGAGGCTGGAGGAGGGACTGGAGCACCTGGGCTATGAAGAGGGGCTGAGGAAGCTGGGGGTGTTCAAGATAGAGAAGAGGAGACTGAGAGGAGACTTCGCTGCTCTTTACAGCTCCCTGAAGGGAGGTTGGAGCGAGCGGGGTGCAGCCTCTTCTCCTTAGTAGCAAGAGTCAGGAACAGAGGAAATGTTTCCAAACTGCCCCAGGGGAGGTTCAGGCTGAATGCTAGGAAATGTTTCTTCCCAGAGAGGGTTCTCAGACACTGGAATGGTCTGCCCAGGGCAGTGCTGGAGTCATCATCCCTGGAGGTGTTTCAGCAGCCTGTGGAGCTGGTACTTAGGGACATGGTTTAGGATTGACCCTAAACTGGATCAAGGGTTGGACTGGATGTGCTTTGAGGTCTCATCCAACTGAACGTGTTCTGTGTTTGGGAATATGTGATGTCTCTAAAGCAGGAACAATAGAGCAGGAAAGATTACTTCTGACACATGCACATCTTACCTATTCATACTGTGCATACAAGCATGAAGCTAGCTCTTAGGGTGGCACATTTTAATTTTACCATTGGAATGTTATCTGAAGTTCATATCTGTTTCTGTATACCTGCTGCTACCTAGCCACTCATTTCCCACTTTTTCCATTGCAACTGGCAGTATGGAGCTTCACACTTGCTCTTTCCACACTAAACAGGGATTGGTCTGCTTATATGATGCATGTTTTGCAGGTGTAAAAAACAAAATACCAGATTTAAATAAATGAGTATCCCTTTTTCTGTAAAGAAAAGCACCAAGGGTAGAAAAACTGAAAGCTTTTGGATCATCTTTGTCTATGCTATTTATTTCAAGTTTAAAAAAAAAAAAAAGAAAAAAAAAAAGAAACTTTAAAAGTCTGTTTTTATATGTGTTAGTTCATTAATTTCTGTTGACATGGAATATGCAGTTATTACTGTGCAGACAATTGGGAGAGGTTCTGAAACTTTGAAGACTTCAAGGAGTTTTCAATTGCCGTTTTGGCTTTCTTAGCAAAGTGATAAACTGGTGTAAACTTTCAGAGCGATAAAGCACAATGGCTTTGGCTTTAATAACCTTTTCCTCTCCTTACATTTTAGATGCTGGCATCACCATCGACATCAGGTCAGCTGTCTCAGTTTGGGGCAAGTTTATACGGGCAACAAAGTAAGAATTATTTTTATTGATGATCTGTTGATTTTATGCTAAATACATTCTGTTTTCACTCTCTGGGTAGAGAACATGCATATGGCTTTGTTTTTATGGTTTAAAAAAAAGTCAGTGTGTCTCCTTATTTGTGTGTTGGGTTTGTTGTTTATTCGAAGGTAGCATTTGTGCTTTGCTCTTTATGCATTTTTGCAGTGTTTGGTATACACAGTGTCATGTATTGACGCTGTATAGCTGTCAAATAGCAAAATATAATCATCCTATAAAAGAATAGCTGTGATTTTACTGTCACTCTCTGAAGGAAAAACTAAGCTCAGAAATACATGGTAGAAGTTATAACCTGAAGTTATAACTGATGTTTCATGCTCTACAGGAACCAACCAAATCTTCAGTATATACTTAGCATCTTGCATTTGGCAAAGAACTGTGCCAGTAAGATTATTGCTTTCTGCATGACTGTGTTTTGTTTTTTTTATCCCATACCTTGAAGACTTTTTTTCTGTACCTTGCTAGTCTTTTATATACTGTTGTGATAGAAGGCTGACAGAGCAGCAGTCACACATGTAGCACCAGCCACCTAACTTAAGGGCAAGTACTGAGAACTGAACCTCCTTTATAGCTGAGAGGCACATCTAGAAAGTGACTCAGAGTATCTGAGTTGAGATACAAGTAAAACAGGTTTGCGAACATCTCTCTTCACTGCAGGCTTTTATATCTCTGCAACTTTCTTACCAAGGACTTCTGACTTGGGTTCTAGTAAGTGCCTTCAGTACTTTAGAGAGCCTGGTCTGTTTAATCTGGACAAACTAAGAGCTTTGTCAGCTAGATGTGTGGCCTTCATAGTTTATTTTGGCTTTCTACACATAGCTTAAAAAATACAGTGGTGTTTTGACTATCTCAGTAGCTGTCGATGAGTGACCGTGTAATACAAACTGGCATTTGATTATGCTGCTGAGACTTACAGGAACAGTTTCTGACCAGACTGACAGTCATGTTTGGTGCTTGGCTTTTTGGGGTAGGAATCCCATGCTGTTGAACCTTTCAGACTTAACTGTATAAAAATGCTGAAGGATAGCTTATCCATCCTGTTTAATCACATTTGCTTGCTGTCCATTTTTAAGGGTAACTTTTTTCATCAACTTCCTTGTCTGTTGAGTTGGCTCTGACACTTAGGACATAATCTTTCTAACATGTAGGCATACATCACTAGAAAATCAAAAGCAAATATCAGTGGTGTTCAGTTCATACCAAATGTGGGGGAAGAGAGAAGCTTCTCTGATGGGCTCAATGCTTAAGAGTTAAAATAATTCAGGAAAAAAGCTGGCAATGCCTATGTGCTTTTAGATTGGTGGCTGTCAGTCATTAGGCACATCTCACAGAGTTAATGTGACTTCAACATAACTATTAGGCAGGAAATTGCTTAAATCATTGATCAACCTCAAGTCCAGGCAAAATTTATTGTCTCAGTTTAAAGTGGAAAAATGAAAACATAAGAAAAAAACATACTTTCTTTTTCTCCTCCCTTTCCCCTCCTCTTTCCTTGTGGTTAGATATTTGAACTGCTCACTACTTGCCAGCCACAGGAATATGGTTCTGCTTCGCTGTAACAGCCCTGCTCATTAAAAAATCTAGTTTAAAGAAAGCCTACAACAAGAAATAACCAACAGCTTAGAATTGGCTTTGCCAAAGCAAATGCTTACACAAAATTAATATGAATATTGTAGTCATATTTTTCATTTACTGTATCTAGTTTGGAAGCGTATGCATTTTTTCTTTACCATTTTAACAATTAATTAATTAGCATAAAATTTTATTTGCAATATATATTTGTGCTCATTAAAGTAATTCTGATGCAGCAAATTGCCAAAACATTTACAGTGTACACCTCGATATAATTAGCACTTAATGAAGTCTTAGGAGGCTTGTTAAAGCAAGTCACACAACATACAGAGATCAGTTTGAGTGTTATCAAAAGTTTGAGTGTAACTGAAGACTCCTTAGATTGCTAAGTGTAGAACAGGATGTGGACAGACAGCAGCTCTTAAAGCTGAACAATTGAGAGGTTTCTTCGGAGCCTGTCCATGATGATAGTGCAAGTATATGTTTGTACATGGCATCCTTAAGTGTTTAATCATGTTACACACTGGTGTATTCAGCTCTTCTGCAGGGCTGATCTACCATGAGACAGTGTCCATTTACCACAATTTTTCTTTTGTTCGGTCTGCAAGATCAGATTTGAAGTTCTGTGAGTTCACCTCAGCAGCCTTATACCACAGCAGTAGGAACTATCACTTAGAGATACCACATTTCCTATGCTAAGTTTCTTTCTATTGCTACATCTCACTAAGAGACTTTTTCTTGTCTTTCAACCTAATTCTGAAACTTGATAAATGACAGAAAAGACATGTGTGAAATACAAGGAACTTCATCAAGTCATGGATGTTTTGAGACAGGGCAGCAACTGGTTGTCTTTTGCTCTTCTGAGTTGAAGTACTTTTTTAACCTCACTGAAGTGTTTACTTTATTCTGTCGTAGTCAGTTTGTGTATAAAATACTTTTGCTCACAATATTGAAAATCTGTCTGTTTTATCCTTACTGGCCTAAAATATTGCACTTTTTTTCCTCTCCGAAAGTAATGTTATTGTTAACTAAATATCCATAATTGCTTCATTTTTGACAAAACAGATCAGTATTCTAAATATTGTGCAAATGCAGACCAGTTTATTCAGAATTAATGAACTTATTTCTTGAGTGCAGTTAGGAGTTTTCTCCAAATGCTACCTTTTTTGAGGTATTTTGTAGATTTTCATGTCCTGATCAAAAACATCAAAACTAAACTCTGGAAATTGTGGCTTCTCCCTCCCTGGAGGTATTCAAGGCTAGGTTAGATGAGGCCTTGAGTGACCTGTTCTAGTGGGAAGTGTCCCTGCCTGTGGTGGGGGGTTGGAACTCAATGATCTTTGAGATCCCTTCCAACCTAGACTATTCTATGATTCTGTGGCCTTACTCTTGCAGGGGGGTTGGACTCAAAGCTCTCTGGACGTCCCTCCCAACCCCTGACATCCTGTGATCCTCTGAATCCTTTCTCTACCTTATGCATCTCAGAGGAATCAAAATTTTGTTAGTGATTCAAACATAGAAATTGCTCAAAGAACCTTTCTGAAGTTTTAACAGAAATGGGCCTAAATTTGAGGTCATTTGGATTCTACTCTGCAAACAAGGACTTTGTTTTTTGCACTGCACTTTTCTTTTAGCCTTCACATTTTTGGTAAGGTTGTCAGCGTAAATTGTTTCCATCTACACCTTGATGGAGAAAACTTTGTTCCTGCTTGCTCTATATCTCCACCCCTCTGAATTTTTTTTCAATAGGTGCACTAGGCCTTCCAATGAGGGGAATGAGCAACAATACCCCTCAGTTAAATCGCAGCTTATCACAAGGCACTCAGTTACCGAGCCACGTAACGCCAACAACAGGGGTACCAACAATGTCACTTCACACGCCTCCATCTCCGAGCAGGTATTTATTGACAGCCAATATTTCTGCCATTGTGTCTTTCTGCAGAACTCTTGTTAAATGTTCTGCATATTTTGCTCAACTACTTTATAATCTGATTAATGGAGAAAAAAAAAAAAGTTTCTGTTGACCACTGCCTGCATTAGGGAAATGATACTGTAGAACAGTAAGGGTGTACTGTAAGAGAGCATTTATGTTTTGTATGTAAAGGACAAATTGCTGGCAAATTCTGCTTCAGAATGTAAGACATTGGTGGTTTTGAGTGTTTTGCTAAATGTATGGTTAAAACTCTCGGATGGATGTGATGTGGCAAGATTTTATAGGTAGTAGATCTGAGGTGCTCACTAAAAGAAGAGCTGTAACACCTTTTTAAAATATGTGCTACTTAAATATCTATCTAAACCTGACCAAAGATTAGTATGTAATGGATCATCAGGTATTTCTGAAGAGATCCAAAACTCCATTAATTATAGAGAGCAACCCAAACGTACCATATTGACACCAAGCTCAAATTAAGCTGCAACAGCTTGAGCCCATCCTATGTTAGTCATCTAAACAAACAACCAAATCCTGTTATTATACTGCTTCATCTCTGTGGATGATTTTTCTCTTTCAGGGGGATATTGCCTATGAATCCTAGGAATATGATGAACCACTCCCAGGTTGGTCAGGGCATTGGAATTCCCAGCAGGACAAACAGCATGAGCAGTTCAGGGTTAGGCAGCCCCAACAGAAGCTCTCCAAGCATAATATGTATGCCAAAGCAGCAACCCTCTCGACAACCTTTTACTGTGAACAGGTAAGGCTGTTTAACAGTTGGACCATCCCTGTACAGCCATGGATGTGCTTAAATGCTGCTCTGGAAATCTAATTCTTATCCATTAGCTTGAAAACTGCTTCGTGCCTTCTCATCTTCTGGCAATAAACTTTGAAGCTGCTTTTAATATTGACACAAGCTTTTGAAGGCCTTTAAGTTAAATTCTGCTTGACCATTGAATTTCTGCTGCTGCTTCTTTAAAATATATGGTGCACCTCCTGTGTTTACAAGTTTGATTTTGAAGCATGACTTGATGGGGTCTTTTTTGTATATGCATCTGTTTGAAGACCGTTCATCTGTGAGTCCACCATCAGTAAGTTTGCAGATGACACCAAGTTGGGAGCATGTGTGGATGTGTTAGAGGGTAGGAGGGCTCTGCAGAGGGACCTGGACAGGCTGGACAGAGTTTGCTCAAGTCCAAGTTTGAACAAGTCCAAATGCCGGGTTCTGCACTGCAACCACAAAAACCCCATGTGACGCTACAGGCTGGGGACAGTGGCTGGAGTGCAGCCAGGCAGAGAGGGACCTGGGGGTGCTGGTCAACAGCTGAACGTGAGCGAGCATTGTGCCCAAGTGGACGAGAAGACCAATGACATCCTGGCCTGGATCAGGAATAGTGTGACCAGCAGGACTAAGGAAGTCCTTCTGCCCCTGTACTCAGCACTGGTTAGACCACACCTTGAGTCCTGTGTCTAGTTCTGAGCCCCTCAATTTAAGAAAGATGTTGAGGTGCTTGAAGGTATCCAGAGGAGGTGCTTGAAGGTATCCAGAGAAGGGCACCAAGGCTGGGGAGGAGCACAGCCCTGTGAGGAGAGGATGAGGGAGCTGGGGGTGTGCAACCTGCAGAAGAGGAGGCTCAGGGCAGACCTCATAGCTCTCTGTAGCTACCTGAAGGGAGGTTGTAGCCAGCTGGGGTTGGTCTCTTCTGCCAGGCACCCAGGGACAGAACAAGAGGACACAGTCTCAAGCTGAGCCAGGGCAAGTTTAAACTGGATGTTAGGAAGAAGTTCTTCCCAGCAAGAGTGATTGACATTGCGATGGGCTGCCCAGGGCAGGGGGTGTGGTTGAACCCCCATCCCTGGAGGTGTTTAAAAGGAGGCTGCAAGAGGCACTTGGTGCCATGGGTTAGTTAATTAGAAGGTGTTAGGTGAAAGGCTTGGTAAGAAGTAAGGCAAGATTTGCAAACACAATAGTTATTCTGGAAGAGTAGTTAGCTGCTTCCTACATAATAGGAACCTAGAATTTTTGTTTGATTTCAGGATTTGGTGCTCAACAGATGCCAAAAGCTCCTCGATCGCTTCTACTCTTTTCCTAACTGGTCAAGATTCTAACAACATAAAGCATTAGGATTTACTGTTTTGGTGCTGTGTTTATGCTTAGTTCACATTAATCAACTTGCACTAAAAAGTGTGTGAATTCTAATTCGTTAATGTGTGTAGTCACAGCTTCACACAGCTTTCCACAATCTCTGTTCTCCCAGTTTTATTCTTTTTCTCCTTTCCTTAGATAAGTGACTCTAAGAGTACAAACAAGCTTGTGACAGTCAGATGCCAGCTCTAACACAATCTAGTATTTTACTAAACAGATAAGGGAAGGTGAAAATTAATGTCAGAAGTTATTTGAAACTTGGCAAGGCTGTTTGGTTGAGGGGAGCTGGGAGTGTTCAACCTGGAAAAGAGGAGGCGCTGGGAGAACCTTATAGCAGCCTGGCAGAACTTGAAGTCTTGGAAGAGACTGTTTACAAAGACCTGTAGTGACAGGATGAAGGCAATGGCTTCAAATTAAGAAGAGCAGAGCAGATTGAGCTTGGATGTTAGGAACAGGTTCTTTACTGTAAGGGTCATGGAACACTGCAACAGCTTGCTCAGTGGTGGTGGTTGGGGCCCATCCCTAGAGATAGTCAAGGTGAGGCTGGACAGGGCTGTGGACTACCTGATCTAGTTGAGGATGTCCTTGCTGATTGCACAGCAGATTGAACTGGATGATCTTTGGAGGTCATTTCCAACCCATTCTGTGATTTAGTTCTTTAGTTTCACATTGATGTAGGTGTAACAATTGAGATTTGGTAGTAGTGGTTTATATTCTTGGAGTGTGAGAAGACTTTACATGATCAAAGGCAAGACATAGAATTTACCTTTCTGATGTATAGCATCAAGTAACAGAGATGATAATGCGGAAAGAGAATCTTATATTTTAACTTAGTTTTGAAATTCGAGTATCACAAAAGGTTGAATCACAGAATATTAGAAGTTGGAAGTGACCTTCAGAGATCGAGTCCAACCCCTCTGCCAAAAGCAGGATCACCTAGGGCAGTCCACACAGGAATGCATCCAGGTGGGGTTGGAAAGGCTCCAGAGAAGGAGACTCCACAACCTCTCTGGGGAACCTCTGCCAGGGCTCTGTCACCCTTACTGGAAAGAAGTTTCTCCTCATGGTGCGGTGAAACCTTCGCTGTTGCAGTTTGTATCCATTGCTCCTTGGCTTATTGCGGTGCACCACCCAAAAGAGCTTGGCCCCCTCCACTTGACACCCACCCCCCAGATGTTGATAGACATTGCTCAGATGCCCTCTCAGTCTTCTCTTCTCCAGACTAAATAGCCCCAGGACTCTCAGTCTCTCTCTGTGGGGAAGATGCTCAAGTCCTTCACTCATCCTCGTGGCTGTCTGTTGGACTCTCTCCAGCAGGTCCTTATCTCTCTTAAACTGGAAAACCCAAAACTGACCACAGTATTGCAGGGTAGAATAGAGGTATCTCTAGGGCAGATTTTTAAAAAATCTCTGTGTAGAGGACAGTGATGTAGGATATTGATGCATGTAGAGAAAATACTTGTTTAAATATTGTTCAGCTCTAAGGTAGATAAGGAAATTGCTGTCTGTGGAAGCATTTGAAATAAAATCCTTATCTTTCACTGCTTGCACAGTATTGCTTATTTTTGACAAGCTATAGTCTTTACAAATTGAGAAGGAAGTATCACTGGAACGAAGATGAGTCCTTATTCCAGAGTTTATTGACTTAGTGAAGTGTAGTAGTGTATTTCCAGTCGATAATATATATATTAAACAAAACTTCCAAATTCTGCTTTGGGGAAAACCCAAATAATTCACAGTGCTTTCTTGACAGGTGCATCTATTATGTGACTTCCAAGAAGTTTTTCTGAATGGTTGCCTTAATTGGAGCAATAACATTTTAGGTTTTTTGAACATAAAAATACTTGACTTTCCCTTTCTTAGTTTTGGGAAATAAGCTACAAATAATTCATGGAATCATAGAGTGACTTAGTTTGGAAGGACTCTTAGAGATCATCTATTCCAAGCTCCCTGCCATGGACAGGGACACCTCTCTATTTTGTGGCCTCATCACTTTCTTGTCCCTGAAATTAAACTTAATTACTTCAAAGGCAAAAAAAATCCATTGGAAATACTGTCTGACATCAGTCTAGATTATGTGCCCTTAAGATCAAGCTGTGTCCAGTTGGTACTCTTACCATGTATAGAATTCAAAGATGATACCAGGAAGGTGTGGAGTGTCATGTAGCCCCAAGCACCACAGACAAACCACCTTGAAACACAACCAGGCTTGGGGACTGCACCATCTCCCTGGGCAGCTCATTACAATGCCTGACCACTCCTGCTGGGAAAAGAAACTCTTCCTAACATCCAGCCTAAACCTACACAGTGGCAACTTGAGACCATTCCCTCTTGTTCTATAACTAATGACCTGTGAGCAGAGACCAGCACCAACCTCTCCACAACGTCCTTTCATGTAGCTGCAAACAGCCATGAGGTCTGCCCTCAACCTCCTCTGTTTCATACTAACCATCCCCAGCTCCTTCAGTCTCTCCTCATCAGATTAATTCACCAGGCCCTTCCCCAGCTTCCTTGCCCTCCTCTGCATTGACTCCAACACCTCCACATCTCTTTTGTGTTCATGTGCCCAAAACTAAACACAGTACTCAAGGTGTGACCTCAGAAAGACCCACAAAGCAGGACAGGATTCCTTTTCTTGAGCTCTCAATCCAAACTGAAACATTTAAGGCTGTTTCAAACTGGAGTAAAATACATCAGGTTCTAGGTGTGGGAAAAACCTGCATCAGTAAAATTTCCACTAGGAAAATATTTGACTTTTTTATTTATGGAGGCTTCTGAAACATCAGCTTCCAGCCTACAGGAGGTAAAAAATGAATGTTGTGATTTCCTAAAGGGCAGAAATCAGAATTTCACTTGACTGGAATTTACCTTTGGGCTTCTCAACATCTTCAGCTCACACAGAATGAAGCAAATCATTTGTGAGGGTATCACACAGGAGTCCTTTATGATACTTAGATGCATTCAAACAGTTTTTTTTACCTGAATGTATGATAATTTAATTGTCTTTGTGTTTGTAGTAGTGCCATATATACATAGTAATGACTCCACACAAAAACTGTTCAGCTTATAATGGAGTCATTACAAACTTAATCACTTCCATGGTCCAGCTTCCCACCTGCAAATGCAGTCTGACTTTTCACTACTGTATTTACTGCTGCTTCATTTTCCTGTATGAAATTAATGAGGAACAATCATATTTGGCATAACTTACTGATCAGTGGATGTCTTAAGACACAATGACCATTAACATCTAAATTATTTTGAGATCATTCCAGTTGTCTTGAATGAGCAGTGCCTGCTGCTCATAGTATTCAGAAGTATAAAGGAAAATAAGTACAAATTGAATTTAGGCTAATGTGGGTTGCTTCAGCTTGAAATTATTTAAGTGTCTTAGGGTTGTTTTTTCCCCCCTCTTAACACCTTCCACTTGAAATGACAAAGTATATATGCCATTTTGTCTGACTTTCTGGATTTTTTTCCACAGTATGTCTGGATTTGGGATGAACAGAAATCAGGCATTTGGAATGAATAACTCCTTATCGAGTAATATTTTTAATGGAACAGGTGAGTTTGCTCTGATTTGATGTTCAGATACGGTGTGGAGTAGGTCTAATTGAAAATACTTGGTTCTATGGGAGTGCAGGTTTGTTATCATTTTCAACCCTCCCACAGAAATGCCACTCCAGGAAGGGTGCTATGAAACTGTTAATACTTTCATACAGTGGATTGCAAGACTTTTGACTTTCAAAGACAAAGTGAAATTATTCTGTAGAATGTTTCATGTGACTTCAGGTTAAACCTAGTTGGTTAGAAATGCAGATTGGCTTATGATATTGAAAAGGTAGTCAGTGAACAAAAAGTTTATCCATTTTCTATCAAAACACTAGATATGGTAAAAACAGCAGGAGGGCAAACCGCTTTTGAACAGCAGATTTACAATGAGATCCAGTTTTTTTCTGGGAATTACTTCCTTCACCAGAATTTGATGAATGTGAGAGGGGAAAATCTCCTGCTTAAATGCCTTTGGTTCATCTGTGCTGATGTTTCTGTAGGTGACTCTGTATGTGAAACAACTTGAGGGGCTGGTGATATCAGAGCAGAAGGGTTTGGGCTTCCCCTAGGACAACCACAGCTCTGACCTCACCATTTGTAGTGTTTCCTGCTGCAAATCAAAAAATGTTCCTATGTCATTTACACCACATTGACTTCACAGCTCCTTCAAATTCATCTTATCTCAGGACAAAAGAGCTCCTTGGTGCTGCTGATACTAAGGTTTTTATCTTCTCTCAGTTTTCTTCTTGGTAGCTCCTTGAGTGCTAAACAAGCTACCTGTCCTAGTACTGTAACTTTAATGGTCAACCTGTGTTTTGTGCATGCAGTCTTTAACTGAGTTGTTGCTGAATATTGTTGGCCAGCTAGTGTGGAAAAAAACAATTCAAACATCTCCATCCTCTTTGTTGCATAACATAGAGGATGCAGTTATTTGTCATCATTATAACAAATGTACAAATATCTTGAAGAAAGGAAATATATCTTACACTTACCTTGCTCATAACAAAGTCTTTGAGTAAAAAAAACCATGAGGAAATTGAAATTATCATTTTTATTGCAGATGGAAGTGAAAATGTGACAGGACTGGACCTCTCAGATTTTCCAGCACTAGCAGACAGAAACAGAAGGGAAGGAAGTGGCAATCCAACTCCATTAATAAACCCTTTAGCTGGAAGGGCACCCTATGGTAAGACTATACTTTTGAAAGCTCTTGGAGTGAAATCAGTGTTTGCTTGATGTAGCTTTTGCTGTTCATAAGATAATAGGTAGTCTTTTCAAAAATGCCAGACACTTGAGCTCCTAAGTCTCACTAAAAAAAATTTTAAAAAAAATCAATACCTGGGTGATTGGATAGTCCCTTCAGGATTTTGTAAGTATTAGAACTCATCTGCTTTACTTTCACCATCAGTGGAGGTTGTTGAGGGTTTGTCTGTATAGTAGATTGCTGTGAAGCTGCTGACTCCAGGCATTTCTTAATCAATTTGTATGCATATAAGAACCATTCAGGTCAGAATAGTACATTTTAGGAATTATATTTGATTCCTAGAGGTGTTACTGTGTGAAAAGCCAGCAGCTGTAAATATACTGTATATTTTCTCTGTGTTTATTGGTAGTGCTTGGTGTAATACTCTTCCACTGTCACTTAAAGTCAACATCACAGTTCCAAAACTAACCTGTAAGCATCAACTATTATCAGTCAGATTCCAAGTCTGTGTCTTACTGAACAGCTTAAAAAAAAAAAAAGAAAAACTTTATAGAGTGGATACAAATCTTACTGTTTGGGGTCTGGAAAGATACCAGGTAAGCTTAGTGTGAGGCACAATACTTCTTTTTGTTACTGCTTTAGTGCTGTTGTCATGCATGTTGCATCAGCTATTCTGAGAAGCTGCTTTTGTAATCTATAGGGTTTTTTTGGGGGGGGACACACACACTTGTCAAATTTCCAACCAAAAATAACAAGTCTTTTCTAACTATAAAAAGGTAGTGTTTTTCAGAGATATCTCCAACTTTAATTGGAGAGAAATAATAGATACCATGTTATCACGAGAGTGTCACCTCATGGATTGGGTGTAACCAGAGCCCTTCTGCTTAAGATAGCTGTGACAGAGAGCTAAATGAGTTAAAACTGAAGTGCTTCTGAACACAGGGAAAAGTCACTTCCTCAAATAAAGACACTGAAAAGTCACACTGAGAGTGGAGAGCTAATACAGCTTATGGCTTACACGAGATTTTGTCTGCCTCTGAAATAGAAGCCACTACCTGGATAATTGATTAGGTGGTAGGAAGGAGATCCATACAAATATACTTCCAGCATGGAGCTGGTGTTCAACATTCAGAAGCACTACCACATAAAAAAAAAATCTGCAGCTGCTCTTGTGCTTGCACCATTTCCCCATTTTGGTGCTAGCAAAGCTGTTTGCACGACTGTGTGGTGAACCAGGAAAGAAATTTCTCTGTCTGAAGAGTAATCTTGAGTGTCTGCTTAATGCAGAGGATAGCTTTGGTGGTAGAAACAGTCAAGAGATGGGGATATGAGATGTGCTGAGTGCTGTCTCCAGCAACGAAATGTAGAGAACACTTTTGGTTGTGGTCAGGAAAAAGAAGGTTTGAAACTTAGCAGAGACATACTTTCTTCATGCTGAGCTTAGTCAGGAAGATCAGACTTCAGATAACTTTAGATAGGTTAAGCACAACACAGTTAATTCATAACCAACTCTGCTTAACCGGTGGAAGAAATTTTAATAGCTCTGGCTGAAAAGGATGAAGAGCAGAAATAAGATTAATTCAGCAGAGTTTTTTCCTTAAGGAAACTTTCATCTCCAGTTTGAGAACACTAGAGGAAGTCATATGTAGTCATTCACTGAAGCATTTTAGATCATAGAATGATAGAATGGTTTAGGTTGGAAGGGACCTAAAAGCTCAGCTAGTTCCAAACCCCTGCCATAGGCAGGGACACTTCCCACTAGAACAGGTCGCTTGAAGACCTCATCCATCCTGGCCTTCAACACCTCCAGAGAGTTTGTGGAGCACATTCTGTGATTTTGTGCTCCACAACCTCCCTAAGGCACCTGTTCCTGTGTCTCACCACCCTCATTACATACATCTATTCAGAATATTTGACAAATAGACCCTAGACTTCCTTGTGTCTATTCTTCTTCCAGTGCCATGTTGTTTGGAACCAAACAGCTGTATTACTTCTCTGCCACAGCAAAGAACATTTACCTTTGGGTGCTTCACATGGGGGCTTTTCTTCGCTTTTGTTTGTTTGCGTTGGGGTTTTTGTATTTGGTTATTGAAGCTTTGGGTGTTTTTTTTCAACTGGCATTAAAAGAAAACAAAAGAATGTTGCTTTTCAGTAGTGGGAAACCATATTCCAATGTGACTGGCCTACTTTTTTTAAATTAGGGTCAGAGCACTGAGAGTTGCAGGCTAAATGCATTCAGTTTTCATACTGAAAGTAGGAGTCGTTCTTATGTCCCAGGCAAGTATGTCACTGGTGAGATGTTCTGTTGCAAGTTAGCTGGGCAGCCTTTAAGAATATCTGCTTCTGAAGAGATCATGCTAAGAAATTCTTCATGTAATTAGGGGATGGAGGAAAAATGTAGTATGCTGTTTAAAAGCACTACATCCTCCCTTCACCAGTAGAATTCCTTAAATACTGCTTTAATAATGCCTGTAAAGACGATTTGATTCTTTAGGTGTGCAAACCAGGTGCTGCTCCTGGTTAAAAATACTGGGCTTCATTCTTTAAAGCAGTGGATGTGTCTATGAATTTAACCTGGAGTGTTTCTCAGCTCACACTTAAATAGAGGCTTTAGTCTAATGTGTGTGTGGATGTTTTAAAGGAATCTGCTGTGTTTTGGTTTACCTGTTGGGTTTTTTTCGCGTCCTTTCTGCTGTACAGCTTGCACAGAGTGAAAATAAAGGACAGGAAGTAAGATTGTCAGTAAAAAAAAAAGTATCTTTCATTTTCAGTCATTTAATGTTCTTTCTGCTTCCATTTTGATGATAGTTGGGATGGTAACAAAACCAGCAAGTGAGCAGTCCCAGGACTTTTCAATACACAATGAAGACTTTCCAGCATTACCAGGCTCCAGCTACAAAGACCCAACATCAAGTAATGATGACAATAAATCCGTAAGTAAACTTGTTGCGTCCTCACTATACATTCCTCTTTTAATGATCATACTGAAAATAGGCACTTACACTATATTTGTAAAAGAAAAAATCTAGTAACATTTTCCCTCTAAATTAATCAAAGATTGGTTTAGGTTGGAAGGGACCTCAAAGCTCAACCAGTTCCAACCCCCCACCATAGACAGGGACACCTCCCACTAGGACAAGTTGCTCAAGGCCTCATCCAGCCTGACCTTGAACACCTCCAGGGAGGTGGTGCAACACAGAATCACAGAATGTGATCTACCAGCACATTCTGTGATTCTGTGCTACACAACCTCCCTGGGCAACCTGTGCCAGTATCTCACCACCCTTACTGCAAAGAACTTCTTCCTAACATATAAATTAAATCTCCTCTCTGCCAGTTCAAACCCATTCCTCCTGGTTCTGTCATTGCAAGACCTTGTAAATAGTCCCTCCCCTGCCCTCCTGTAGCCCCCTTCAGATACTGGAAGACCACTCCAAGGTCTCCTCAAAGCCTTCTCTTCTCCAGGCTGAAGAGCCTCAACTCATAGGAGAGGTGCTCCAGCCCTCTGATTACCTTCTTTTATACATACTTCTTTTAATGATCATACTGAAAATGGGCAGTTATTATATTTATAATAGAAAAATTCCAAAATTTTCCCTCTAAATTGATGATACATTTGTTTTATATGTGGAGGAAAGGCCAGGAAAGCTCTTGCAAGAAGATCTCAAAATTTGATAATTTAATTCCTCTTAAAATTTTGGCAATTCACAATTTTTAACAATCCCAGCTCATTTTTCACCCTTGGCATCTCTCATCAGTTGCAGTAAATTGCATGTTATAACATCTTTCCTCAAAGCTGTCAAATCCTTGAAAAGTTTAGGTGGTACAATATCCCTTCCAGGTAAAATTCTTGATGGGCAAATGAAATCACAAATTCTTTTAATAGGGAACATTTTATTCCTGGGGCTGTCGAAAACATGTATGTTGCATCTTAAGTACAGTTGTAATGATCACACATTGGAGAGATGGCTTAGATCATAAGGTTATGGAGGGTCTTTCTCACAGTTTACTCTGTAAGATATGTAATAAAAATTGCTTTTTTATATTACAAATGGGAGATAAGTAAAATTTCATGACAGTGAACAGTTTTCTGCAATATTTGACACAATGTTCTGGCTTTTGATGGGTTTATTACTTAAAATTGCAAAACTTAATGTTGATCAGGGTGGCAGAAGTAGTCCTGAATAAGGAGTAGATGTGACTACAAATGCAAGAAATGCAATTGTTCAAAAACAGGGATGGGAGAATTCCAGATGTGGCCAGATTTATTGTGTGGGAAATATTCTGATACAGTAAGGAAGAAGGAACTAAATTTGATTACATTGTCTTAATGCAGGCTTGTTTTGAAGAATAAAGGTAAGCAATAATGGTTAGGAAAGATTTATTTTGTCAGTATATGGGCTCCTGGTGTGCAATCACAGTTTTCTAGCCAGCCATAATGTTTCCATCTCTTTCCTGATAATTGCAAATGTACCAGCTCTGTTTCTCGCACCTGAAATTGGCTTGAGTTATTGTCTGGTGCTCTCATGGAGTGTTATGTGGGAGCAAGACTGTATGGGAGAAATGCGATGTGATGAATCCAAACCTCATCTAGTCACAGGCACTTGGGATATCCACTGTGTATTCACACTCAGAAGTAAAAGACTTTCTTAGCCATTTAATCATAGAATCAGTCAGGGTTGGAAGGACCCACAAGGATCATCCAGTTCCAACCCCCCTGCCACAGGCAGGGACGCCCTACCCTAGGTCAGGCTGTCTAGAGCCTCATCCAACCTGGCCTTAAACACCTCCAGGAATGGGGCCTCAACCACCTCCCTGGGAAGCCCATTCCAGGCTCTCACCACTCTCGTGGTGAAGAACTTCCTCCTCAAGTCCAGTCTGAATCTCCCCACCTCCAGCTTTGCTCCATTCTCCCTAGTCGTGTCACTACCTGACAGCCTAAAAAGTCCCTCCCCAACTTTTTTGTAGACCCCCTTCAGATACTGAAGTGCCACAATACGGTCACATGGGACCCTCCTCTTCTCCAGACTGAACAACCCCAACTCTTTCAGTCTGTCCTCATAGCAGAGGTGCTCCAGCCCTCTGAGCATCCTTGTGGCCCTTCTCTGGACACACTCCAGCATGTCCACATCCCTCTTGTAATAGGGGCTCCAGAACTGGATGCAGTACTCCCGGTTGGGTCTCACCAGAGTGGAGTAGAGGGAGAGAATCACCTCCCTCAACCTACTGGCCACACTTCTCCTGATGCAGCCCAGGCTCTGGTTGTGTCCCTGGGCTGCAAGTGCGCAGTGTTGGCTCATGTTGAGCTTCTCGTCCACCAGCACCCCCAAGTCCCTCTCCTCAGAGCTGTTTTGCAACCAGTCCCTGCCCAGCCTGCATTTGTGCTTGGGATTGCCTTAACCCAGCTGCAGGACCTTGCACTTGGTCTTGTTGTATGTCATGAGGTTGGCTTGTGCCCACCTCTCCAGCCTGTCCAGTTCCCTCTGGATGGCATCCCTGCCCTCAGGCTTGTCTGCTGCACCACACAGCTTGGTGTCATCAGCAAACTTACTGAGGGGGCACTCAATGCCTCTGTCCATTTAGATTGCAAGCTGTTGGCTCATTAATAGCTCTTACTGTAAGAGAGTTATAATTTAGGAAGTGGTAAATACTGTATAAAGGTTCATCAGCAGAACTGGAACTTCAACTTGGTTCCATTCTGTTACCTAATTTATCTGTACCAATGAAGAGCGCTTGACTGATGTGGTCAACAGGTTTTTCATTTTTGTATGTTTCCATCATAACAACTCTGCAAATTATTTTCCCTAGAATTTGAGTACATCAGGCAAAACATCATCCAGCACAGATGGGCCCAAGTTTCCTGGAGACAAAAGTTCAACTACGCAAAACAACAACCAGCAGAAAAAAGGGATCCAGGTGTTACCTGATGGTATGTGTCCATCTGCTGCTTCTGAGTCTTCACAGCTTTTGGCAGATACTTAGATTACCTTGTTGATTCCTCCACTTATTGAAAGGAGAAATTTAATCTGTTCTTCTTGCCCAGGTCGGGTTACCAACATTCCTCAAGGGATGGTGACGGACCAGTTTGGAATGATTGGCTTGTTAACATTCATCAGGGCAGCAGAAACAGATCCAGGGATGGTACATCTTGCGTTAGGAAGTGATTTAACAACACTAGGTCTCAATCTCAACTCTCCTGAGTAAGTTTCTGATATTTTTTTTTTTTTTTTTTTTTTTTTTTTTTTTTTTTTAGTACTATCTTCAGTTTGATTTTATTATAGAGTCATTCAGAAAAAAAAACTTACTTAGCTCACAACATTATTTTGCCAAATGAAATTTGAAAACGTAACAGCTGTAGAATTAAAAGGTCGTACGTGATAATTGTGCTTCAAGGCACTGTGAGATCCTGTTATGGCAGCTTTCAATAAATATGGTGGCTTTGCTTGTGCTTCTAGCTTCTTGAGAACTCTCTTCAAGGAACTGACACTGTATTGATAAAAATTTCGTGTGTATGTTATCTTTCAAGTAAAGCTATTCCTTGAGGATAGCTATACTTAACTCTCAGCAGTTTCATAGAATGATAGAATGGTTTAAGTTGGAAGGGACCTCAAAGCTCAGCCAGTTCCAACCCCCCACCATAGGCAGGGACACCTCCCACAAGAACAGGTCGCTCAAGGCCTCATCCAGCCTAACCCTGAACACCTCCAAGGAGGTTGTGGAGCACAGAATCACAGAATGTGATCACATTCTGTGATTCTGTGCTCCACAACCTCCCTGGGCATCCCGTGCTAGTGTTTCACGACCCTCACTGCAAAGAACTTCTTCTTAACATCTAGTTTCAATCTCCCCTCTGTCAGTTTAAACCCATTCCTCCTCATCCTGTCATTACAAGACCTTGTAAATAGTCTCTCCCCAGCCCTTCTGTAGGCCCCCTTCAGATACTGGAAGGCTACTACAAGATCTCTGCAAAGCCTTCTCTTCTCCAGGCTGCAGAGCCCCAACTCTGGTAGCCTGTCCTCATAGGAGAGCTGCTTCATAGGAGAGCTACTTCAGTCTTCTGAGCATCTTCGTCGCCCTCCTCTGGACTGGGGGAGGATGAATTCAGTTTCTGTTTGTGTGACAACACAGCATCTGCATCCCTAGGGATCTAACTTTTTAGAACATGCCACACTCAGAAATCTTTTTTATACAGCTTGCATTAAAATTTAGTCATGTTGCTGTGGCATTGGCACTTCTTAAAGTATTTCAAAGCGATCATCCAAAGTCCATTTTCTGTAGTTATTTGCAGAATCACAGAATGTTAGAGGTTGTAAGGGACCTCCAGAGATCATCCAGTTCAGCCTCCCTGCCAAAGCAGGATCACCCAGGGTAGTTAACACAGGAATGCGTTCAAGTGGCTTTGGGAAGTCTCCAGAGAAGTATACTCCACAACCCATTTTAGCAGCCTGTTTCAGGGCTTTGTCACCCTCACTGGAAAGAAGTTTCTCCTCTTGTGGAGCTGAAACCTTCTCTGTTCCAGTTTGTATCAATTTCTCCTTGTCTGATTGCTGTGCACCACCCAAAAGAACTTGGCCCCCTCCACTTGCCCCCAGCCCTCAACTATTGATAGACATTGCTCAGATCCCCTCTCAGCCTTCTCTTCTCCAGACTAAACAGCCTCAGGGCTCTCAATCTCTCTCCATAGGGGAGATGCTCAAGTTCCCCAACCATCCTTGTGGCTATATTAATGTGTTATATCAACATAGTATTTTCTTCAGATGCAGTCACTAATCCCATAGGTCAATTCTCCTGTTGAATCCAGCAGTTACCCCACTCCTATCTCCTCCTTTCACAACATAAAGAGTATGCATAAAGAACAGTTACTAGCCACTGGTCGCTACTTCTCCTTGGTTGTCCTGGAGTTTGCAGCGCTCAGAGGGAGACTGATATCCAGAATCTGTGGAGTAGCTAAACAGTTCACTGTTGTTATTCTGGATTGTTTAAAGATCTGGGTTGCTCTTGAAATTCATCCATATCTAAATTCTCAACTTGTTCCTAGACACAGGTGAAACCCGGTTACGTTGTTTAGTTATATAGCTACTCTCTCTAGATATTGGCATGCAGAACACTAGCAGTGATACTGCTTTTGTTGATACAATTTCCTATCTCATTTGGTGTTATTAATTAGGTTTATTGACTGGCATAAAGCTTAGGCTTAACATACCCCATGGAAAGTCTACATAAGAGCTCACAGATTTACATGGTACCTCACAACAGAGGAATAGTAAACATACTTGGACACAGTGGTGACTTGTAGCAGCTCCTGCACACAGCATCCAAATTAGTAGCATATGTGTATGTGAACAGTAGATATGCCTGGCATGCTGCTGCTTTTCCATAGCAACTATGCTGTAAGCAACTGAACTTGAATAATTTTAATATTTAATTACTCTATAGAAGATATTTAGGGTCTTGGATGGAGGGGATAGAGCAGTTAATATTTAACCCAGAGAGGTATATGTCATAAAGTCGATTTTACTTTACAGTTAAGCTTTGCAGTCCTTTACTGTCTGTCCTCCCATCTTGCCTTAGGTTATTAAACATCCTTTGTTTACTTTAGGAGTTGTCATTTGAAATGCTAAGAGCAGTTCACACATGGAAACCCAAAATTTTTTGCCTTGTGAGGTACTTCTGATGGTAAAAATACCTGTTTAACTTAACACACTTAGGACAAAAAATGTGCTTTTAGAAACAGAATTTTAGAATTCTATGTATCTAACGGTTTGAATTAAGCCTGGAATTTCTTGTTCTAGATAGATTTTCTGTACAGATAGGTTAAGATTCATTTTGGTTGTTGGAAAGAGTGGTTGTGTGTTGTCTGTACAGCCTGATATTTCTTTGAGAAATATGCTTTTAGTTCCCCAGAATAAACATAGAATTCTACATGAACAAAAATGAACAAAATGTCATTACATCATTTAATTCTTTAGAGATTATGTAGCTGTTTATGCATGCTCTAAAGCTTTCTGAAATACTTTGAGACCATAGCCTGTCCAATACCTCCTTGAAAAATGCTAAATTAGTAGAGTCATATTTTCTGAAATTTAGGAGTAAAATCTTTACTAGTTAATTTAAAAGCTGTCTGCCACTATAAACTTTTCTTCCCCCTTTTAAAACTGGATAGTAAATCAGAGCCCCCCAGACTCACAGCAGCTGTTTCTATGCAAATTGGGAACTTGTGTAAAATTGGATCCCAGAAAAAGGTTTGGATCTCTGGATGATAGATTAAAACAGAAATCTCGACCCTGTGCATTCCCATGGCAGTTTAGATGCAATTTTCACAGAATCACAAAATCATGTTAGGAGCTGGAAGGGACCTCCAAAGCTCAGCCAATCCAACCCCCCCACCAGAGCAGGAACACCTACACCAGGTCACACAGGAACACATCCAGGTAGCTCTTGAATGTCTCCAGAAAAGGAGACTCCACAACCCCTCTGGGCAGCCTGTGCCAGGCTTCTGTCACCCTCACAGGGAAATTTTTTTTCTTGTGCATGTTTCCATGCAACTTCCTATGCCTCAACTCCCACCCGTTGCCCTTTGTCCTGGCACTGGGCATCACCCAGCAGAGCCTGGCTCCAACCTCCTGGCACTCACCTTTCCATCTTTATAACCATTCCTGAGATCCCCCCTCAGACTTCTCCTCTCCCAGCAGCACAGCCCCTGCTCCCTCAGGCTCTCCTCCTAAGGAAGATCTTTCACTCCCTTCAGCATTGCTGTGGCTCTGAGCTGGACTCTCTTGAGCAGCTTCCCTGAAGTCCTTATTGAACTGAGTGGCCAAGAGTTGGACAGAGTATTCAAGGTGCAACCTCAGCATGGCAGAGTAGAGGGGGAGGAGAACCTCTCTCAACCTACTAACCACAAGCCCTTCTAATCCACCCCAGGATGCCACTGGCCTTCTCGGCCACAAGAGCATATTTTACTCTCCAGATTAAAAAGTATATTAATAAATCTAATTGTTTGAGGAAACTGGGCTGGAAATTCCCTTGTCTCCTGCTTCCTCACTCTAGCAAGCTTTTGGCTGTGTGTTTTTAGGTTTGTGAGGGTTATGGAGGGTTTTTGTTTTTTGGGTTTTTTTTCTGTTGTCATTTGGCTGCTTGGGTTTTGGTTTTAATTTTGAAAAACTTTGTGCTTTCCTTCAGAAATCTTTATCCCAAATTTGCATCACCCTGGGCATCATCACCCTGTCGACCTCAAGACATAGGTAAGAGAGCTCCAACTGTTAAATTCAATGTTGATGTTTGCAAATGATATTCATTTACATGTCTTAATAGTTGCATCAATTCCGATTCTTTTTTAGACTTCCATGTTCCATCTGAGTACTTAACTAACATTCACATTAGGGATAAGGTGAGTACGTGAGTGCCTGCGGATTTCTTTTTGTTCATTTCTTCCCAGCAAGTTTCCAAACTCTCTTTCCAGATAAGTCATGTGCAAAATCTGTTGTGCTTTAGGAGTGCCCTCAATCTCCTTAGGAACAGCGGTGCATTAACCACCTAACTGGACACATCATGCACCCATTTCACAGAGTATTAAGAGTTTACCCTTTCATGCAAAGCAGAAGTTTCTTATAGTTCCTTCACTGTAATATTCAAGTGCCATATTAATTTATTTTTTTTTCTCTTGAGATAAGCTTGGAATTGTGGTTCAATGCCTTTGCAGATTTATCTGTCTGTTGTTGCATTCCATATCTGCACGCACAGGGATTCTTGTATTAGATCTGTTTCCTTTCAGCTGTTGTAGTTCTGCAAGAGGCATCATTGAGAAGTACTTTAAGACACTTCAGTAATGTTACTTAAAGGGTGGAGTGAGCAAATACATATAAATGTCTGGGGGTGTAATTAAAAAGTAAGATGAGGATACACGTAGGTACAAGGAGAAAATTCTCTTTTGCTGATTTGTTACTTCTGTTTTTATTTCCTGTTGTATCCTTTAAGTTGGAAAGATTGAAAGTGAAGAAAAAATTATTGTTTTAATAATTATTACTCTGTAATATGTGAGTGTCATTTGCAACACACTTAGGATGGAAGCAGGTTCTGGATGTAACCTTGTGTTATTTAAGTGGGGTAGTATGTCTGAAAAGATTTCTCTGTTGTGATTTTTCATCCTCATTTTCTTCAATCTTTTGCAGCTGGCTGCAATAAAACTTGGCCGATATGGAGAAGATCTCCTGTTTTATCTCTATTACATGAATGGAGGAGATGTATTACAGCTATTAGCAGCAGTAGAGCTGTATGTTGAAACTATTTTGTCAGTCTTATATGATTTAAGCTATTGCAGTAACGAAGTAGTAGATGTAAAAAGAAACACAAACCACAAACCAAAAATACAAACAACAACAAAAAAAACCCCAAACAAACAAAAAAAAACCAACACTACAGCTAAGAAACAAAACAAAGCAAAAAAAACCCAAACAAAACAAAAGCAAGCATCAACTTAGACACTGAAAACAAACTTAGTCAGTCTTAAGCTGGAAACCTTTTTTTTTTTTTTTTCTCAATACCTCCTCCAACCTTGGTTCCATTTGGTACTAATTTTTTGTTCCATTCATGTAGTGGAAATCAAAAGTCAGTGTCCTGAGTTTTGCATTCCGAAGCACCACTAGAGAAGTGGCAGGTGCCAATCACTATTAAATATCTACCTTGTCTATTTTCAACAAAATGAAAACCACAGGGTCACAGGATGTTAGGAGTTGGAAGGGACCTCTGGAGAGCTTTCAGTCCAACACCCCTGCCAGAGCAGGAGCAGAGAATTTAGCACAAGTCACACAGGAACACATCCAGACAGGGCTGGAAAGGCTTCAGAGAGACTCCACAACCCCTCCTGGCAGCCTGTGCCAATGCTCTGTCACCCTTACATTCAAGAGGTTCTTCCTCACGTTGAGCTGGAACTTCCTCTGCTGCAATTTCCATGCCTTGCCCCTTGTCCTGTGCCAGGACACAAGTGAGCAGAGGCTGTCCCTGTCCCTTCCTTCTTGACCCCCAACCCTCAGATATTTCTATCCATTGATTATATCCCCTGTCAGTCTTCTCTTCTTCAGTCTTCTCCTTTCCAGTAAATGTTTATAAAAAGAGGCTGTTGTTTGAACCTACCAGACTGCTCAAAGTTTCATACCCAATTAGTTTGAGGTATAATAATTACATGGAAGAGGTCTGAGATCACAGGTGTAAGATCACAGGTATAATCATGTCTTAGTAATGTTTGGTTTGGGTTTGAATGCTTTGTCTTAAGTTTTCACTGAAACCTGAATATTTTAGTTAAGTCAACTTCAGATAACTAAAAATTACTTTTCCTTCCTATCCCAAATGAAAGATTTAACCGGGATTGGAGATACCACAAAGAAGAACGAGTATGGATCACCAGAGCGCCCGGCATGGAACCAACAATGAAAACGAACACCTATGAGAGGGGAACATATTACTTCTTTGACTGTCTTAACTGGAGGAAAGTAGCTAAGGTATCTCTTTTCCCTTGTGCAGATTTTTTTTTTTTGGTCTATCAACCATGTATTTTAAGAAGGACCAAGGTAAACCCCAACTCCCGTCCCCAAAAATCTTAACATTTTATCCTCCTGTTGTGTTTAAGTTCATTATCTTGATTTCTGATGTGTGAGGGAGGGAATAAAGATTGCCTAAAACAATGGCTTGCTTGTGGAAAAGGAGGAACTATCTCTCTGTTTCCACATGCCTATGTATTTAATCAAATCAGAAATCCTTCCACTTGGAGCCAAGTTTCAGAGTGTTCTGCTTACAAGGCATTTAATTTCTGTGAGCAGGTTGCATCTATGGATTTGGAGATCATTAAATATGGCATTGAATAGTTATGTGTCTGCTGATGTGTTTTTAAACATCAGCTTTAAATTAAAAGGAATCAAGTTCAGTGTTCTTCTCTCTCAAATGCATTACATTTCTTCCTAGCCAGTATATTGAAGTTTGCTGTCACCTAGAGATTAACTACATACAGTGCTCTTTTTTTTTTTTTTTTCCCTGCTTCCCTTGATAGGTTTGCTTAGTCTGTGCAAGCTTTCCTCAGAAATTAACATTTCAGCTACCCCTAATTATGGGGGGGTGGGGGGTGGGTTTCCTCAGTCCATCCATGCATGACTTGTTGCATCCATATAACCTTTCTTGTGACCATAAGAAAACTGAAGGTTTTAATGACAAACCCTACTTGTATGGCCTTTCATAAGGTAATTCCCAAACTTTCAAGCAAAAGCATCACTCCCCTCAAAAATCTAAACATACTTGAACTATATATTTGCTGCTTGGTCTACTTCCCCACTTACTCTGGGTTCCACAAGACACTATTTAAAGCCATTTCATTGTTCTGTAAGATAATCAGAGGGGGAAGTAAGTACCTTTATGAAGAGATAGATTTGTTCTATGGAGTGATCTGAGTGTGTGCCATTTACTTATGTGCAGTGGGAAGCTTGTGTAGGCTCACACATCAATGGAGTTGAGTTTTCACCCTATGTGAAAACATTTCTTTCCCTAGGAGGAAGTGGTGCCTCCTCTGTTACCATCTCCTTCTCCTTGTGTTAAATACATGAAGATGCTACTTGATGCTTAAGCAGTACTTTTGAAACCAGTATCATCTCTGCTTTGAGTCCTCAGTGCTATCCTGAAATTCAGCATCCAGTACTTGAATTGCTAATTAGTACACTACATCTTTCCTCTTGTAAAGAGCAGAGCTGACTTGATCTGTTAGGCACTGCTGAAAGTACTGCAAAAAAAAAAGAGGCATGGATGAGTACTGGTCTCTGCCCACTTTTGCTCAAGATCTACATAGATTCTCTTCTCTTCGGTTTGCATACTGGAAACAGTTCTCCCAACATAAAGCAGCAGTTGATAGCTATTAAGGAGAGGGATACTGCTTTCCAAAGTTTAGTACTGCAACAAGAAGTTAAAAAAGGAGCGTGATTTCTTTTTTTTCCCCATGCAGATAGGAAGAGATAATAAATACATAAAAAGATATATTGAGCTTGGTTGTTTCTTAATGTAAAAACTGGAACTGAAATATTATTTTTACTTTTTTTTTTTTTAAAAAAACTTAAATTTTAGTTTTCAAAAATACTACAGGCAAGTTGAGTATTGATCCTGGGGATCCAGAGGAGGATTTGGGGAGAAATTGGTGGTTTATTGCTTGGAAGAGGAGTCACTTGTTAGAAATAATTCTGTGATGTTTACATCTGTAAATAAGAACTTAGATGTATGTCAGGTGTAATCTTGGCACTGTATGGTAATGTTGCTACCTCCGATAGGAATTTCTGGAGTTGGCTTTTCTTTGGAGGAAGATTTACAGAGACTTAACAGGAATGACAGGATTTGATAGAATGGTAAGGTTGGAAGGGACCTCAAGGATCATCTAGTTCCACCCCCCTGCCATAGGCAGGGACACCTCCCACTAGTACAGCTCACGCAAGGCCTCGTCCAACCTGGCCTTGAACACCTCCATGGAGGGAGCAGCCACAACCTCCCTGGGCAACCTGTGCCACTGCCTCACCACCCTCACTGGAAAGAACTTCCTCCTAATATCCAGTCTAAATCTCCCCTCTGCCAATTTAAACTCATTGCCCCTTGTCCTGTCATTGCAAAACATTGTCAATAGTCCCTCCCCAGCCTTCCTGTAGGCCCCCTTCAGATACTGGAAGGCTACTATCAGGTCTCCTCGAAGCCTTCTCTTCTCCAGGCTGCAGAGCCCCAACTCTCTCAGCCTGTCCTCATAGGAGAGCTGCTCCAGCCCTCTGATCATCTTTGTGACCCTCCTCTGGACTGACTCCAACACTTCCATGTCCTTCCTGTGCTGAGGGTTCCAGAACTGCACACAGTATTCCAGGTGGGGTCTGATAACTCCCGTATTGCTTTGCATGGGAAGAAACGGATGGCCAAGTAATTTTTTTTTTTTCTATCAAAAGAAGAAATATTAATTGTCAGGAGATTAAAAATAAACCATTCTGATAAATTGCAGTCTTTTAGTAAAACTGCTCCATTATTAGTGAGTGCTGGGAATGTTGGTCCCATAGAAGACCACAATATGAGCCACAATAATAACACCACAATATGAGCTGAACATGAACCAGCAGGGTACCCAACTGGCATGGAAGGGCAATGGCATCTTGACCTGTATCAGGAACAGTGTGACCAGTAGCACCAGGGCTGGCATTCGACCCTGCATTGACACTGGGGAGACCTCACCTCCGGCACTGGGCCCTCACCGCAAGAGAGATATTGAGGGGCTGGAGCGGGGCCAGAGGAGAACAACGAGAATGGGGAAGGCTGCTGAGGAGAGGCTGAGGGAACTGGGCTGGGTTAGCCTGGAGGAGGGGAGATTTGGGGGGACCTTAAGCACACTCTACAGCTACCTGAAGGGACGGTGTAGTCAGGTGGGGGTCAGGCTCTGCTACCAGGCAGTTTGTGCCAGGACATGAAGCTGAAGCTGTGGCAGGGGAGGATTAGGTTGGATGTTAGGAAGCTCTTCCTGCTGGAAAGGGGAATTAAGAGACTGGAATGGACTGCCCAAGGAGGTGGTGGAGTGGCTGTGCCTGGGGCTGTTTAAGGCAAGCTTGGCTGTGGCACTTAGTGCTGTGGTCTGGTCACTGTGGTGGTGTTAGGTCCTAGGCTGGGCTGGATGATCTCAGAGCTCTATTCCAGCCTCAAGAATTCTGTGACTGTAACAGTAATTGCTGCTTGACAAGTTTCACTGGTCATTTGGTCAAAGTAGTCAGACAAGAATTATTTCAGGTAGATTACTGCTTTGTATATGCAAATCCAGTTGTTTATCTTAGTGCTTTCTAAGTTTGCCTGTTCTATGCTTAAGTATAAGGCAACATATATTTAAAAGTGTGCTTTGCAGGCTTGCAGCATGATGCATTATCAGCTGTATTTATTGTACCTATTTTATATTGCACTATGGTAGATGCAGTGAAATACTACTGTTTACTTTTGGATAACGTTACTAAATCTTAAGGCTTAACTTAAACCAGGTGTGGGGTAACAGATTTTTGTTTTAATAGTGTTCTAGATTGGTTTTAACAAAGCACTGTGAAGTGGACTGAATAGCTTCTTTCAAGAAAACGTCAAATGATATATTAATCTTTTTTATTAAGCTGTTAAGCTCTATTTTTATATTCCTAATAGATAATAGACTCAGGAAGGAAATGCAGCAAACCAGCTGAGTAATGAGGCAATTCCTAAAGTGGTAGGGAATAAAATCAAATTAATTTCTGTTGATACATGGTATTAAGTAGTAGAAAAAATAGGAGTGACAATAAACCTCAAGTGCATCTGAAGTGCAAACCAAAATCTAGGAAAGCATTGATTGCAGATACATCTGTATATTGGATTTTTTGATCCTAGGCTGTATGGAAAGCACAGTATGGTTAAAGACACTTTGTGCCCAGGTGGCCAAGAAGACGAACAGCTTCCTGGCTTGGATCAGCAGCAGTGCAGCCAGCAGGAGTAGGGAAGTGGTTGTTCCCCTGTGCTTGGCATCAGTGAGGCTAATCATAGAGCACTGCATTCACTTTTGGGCCCCTCATTACAAGGAGGACATTGAGGTGCTGGACTGTCTCCTCAGCATCTTTCTTCTCCAGCCCCTTACCCAGTCTTGTTGCTCTCCTCTGGTCCCGCTCCAGCCCCTCAATAATCTCTCTTGCAGTGAGGGCCCAGAGCTGCGCACAGAGATGAAGGTGAGGCCTCCCCAGTGCCAGTGCAGGGCAGAATGCCAACCCTGGTGCTACTGGCCACACTGTTCCTGATACAGGTCAAAATGCCATTGGCCTTCTGTGCCAGCTGGGCACCCTACTGGCTCATGCCCAGATTTTCACCCATCACTGTCATGTCCCTTTGCCAGGCTGCTCTCCAGCCATTCATCCCTCACTCTGTGGTGTTGCATGGGGTTATTGTGACCAAAGTGTAGGAGCCTGCACTTGGTCTTGTTGAATCTCATCCCATTGGCCTCAACCAGCAACCCAGCCTGTCCTGGTCCTTCTTGCAGCATCTTCCTACCCTCCAGGAGATCAACTCTCCCTCCCAACTTGGTGTCTTCTGAAAATTTACTGATGGTAGACTCGATCCCCTCACCCAAGTTGTGGATAAGTAAAGGTGTTGAGTAGAACTTGTTCTCCCAGGTAACTCATAATAGGATGAGAGAAAACAGCCTCAAGTTGCATCAGGATTGGTTTAGTTTGGACATTAGGAAACATTTCCTCCCTGAAAGGGTTGTCAAACATTGTAGCAGCCTGCCCAGGGAGGTGGTGGAGTCACCATCCCTGGAGCTATTTAAATATGTGTAGATGTGGTGCTGAGGGATATGATTCAGTGGTGGACTTGGCAGCACTAGGTTCATCCTTGGAATCAGGGATCTCAAAGATCTTTTCCTACCTTAAAAAGTTCTGTGATTATGATTTTTCACTGAGGGTTTGCCTGTGCAGTTTGCTGCTATTAAGAAGACGTAAGAGAGGAATGGAAATAAGAACATCAAAAATCCTTTCTACAATTGCCCATCTTTTGAGATCCCAAATTAAATTAGCTGAAGTAAACTGTCTGGAATTTCGCCTTTGAGAAGTAGTCTTGTCGAAGGAACAAGACTCTGAAACTCTGTTATTTTGATTTGTAGTTCTAAAACATGAAGGTCTTCATGGGAACCAGGGTTTCATTTCCAAGTGTTTATTTGCTTGTAAGGGTTGCTGCCTGTATTAAATTACTCCCTATACTTTCAAGGTCAATATTTAATTGAAATACTTTCATAATACAAGAAATTTAAATTTGTTCTGCTGAGAGTGATGTGCCACAGCGTTTTAATTCAGCCTTAATTTAAGTCTGGCTCTTTGCTTCCACCTTTAAGCCAGTATAAATGCTGCTTTTTCAGTCCACTTTGGAAATTTTTGAGCTAGCTGTGAGATTTCTGCCACCTCCTTTGGAGGAACTTAACACAGTCCACAATATTTCATCCTCAGGACACTTCCTACTCTGCTAACCTTTTCACTCTGCTAACCTTTTCTTCTGCTTTACCACATAAATATTATAGATAACCTTAAGCAACTCTCTTATCTCTTTAACATTCTTACCTATTGTTGTTTGTGCATGTGCAGGCTGATATAACTTCACCATCAAAACAAGTTTCAGGGTGATTAATTTCTTTGCATCAAACTATTGAATGTCACACGTGCTGGAAGTTTTCACACACATTTACTATTCATTATCCTTGATTACCAAAGGTATTTAATAATTAGTTCCATGGAGGAAGTAGCAGGTGTTTGTCAATGGCTAAATGGCTTTAGTTGCATCTGTTTATACTTGAAAATATTGATCCTACTGTTCACATCCTAAACCATAATGGCCCTTGGAATCAAAAGCAAAACCAAAAGGCATACCTGCAACACAAGTATTTTCCTCTATGTAATAAATAATTGCCTCTTTATTTTCAAAAAAATATTAAGTTATCTTTTTTTTGTATCCTCAACCACAACCTCAGGTGCTCTTACACACTTGAGCCATTGCTGACAATGGCATGCAGATCAAAAAACCTATATATATTTAAAAATATTGAATTCAGAGACTGCAGAGAAAATTTGATAGGGAATCATATTCCCTGTAAATGAGGGACTTCAAATTTGTGGCTTAAGCTTGTGAACATTTCTTTCGAGCACTCACCTTGCTCACTGCTGCCGACACAGGCACACAACCACCTTAAGTTTGGAAAGCCTATTTTAGGCTACTGATACTGTCCAAGTAGTCATTTTCCATGGGTAATTTTGAAGGCATTTCAGAGTGTCTGGAGGTTCCAGTAACTGAAGCTGACCCCTAGAGTGATGGTGATTTGCAGGCTCTTCCATACCCATGTGCAGAATGGACACTTGGAAAGCTATGAATGAGAGAGGCTCGAACAGTATTTTTTCTGTTGTAAAATGACTTAATGAGGATCCATCCAGACCCAACCTAAACCAACCTTTAAGACCAAAATACCTACCTAGATTTGTATACTTTGATCTTGTTTCTGGCAAAAAGAGGCAGCAGGCATCTCTTCAGCAGCAGCATGCTTGTATGTATCCTCACAAAAGAAAAAAAAGAGAGCAGACACCAGCTGGCACACAGTGTTAATTTTGGAATGCCAAAACTTCTACATGCATACAACCTAAACCAGACAAAATAAACCAACCCACCACCAAAAGGGGGAAAAAAAATTTAAAACACACCCAAAAAACCCCAAACCTAAACAAAAACCAAACAAACAGCACCCAACCAACCAACTTCGAAGCAGAGCTAGAAACCAGGAATGCAACAGATGTGCAGGACAGTGCAGATGACTATAACCACATACAGGTTTTTCTAGGATTTTCCAGGCTTAGGGACAGTATTCTCTGGTGAATAAAGGTTTGCAAAATGCTGAGCTTTTTCCCCTGATTTGTTTCCTTGTCATGCTGAATGTTCTTTCTATGCTAGATGGACCTCATTTTGTCTTAAAGAAAGGAGATCTGAGAGGTGTATTTGCTAGATTTTATTTCTGGCCTTGCTTTGGCTTGGCCTCTAATAATGTTTGCTTACCTGTAAAAGCTATTATACTATTTAGTCTATTACACTATTTAGTTGCTTCTGAGAGTGTTTCAAAAGAATCTGTTCACTACTTCTGAATGCCAGAAAGGGACCTGGAGGTTGTAATGAACAAGCAGCAGAATATGAGCCAGCAGTGTGCCCAGGTGGCCAAGAAAGCCAGTGGCATCCTGGCTGGGATTAGAAATGCTGTGGCCAGAAGGAGCAGGGAGGGGATTGTTCCCTTGGACTTGGCTCTGGTGAGGCCACACCTTGAGTATTGTGTTCAGTTTTGGGCACCTCAATACAAGAGAGCTGTGGAGGGGCTGGAGCCAGTGCAGAGGAGGGCAAGGAAGGGCCTGGGGAATAAATCTGATGAGGGGAGACTGAAGGAGCTGGGGATTGTTAGTGTGAAACAGAGGAGGCTGAGGGCAGACCTCATGGCTGGCTGCAGGTACCTGAAAAGAGGTTGTGGAGAGGTTGGTGCTGGTCTCTTCTCACAATTCATTAGTGATAGAACAAGAGGGAACAGCCTCAAGCTGCCACTGGCTAGGTTTAGACTGAACATTAGGAAACATTTTTTGCTGGCAAGAGTGGTCAGGCATTGGAATGAGCTTTCCAGGGAGGTGGTGGAGTCCCCAAGCCTGGCTGTGTTTCAGAGTGATTTGTCTGTGGTGCTTGGGACTATGGTTTAGGGTGCACTGTGTAGAGTAGGAATATGGGTTGGAATTGGTGATCCTGAGGAGTTTCGCCAACCTGAGTGTTTCTGTGCTTCTGTGATACACTTTCAGTGTTTTCCTCTGTGTATAAGAACAGTAGGGTAGGTTCGTTCTGAAGGTTAACACAGCTGATGTGCTGCTGAGATTCTCCACAGTTAGTCAAAATAAGTTGCTGTGCCTGTTATTGAATTACCAGTAAGTACCCTTGAAGAAAATTGAAACTGTTTCTTGACTGGAAACAGAATGGGGCTGAGACACATTTAAACTGCCAAAAGGCTTTGAGAAAATAAGACATTCAAGTTAAGTCTGTGTACATTGGTGGATGAAGTAACAAGCACAAAATGTCAGAGTGCAGTAATTAGGGTTGTGTGCAGAAGGAAAGAATCTGCTTTTTTTTATCACTGTAATAATCAGGATGCATTTAGGCTTTGAGGGTGGTTCCAGTCTGTTTTGTGGTAAATGCAGTCAGAGTAAGAATGGAACATGTTCCACAATTATTCAAAGCAGATGCCTTCAAACAAAAAAACAGGTGATAGTGCTGGTGAGGCAATAAAGCTGCTTGTTTGTGAAGCTTGTGTTGCATCTGAGTACATGGGCAGCAGTTGTTCATCTGTGAGGTTGTTTGTAAAACACTAAGAGCATTTCTTATGAAAGATACTGTCCAGGTATGATACAGGAACAAGGAAGTCAGGATGTGCAGGAGAGTCGGGTGGGTATGGTGGAATCATGGAATGGGCTGGGCTGGAAGGGACCTCCAAAGGTCATCTTGCCCAAGACCCCTGCAGTGAGCAGGGATTTTCTCAAACAGACCAGCCCTGTCCAGCCTCACCTTCAGTATCTTCACAGAAGGGGACCCAACCACCTCTCTGGGCAATCTGTTGCAGTGTTCCACCACCCTCGTGGTGCAGAACCTGTTGCTATCATCAAATCTCAATCTACTCTGCTCTAGGTTGAAGCCATTGCCCTCATCCTGTCCCTGCAGGCCTCTACAAACAGTCTCTCTGCAGCCTTCTTGTAGCCTCCTTCAGGTCCTGGCAGGCTGCTGTTAGGTCTCCCCAGAGCCTCCTCTTCTCCAGGCTGCACACCCCCAAGTCCCTCAGCATGGCTTTGTAGCAGAGCTGCTCTAACCGCCTTACCATTTTCATGGCCTCCTCTGGACCTGCTCCGTCAGCTCCACGTCCTTTCTATGTTGAGGGCTCCAGAGCTGGATGCAGCACTGCAAGTGAGGTCTCAGCAGAGCAAAGTGGCAGAATCCCCTGTCTGGATCTGGCAACACTGCTTTGGATGCAGCCCAGGCTGTGATTTGCCTTGTTAAATTCTGGCATAAGTAGGTCTTGTTACTTTAGTGTGTTTTGGTAGTGTTCCTCAAGAGGGAAACCTAGCTACCTTAACTTGCAACTGGGCCTGGTAGCATGCCACAAAATATCCTCAAACTTGAGCTTATCCTAAATAAACCTCTGTATGTGTGGCATGTTGAAAGAGAGAAGCTTTTTTTCCTAGCCCATAGTTGTGTTTTTGTGTTTTGTTTGTGCACATGCATCACACTGCTTGAGATCATAACTGGAGTGTAATGTAGCATTCAAAAGAGCAAGAGAGCCTGCATGTTGCAGCTACAATGGCTTAGGATATTGACTTCTGTTTTCTTACTTAAAATACAGAACTCAGGCTAGTGCGATCATCTGGTTCTGCCTTAAGGTAAATTAGGACTTGTTCCCTTCTGTATTTGTGCTTTTCAAGTCTGGCTGGGTAGAAAGACCAGGTCTGGGCTGATGAATGATTTGTTGGTTTATTTGGTTTTGTCTTTTTTTTTTTTTTTTTTTTTTTTTTATTTTTGGGGGGGTCCATTTTGAANTTTCTTTCAATTGTAGGAGTTCCATCTGGAATATGACAAATTAGAAGAAAGGCCTCATCTGCCATCAACCTTCAACTACAACCCTGCTCAGCAAGCCTTCTAAAGACTTCCCTTTTCTTGGGGTATGGCTGTCTCAGCACAATACTCAACATAACTGCAGAACTGATGTGGCTCAGGCATCCTGGTTTTAATTCCTTGAGGATCTGGCAATTGGCTCATGCGAAGGGTCACCATTTGAGGTCCTGCCTTACTAATTATGTGCTGCCCAACAACTAAATTTGTAATTGGTTCTTGTTTTTTTCTTTAGTTTGAGCAGGGTCTGAATTTTTGTTTGTTTCTTTTTTTTTCCC